>PYUH01000463.1:184893-352162 GCA_016808085.1 Suaeda aralocaspica
TTTTTTTTTTTTTTTTTTTTTTTTTTGTTTTTTGTTTTTTTGTTTTTTTGTTTTTTTTTTAAGTTTTTTCGTTGTTGGAGGCATAGACCATTGTCGAAAAACGTAATTTATTAGCGTAATTTTGTAAGAGTAAAACTTGATGCATTACGTATTTACCTGGGGTTGACGAGGTCGTACGTTGTTAAGATTTAGCCAATAGTGGAAATAATAACTCAATGCAGACATCGATTAAACCCAAAAAATGTTTTTGTCATCATTTATTTCTTAATTATGATCAATGCGAACATTAATTAAACCAAAGCATACGTTTGGGTGCTAATTAAAAACCCTTTTTCTCACCTTTAGTTTTATGATTTGTACTTGTTGTATGGTCAAATGATGCCTCAATCATTGTAGCCTTGTAGCCTTTGTAGGTAATATGGCTAGGGATATCAGATTGGGTTATAACTCATTAGGTTAACTGAATTGTTCTTGACCGGAACTAAAATAATTAAACTGAAAACGATTTGTAACCTAAAAAATAACATGAACGGAAAGTGACCAATCAAACTGTTATTAGCCGATAAATCAATGGATTGAACCTGAACTAAAAATGACTCAAACTGAAATTGAAATTATTAACTTGTACAAAACCTGAAAAAAAGGACGAACCAAACTAAGTTGAACTGAATATTGAGCAACCTGTTTGATCTTTTGACCTAACCTAACATGAACTGAATTGATACGACTTAAAACTCAATCTTATGTAAAATTAAGTTTTTTTATTTTACCATGTAATAATTTGTAACTTAATAATTTCCTTTTAAAATTAATTAACGTGATACATTATATTGTATATAGAAATCAATGTAAATTTAAACATGGAAGCTTTCATATATTAATTAAATAATTTTTTGTATGTGTCAATTGCATCAAAATCAATTGGAAACACGATTGATATGAAGTACCAATACATAGTATTTGACCTAAAATACATCTTAAAAGTTCATCATAAAGATATTTATTACATTATTTTCAATTTTCATTCAAAGAAACAAAATTAAAGTCCCACGAGAATCCGAAATAACCTAACCATGATTGAAAAAGATCATGACATCTTTCTAAGTTACTTTTATTTGACCAGTTTTAGATTGAATTGAAATTGATCTAACCATAATTGGTCCGAGCCTGAATTGAATTGTTCCTGAACTAATAGTAAGTTGTTTTGACTTGGCCCCGAAATGGCCTGAACTGAATTGGATTGAACAAAAGGGACAAAATGACCGAAGTTAAACTGAACTAAAATGTCACGCACCTGATTAGATCAACCCTAACTTGCACCGCCAACCCGAAACGACACCCATAAATATGGCCCCTACCGGTATGTATTATAGATAAATTATTCCTTAAAGACGTTAATTAACTTAATTAAGTTGTTTAATACATTTTTTTATTGACGAATATAGTTTTGCGCGAAATAATTTTACATCATTTCTCCATTTTTCCTTGTTTGTTTTAATTTGGTAATAGGTGGAAATCAATTATTCAAATGTGGGAAACTTCTCTTTAAAAAACAAAACTTCTTCATTTAGGGCTTGTTTACTTCAACTTAAAATCAATTCAGTTTAGTTCAGTTCCAATCAATTCAGTTCAGTTCAGCTCCAATCAGTTCAGTTTAGTTCAACTAAACTCTTCTTTAAAAACCATAATAGAAATTTTTAGTTCAGATCAATTCAACTGTAATCAGTTCAATTCAGCTATTTTCAGTTAAAGTAAACAGGCTCTTACTATTTATTTTCCTTTAAAAACTGTTTTTCTTTTAAAATATTAGTTTTCATATAAAAAATGTTTTCCATCAAAACACATAAAGTCTTACTTCTTATTTCCACCATTTTTATTATACTATGTAATCGTTTAGAAATATGGTACATTTTATTTCAAGTCATACACATAGAGTTGACGTGGCCATGCAAAGACCTTAATAAACCTATACGGAATCGTTGATCATAAAATACGGAGTACTTTGGTGTTGAATTAGTCATTGTTATCGGTTTTCCAACGGCTGATTTTCTTATCAAACCATTCTTATGAATAAGCAAATGTATTTTTTTTATCCTGCGACAAATCAAATGTTTGAAGAGGTAAGTAACTCTAATACTATAAATACACCCCCTTGCATGCTATTGTAGGTACAATTTTCACACAAAACATATTACCACAATTCTACAATAACAAACGGATATACTCTTAATTGTGGAAATACCTATCCTACCATAATATGATGAAAGTAAGTAACATTCTAGTTTATGTTGCTGTTCTAGCAGCTGTTTATGTGTGCGTCGTGGATGCTACTGATCCAACTCAACTTCAAGATTTCTGTGTCGGGATAACCGACCCTAAAGACGGATGTAAGATTCTCTATATCTATTTTATTTTTTACATTTTTTTTTCTTGTGCTTAAAAGGTCGTATGTAAGGGCAAATGTGTGAAACAAACTAGGGGATGGTACACTTTTTATTTTATTTATTGTAACCAACTAATATAGTTCACATAGCCTTCTTATTTAAGTTTCCCTTCTTGTATGGTATGATGCAATATGGACTTTAACTATATATCCCACTTTCTTAGTATGTGCTCTTTCGGATTTCACAATAATCTAAAAATAAACACCAACTTTAATTTGTGGTGTAAATCTTATTCTTGTTCTTCATAATTTACATGTTCCTTATTACGGAGTATTATTCTTATAAAACCTTACTTGATTTAAACACCTTTTTACCATACCACAGGATGCAAGTACCGTACGATTTTGAAACAAAATCTAACACAAATAAAGAAAATAATTGAATCAGAGTAGCTATTTTTCTTTATCTTAGTTAACTATTAAAAAATGTTAAACACTAATGAAATTTTCTTCTTTTTCTCTCTTATTTGCCAGTGTTTGTAAACGGTTTGTTATGTAAGGATCCGATGAAAGTCAAAGCAGAAGATTTCATGTTCTCAGGAATAGACGTTGCCGGTGACACGAAAAACATATTTGGTTCCAACGTCACAACTGTTAGTGTATTTGAATTTCCAGGGTTAAACACCTTGGGCATCTCATTGGCTAGGATTGACTATGCACCACGCGGTGGCTTGAATACACCCCACACACACCCTCGTGCAACAGAAGTCTTGACTGTTCTCGAAGGCACCCTTTACGTTGGGTTTGTTACCAGCAACATGCCAAATGGTGAAAACAAACTCTTTGCTAAGGTGGTTAAAAAAGGAGATGTATTCATATTTCCTCAAGGTCTCATCCATTTCCAACTCAATATTGGAAAATACCCAGCTGTCGCGCTCTCTTCATTGAGTAGTCAGAATCCTGGAGTTCTCAGCATTGCCAACGCCGTATTTGGGTCTAAGCCACCAATCTCCGTTGATGTTCTAAGCAAGGCCTTCCAGTTGGATGACAAAATTGTCAAGGAGCTTCAATCCAAGTTTTATGAAAGCACTTATTAAATTGATTCCGTTGTATTAAATTAATCTATGTTTAGGAGTCATATGAGCTTGTCGCTGTAAGGACTAATGTTATCAAAAATTATTTTATATTATGTATGGTTAAGTACGTGTGATGCTTGTAAAACCCAACGATATTGTTTAATCTTTGGTTTAATTTCTTTATTAAAAAAGTGTTGATAACAATATGTAATAATATCCGTTGTGAGCGATGTAATATATATAGTAAGATTTTTTTTAACAGTTTTTAATTAGCCATGTATGATAACTTTTTAAAAATCGATCTTACTATATAGCGTCTCTAGGGCTTTAGATAAGCATTAAATTATTTTTCAAAATGGTATTAATTTGAGAATTGCAAGTTAAAATTATACATGTTGTCGATATGATAAATTATCTATTAAAATTAATATTTCCACTCATACCATGCTTATCTAACTCCCTGGGGCGCTTGTTAGCTTTTGCCTTAAAAATATACATAATTATCTCTTATTATATCGATATGAAAATTATTGATTTGATTAAAATAGATAATATTTATTTTCACAATTTTCGAAGTATAACATACACCACTAATATTTCTAATTGTGTATAAGTAAAAATCATAACAATTGCATCATATTATAATTTACACGTCGAGACGAAACAAATGAGATGTCATATGCTTATGTTTTTCAAACCATTTGCTACCTATAAACCAAAATGAAAACTACAGACCAATTCATTGAAAATCTTATTATAAGAATTAGATGAATATAATTGACGCAATTATGTTTATAACCGATTTGTTTAGTAAAAATTATAAAATTAAATTACGAAAACTCTATAATTACAATAGAACATCATAAAATAAAAAATCTTGAATTTTAGAACAAATCTTGAAGTAATTTTTTTTATTTGACAAAATCGACAGCCTTAATTGTAAGCAAGCCACTTGGCTAAATTTTAAAGAGACTTAGAGGGTTGTTGGGTGGCTGTGGTTGGTAACAGTGTAAAGGGTGCAACAAGGTGTTCATGTGGGTAGTAGCAGTAGGCATACTGGTGGCCTGAGGTGGTGGCTACTAGGGGTGAGTACAACCGGGTATCCGGTCATTTTACCTGGATCCGGTACTGGGCGGGTATCCAGATCTAGACCCAATCTCGGTTGTAACGGGTTTTGGATTACCCAGTCCTGGCACTGGTCTCAGCAGGAATCGGGTCCGGTACTAGGTACCCGGTTGTATATTTTGCATAACTTTTTTTTTGGAAAAGATATTTTAAACATAATTTAATACTTTAATATTGTATTTCTTTTGAAAAAAAATTAAAAGATCTAACATCAAATACAATATTACAAATTTGGGTTATATCACTTATATTTATAATGTCAGAAAATATTAAAATTAGGCAAATAAAATAAGTAAATTAGTAAAATGTCACTTGGAACCAGAACCGGTAACGGGTAACCGCCGGGAACTGGGTCCGGCTCCGGGTATCCGGCATCGGTACTTGTACAACCTGGTACTCGCCGGGTACTGGGTCCAAAAATGTCTAGTACTGGTCCCGGTACTAACCGGGTAGTTATTTTGGGACCCGGCACCAGACCTAGTTCAACCGGGACTGGGTCTTTACTCGTCGGGTCCAAACCGGAACCGGATCCAATACCAGGTACCCAATTCCGATGCTCACCCCTAGTGGCTACGATGGCTCAAAGAGGGCCACTAGGACCGGCGCATGAAGGGAGGTCAAGAAAGAATTTGTATGGGTTTTTTTTTTTTTTTTTTCCCATTCGCGAGGCTTTTGCAAGGTGACTTTGATAGAAAAATTGAGCTCTTGATCGCTATAGAACCCCTAGAATTTTTGGCCACCATGTGGAAAAAAAAATTGTTTTAGGATTTAATCTTTTCCAAGGATAAGATTTGTTAAAAGATAAAATATTGGTAATTTTGATAAATATTATTATGTGTTGGGATACTTAAAAATTAAATGCTGAAAATATTTAATTTTCATGACAAAATCATTTTAAAATAAATAATTTAGTTAATTTGTAAAAATAATTTATGTCATGAATTTAATTGGCATGGTCCTATATTTTCGAAAATCCTCAATATTGGACCCTATGGCCCGAAATTTCCTTGGCAAAATGCCCAAGACTATTTTTCTAGTTTTGGAAATTAAAATATATATTCAAAATCTCTTTTGAAACTAATAATTATTTCTTTTTAATAAAATCTCGCAAATTTTTTTTTTATTAAAAACCTCATAAAATAATAATAAAATAAATATAATATGCTTTATTTTAAAATTCTTCAAACTATATATTATAATCGTAAATAATTATAATATAAAGTCTTAAAAATGCTGGAGATTACAAATTTTGAAATGCATAATAAATCATTTTGTTTAAATCTATAATTTCGCCATAAAAAAGAACTCTTTTCCATATATTAAAAGCCTCTAACTTACATCTAATCGAATGATCCAGGGCATTGCCATGGGGAATAACTAGTTAATTGTGAAAACTCAAAGATTATGCTAAATGCCCCGTTTATGATAAAAGAATATGTTTTGGTTTTCATTAATTGAAAGCTCAAGATTAGGTCAGACAATTTACAGCTACATCACTTAATTATTCACCGGCCATACGGTGATTTTTTGCATTGTTGAAAATTACAACCTTTTGACCATCTCACCCATATTAAAAAAAAAATTTTTGTCAATGCAACTATATAACTTGACGCTCGTTAATGAATGTGCCACATATCACTCTTTTTAAGCCTTTGCCGCACAAGGTTATAATCTCAATTCTCAAATAAAAGAAATGAAAATGCAAAAATTGCGTAGTTATTAGGAATTAAACACATAACATGTGAAACGAAATGTGAAACTCTAATTTGGTGTTAAGGGAGCCACAAGGGCTCGTGGTGAGAACCAACCCCATGACCTCATGGAATCGGGAAAAAATGTGAGACTTCAACCACCAATCTATAATGACTTGGATGTTTAATGTTTCAAAGTAATACGGAGTACATAATAAAGTTTTGTAATTATATGACATAAACTTTTGATTTGTATGACATTTATTCACTAGCTTGCACCAAAACCTATAAAATTGTTTTTTATCCACAATCCTTTGAAGTTGTTTTGCTTTTTAACCGTTTATTATGTCATAATCCTTAAAATCTAATTTCGCACTAGATAACATCACTTTATTAAAAGCAAACAAAAGCATAATTGATAATTGTAAATCTGTAATTAATTGACTCAGGGCATTGCCCAGACCAAAATTCTAGGTAAGATTATAAACTTTATTGTTGTTATAAACATAGATCATTATTGAAAAACCTAACAAACATTTGTTTACATTTATTATTAGTGTAATTTTGTATTTATCAATGCATTTCGTTGTTATATATGTATGCTATGTTTACTTTCATGAGCTGAATTAGAGATGAAGCTGATAAAATAACTAATGTTATAAATTAAACTAATAAGGTAGCTAAAAATTTCACCATCTTAAATGAGTTTTGATTTGTTATAACAACTCAAATTCATTCAATTTTCGAGATTAAATTGTATTTCAACTCATATTTCAAACACAAGTATTTATTTTAGGTGACTTAAATGTTTATTAGCACCTACTCATTTCATATAACTGAAATGGTATAGGGAACATTGACTAAACCAAGTCATACGTGATCTTGTCATTATTCATTTCTAAATTATGAATAGAGGAGATACATTAAATTTATATTTTTAGATGATCAAATGCTTGGGGCACTTGTTTTTAAGTTCCGTTTTACAACCTTTTGATTTAGGATCATGCAAGGGCCTATTTACTTCAGCTTAAAATCAGTTCAGTTCAGTTCAATTCATCTCTTTTTTTATTTTGCTAATCATTAATCCATGATAAAAACTTTCAATTCAGTTCAATTCAGCTCCAATCAATTCAATTCAATTCAGTTTAGTTCAGTTCAGCTCAATTCAGTTCATCTGTTTTCAACTAAAGTAAACAGGCCCTAACTTGTTGTAGGGTCGAAAGATGCCCCAATCATTGTATGTATTACGAGATAAATTATTCCTTAAAGACGTTAATTAACTTAATGCAGCTGTTGAATATTTGCTTCTTCATTCCATCATTTTTATTATATTCAAAACATACACATAGAGTTGACGTAACCAAAGACCTTAATTAACATATACGGAAACGTTAATAATAAAATACGGAGTACTTAATTAAGTTTTCACTAATTGTTCTAATGTTGAATTAGTCATTATTGTCTATTTTCAAACTGTTGATTTTCTTATCCAACCACTCTTAGGAATAAACAATTAATTATTGTCACTATCTGAGCTGATTTGTTTTTATTTTTGTTTATTATTTGTAAACATAACAAAAGCAAATGCATTTTTTAATTTATTAACTACGATAAATTAAATCAAATGTTTGACGAGGTAAGTAACTCCAATACTATAAATACGTCCCCTTTGCATGCTATGAACGATACAATTTTCACACAAAAACATATTACTAAAACTTACAATAACAATCGTATATATTCTTAATTGTGAAAATACTTGTCTTACCATAATATGATGAAATTAACTAGCATTCTTGCTTATGTTGCCGTTCTAGCAGCTGTTTCGTATGTGTGTGTCGTGGATGCTACCGATCCAACTCAACTTCAAGATTTCTGTGTCGGTGTTACGGATCCTAAAGAAGGATGTAATATTCTCTATCTCCCTTAATTTTAAAGCTTTTTTTTTTTTTTGGTGCTTAGTTAATATGCCATAAGGGCAAATTTGTTAAACAAACTAGATGATGGGTACCATTTTATTATTTTAATTTGAACCATATAATACAGTCGATATACCCTTCTTATATGGTATGATGGAATAAATAGCTTAATTGCATAGCCAGTTTTCTTAGTATGTGCACTTTAGATATCAGAATAATTTTAAAATAACCACAGCAGCTTTGAGGTATATGCATGTAGGAGACCCGACTTACAATATCAGGAAAGGCGGAAAGCAAACAAACATTAAATTCTATATAAATCTTATTCACGTACTTTATAATTTACTTGTTCGTTATAACTATTTTTATAAGGAAAATGATATTTCTAGTCCTTAGAGTTACACATAAGAAACTTAAAATGTATAAAAAAGTTGGGTAATTAGCATTTATAATATCAAATGATGAATAATATAGTCATAAAATCATTAATTATTTCCTTTTAAAAAATATTTATGTTACCCTAGCCTTTTTCAAACCTTTTTTTATCTAGGGACCTTTCTACCGTACCACACCATGCAAGTATTGTACGGATTAGAAACAGAATCTATCACTAAGAAAATAATTGAATCGAAGCAATTAATAACTTTTTTCTTTATCTTAATTAACTTTTTAAAACTGTTGTTAAACACTAACTAACTTTTCTTTTCCTTTCTTTTTTGGTAGTGTTTGTAAACGGTTTGTTCTGTAAGGATCCGATGAAAGTCAAAGCAGAAGATTTCATGTTCTCAGGAATAGACGTTGCAGGTGACACAAAAAACATATTTGGTTCGAATGTCACAACTGTTAGTGTATTTGAATTCCCAGGGTTAAACACCTTGGGCATCTCATTGGCTAGGATTGACTATGCACCACACGGTGGCTTGAATACACCCCACACACACCCTCGTGCAACAGAAGTCTTGACTGTTCTCGAAGGTAAACTGTACGTTGGGTTTGTTACTAGTAACATGCCAAATGGTGAAAACAAACTCTTTGCTAAAGTGGTTAAAAAAGGAGATGTATTCATATTTCCTCAAGGTCTCATCCATTTCCAACTCAATGTTGGAAAATACCCGGCTGTCGCGCTCTCTTCGTTGAGTAGCCAGAATCCAGGAGTTATTAGCATTGCTAACGCCGTGTTTGGGTCTAAGCCACCAATCTCCGTTGATGTTCTAAGCAAGGCCTTCCAATTGGATGACAAAATTGTCAAGGACCTTCAATCCAAGTTTTATGAAAGTACTTATTAAATTAATTACTTTGTATGAAATTAATCTTTTATTATGTTTAGGGTCATATGAGCTTGTCGTTGTAAGGACTAATCTTATCAAAAGTATTTATGTATGGTTAATTAAGTGTGTGATGCTTGTAAAACCCAACGATATTGTTTAATCTTGGGTTTAATTTCTTTAATAAAAAAGTGTTGATAACATTATGTAATAATGTCTTGTTGATGTACGTGAGCAATCTAATATATATATAAACATTATTTTTGTATCACTTCTTAAGTAGCCATGTATGATAACTTTTAAAATATCAAGCGGCCTCAGGGTGATAGATAAGCATTAGATTATTTTCCAAAATGGTATTATTTTTGGAATTCAAGCTAAAATCATGCATGTTCCTAATGTAAATAATATTTTACTAAAATTAACATTTTCACTTATAATATGCTTATCAAAAACCTCTGGGGCGCTTGCTAGCTTTTGCCTTACAAAATATATAATTATTACTTGTTATGTATATTTGAAAATTATTGATTTGATGAAAGAAGATAATATTTATTTTCACAATTTTTGAAATATAACATAAAACTTAAAAATTTCTAATTGCGTATAAGTAAAATTTATAATTGTATCATCAAAAATTTAATATCGAGTCGAAACAAATGCGAACTCATATAGTCCTATGCGTATGTTTTTCAAACTATTTGCTACCTATAAATCAAAGTAAAAACTAGAGATCAATTCCTTGAAAATCTTATTGTAAAAAATATAGATAGATGAATATAATTGATGCAATTATGTTTAAAACGGATTTAATTAGTAAAAATTATAAAATTAATTTATGAAAACTCTTATATTTTTATAAACTCTATAATTACAATAGAACATCATCAAATCAAAATCTTGAATTTTTGAATAAACCTTGAAGTAAAATATATATACTTCCTCCGCTCCATATTAGTCGCAACGTTGCACTTCGGCACGTACTTTAAGAAAGAGATTTGATGATGTAAACAAACAAACTAATCAAAATAATTTTGACACATACAATAGGTGATATACAAATTCTCGGGGTTAAAATTATTTCAATAAATTTGCTCATTTATGCTTTCAAATTTTATTCTCAAAATGTGTGTCGAAGTGCAACGTTGCGACTAATATGGAGCGAATGAAGTATATATATATTTTCGAATAAATCTCATTTTTTTCTTTTTTTTGAAAAAACCGAGTGGCTTACTTGGGAGCAAGCCACCTTGGCTTGACTCTAAGAGACCTAGAGGCTTGTTGGGTGGCGGTGGTTGGTAACTATGTGTAGGGTGCAAAAAGGTGGTCATGTGGATGGTGGCGGTAGGCATAGTGGTGGCCTGAGGTGGTGGATACGGTGTTTGAAAGAGGGCCACTCGAACTGGCGTGCAAAGGGAGGAATTAGAAGAAAGAATTTGTGTGGTTTTGTTTATTTATATTTTTTTTCTTGCGAGGCTTTTGCACTGTGATTTTGAGAGGAAAAATTGAGCTATTTATAGGTATAGAACCCTTGGAATTTATGGCAAACATTGAGGAAAATAAAAAGATTTGTTTTGGGATTTAATCTTCTGCAAAAGCTAAGATTTGTTACAAAATAAAATATTGGTAATTTGGATAAATATTTGGTACTTGTTGGGATATTTTAAAATGTTGAAAATATTTGTCTTTGATGACAAAATCATTTTATAATAATTAATTTGTAAAAATAATATATATCATGAATTTAATTGGCTTAGCCCTATATTTTCGAAAATTCTCAATATTGGACTTTATGGCCCGAAATTTCCTTGGCATAAAGCCCAATGCTATTTCTTCTATTTCGGGAAATTAAAATAAATATTCAAAACCTCTTTTGTAAATAATTAATTTTTTTTTGAATGAAACCTCGCAAATTTTTTTAATTAAAAACCTCATAAAATCATAATAAAATAATTATAATATAACTTTATTTCAATATTCTTCAAACTATATATTACAATCATAAATTATTTATATTAAATGTCTTAAAATTGCTGGAAATTACAAATTTTGAAATACATAATAAATCACTTTCATTAAAACTATAATTATGGCTTCAAAGATAATTCTTTTCTATATATTAAAAGCCTCTAAATTACATCCTATCAAAATTCAAATGATCCATGGCATTACGGGGGCAATAAGGGCCTGTTTACTTCAGCTGAAAACAGCTGAACTGAAAGTTTTTTATGAAGGATTAATGAATATTGAATAGCAAAATAAAAGAAGAGCGGAACTGAACTTAGCTGAACTTAACTGAATTGGACTGAACTGAACTCAATTAAACTAAATTGATTTTAAGCTGAAGTAAATAGGCCATAAGCTATTAATTGTCAAAACTCAAAGATTATGCTAAATGCCCCTTTTATGATAAAAGAATAGTTTTTGGTTTTTATTGAAAGAGCAAGATTATGTCAGACAATTTTATGGTTACATCACTTAAATATTCACCATACAGTGAAATTTTGCATAGTTAAAAGTTACAACTTTTTGACCATCTTCACAGTCATCATAAAATCTCTACATATTAAAAAGCCCCAATGTCAAACACTATTCATGTGAATAGTTGAATAGTGTTTGATGTTGAGGTGTTATGCCATGTGTTTAGTGTGGGCTTCATTATGCATGTGTGTTTGCTTTAGTTTTTCTCCATGTGTCTCTTTCTCTCCACCCCACCTTGGCTCTACCTTCATCTAACTCTCCTGATGCAACCCTTTCTTCTCTCAAGGGAAATATGAGGCTGCATGTATCTCTAATCTAAGAGGGAAAAAAATGGTGTTCAATTAGAATGTTATCAAAGGAAAGATATGTAAAGCAATCTTGTGTTGCATGTATCTTTGAGAGGAGAAAATGTTTGTCATTCGTGCGACCCTTTCCTCTCTCAAGGGAAATATCACTAGTAGAAAAAAAGGATTTTTCTGCGCCACATTTGCTGCGGTTCTTTGTGATTTTTAAAGAACCGCAGCAAATACTTGTTGATGTTTTCAACACAAAATTATTTGCTGCGGTTAAAGTATTTGCTACGGTTTTTTTGTTATTTGCTGCGATTATAACCGCAGCAAATAATTCAACACAAAATTAAACAAAGACTCCGCCCCAAGCCCAGCCCAAAAGGAGGGGTATAAAAGCAAAAAAAAAAAAAAACTTTCTAAAAACCTTTATTCTTTTCTTCCTCCTAACCCTAACCCTATCTCTCTTTTCTATCTTCTCTGATGTTCTCTCTTTATTCTAAAAACCCTAACCCTCACCTCAATCGTTTTCGGCTGCCTCTCACCAAAATTAGTCAAAACATTATTCTTCATCAAAATCAAATTTTCTTCAATCATTGTAGTTTAATTAGGTTTCTTCAATCAAATTTTCTTCATTAGGTTTCCGGCGACGGTGATGCATTTTCATCTACTTCGTTTCCGGCGTCATCTTCTTCTCCTTCACCTTCGTTTTTACCTCCAATGGCGGATTCATCAACCTTGAGTCTTCGAATAAAAAACTAGAGGTTTAATTTCTGTCTATTGAAGCTAATTTGTCAGTTTTTAGGTTTGAATTTGCTTGAATTTCGTCTATATCCTTGAGTCTTATTCGTCTATCATCTTAGACCTAAATATCATCTCCCTCTTCATTTTCAATTTTCTCTCCTTTTTCGGTCTTATATTTCATTTTCAACTTTTATTTTGTGTTTTAATTTTTGTGTTCGAATTTTGCGAGTTTTGGTGGCTTTTAGAGGCGATTTNGTGAGTTTTGGTGGCTTTTAGAGGCGATTTGGAGGCGATTTCTGGTGGCTTTTGGAGGCGATTTCAGGTGGTTAGTTTCGATTTTATCTTTTTTGTTGTTGCTGTTTTTTGGTTTTGAATTTATTTTAATTTTTTGTTTTCGATTTTGCAGGTGACTGACTGAATCAATTGTTGTTAATGACTTTATGTTTAAATTCGTGGTTTAGATTTTAGATTTTTAATTTGTTGGTCTATTATTTGTAAATTAAAAGGTTTTGAATTATTGGTTTTGCAACTTTTGTTTGTACTTTAGTAAAAAGATTGAAACTTTTTTGTGTTTATGATATAGGATTAAATTTGAGATTTGATTTTGTTGGTGTATTTTTCGTTTGTTGGATTATTTGGTATAGTTAAATCTGGTATTTTCGGTATATATATTAGCTGAAAAGGGAGAAACTTTAGTGTGATTATGTTTTAGATTTGTGCATTAGCTAGTTTTTCCACTCACCCTTTTATGAATTTGTTTAGAGTATGTTATCTGTATGAGATTTTGATGTTCTTTGTTTTTAAATCAGATTCATTATTAATGGATTTTCTGAGTTTTTAGTGGATTTTAGATATAAAAAATTATGTTGAATAATGAATACCTAGGTTAGAGATAAACTAGTGTTTATATTCTGCATAAACTAGTGTTTATTTTCAACTCTCTACTGCTATGTTGATGAGTGAACCGTTTCCCCTGTTAGGGAATGTTGATACGGATGCAGCATCGACTAATGAAGCGACAGTGATAAAAGGGTGAAAAGGTTTAATCTTCAAGATAGCAGTAGGAGAGTTGATTGGAATCTTTACTGCTATGTTGAAGATTAAACCCTTTCCCCCTTTTAGAGATTAAACTTGGTCAAATGAGCAAGAACAGGAAGTAAATCCTGACAAGTGAAGCTGTTTGGAGAGTGAAACGAACGTGGTAAAAGGGTGAAAGGGTTTTATCTTCAACATAGCACTAGAGAGTTGATTTATTCGCGCTAGTGCTATGTTGAAGATTAAAACGTTTCCCTCTTTTAAGTTTTCAGATTGGTGAAATGAGCAAGAACAAAAGAAAACCCAAATAAACGTAGCCTTAAAAAACTATTTCTACCTTTTTTAGCCCATTTGTTTCTTTTGGTGTGCATATATATGGAAGTTTAATTATCTCTGCAATTCATCTCTTTTGTTTTAGCTATGTGTAATCATATTACCGCTTGAAGCCTGTTAATGGGATTAGTGGAATGTAAATTTTTGTGTGTTTGTTTGACATCTTTGTTTATCAATCTTGTCTAGGGATTGACATGGCTTCTACCTGAACGCTTTTCAGCTTCAGAAATCGGGCCAGAAGCAGGTTTTGTGAATCTTTGGTAACCTTTAGTTCTTCTCACTAGCTTTTACTGTAAATCCCTTGCTGTTTAGCTATTGATGTTTCTTGAATCTGAATTGTTGTTTAAGATTGCTGTAAATCTTTGCATTGAGAGATGAGACCTTATTTAAGTCCTTAACATAAATTCTACAAGTCCTTAACATTAATTCTATTTTATGAAGGCTAGTTCGATGAGTCTATTAGGTCAGTAAGGCAGTTATACTGTGAATGTTTTCAGGTTCTGATTGAGTTGGTTTTGACTACTTGTTCATAAAAAACTTTTCAAAACTACATGTGCCATTTATAGGATGGTTTTGATTCTTGGTTCATGTGTATGCCATTTTAAAACATGGCATATTTTGTATCCCTTATATTCGATACTTAGTGCAAACTATTCTCGGCAATGAGAAAATAGGAAGGCTGCTCTGCCACTGCCACTGCTCTTTTCTCTCTTATTTATCATCTATGTGGATTTTCTTTTTATATTTTTGCTGTTTATCATCTATGTGGGTGCAATCCTTCGTCAGCTTCATGCTATCTTTATCTTGATTTGCCACTATTAAACGAGTTTCCAATCATCCTATCTTTACTATTTGCAGTAGTCCTTTATCTTTTTTTGCTTTTCTTTCACTGATGCTTAATTGTTAATAGGTGCTCTCCACACTTCTGTTGCTGCCACTGTTGAGATGCTGCCGTTATAATGCTCTTTGAAGTGTTTTTTGTAGTATAATTGTATTTGAGATTGATGTTATTATTCTAATGCTGCTGTAATGTTGTTATTACAACTATTGTACATATACAAACATTCTGGCTACAATTTAGCATTAAAAAGCAAAAAAAAAACAAATTTTTTATTTTTTTTTTATTTTTTTGGGTGGTTATTTGCTGCGGTTTTCTAGAATACCGCAGCAAATAAAGCTTTTTTTTTGGTGGGAAATCCCACTATTTGCTGCGGTTTTACAAAGAACCGCAGCAAATAGTGGGATTTCCCACCAATTTTTGCCCTTTTTTTGCTGCGGTTTTGACTACAACCGCAGCAAAAAGTCCATTTTTTTGCTGCGGTTCATAATAAGCTAGTTTATTGCTGCTGCTCCAAGTGCTGCGGTTAAAAACTGCAGCAAATACCCCTAAAAAAACCGCAGCAAAAGTGGATTTTTGTACTAGTGTATGGTGTTGCATGTACTCTCAAGGGAAATATGGAGTTGCATGTACCTCTAATAAGAGGAAAAAATGGTGCTCATCTACTTCCTTTAGCGACCCATTACCGGAAGAAAGTTGCTGCTCATCTATGTAAGTCATTGCGATCCTTTCCTCTGTCACAGTACTACTTCCTCTGTTAATGCATGTATTCCCTTATCTCTCATTTCTCAATCACAGTAACATTGGTGCTCATTTACATCCTGTTTCGCGACCTTTTCCTACTTGCTACATGTATACCTTCTTCTCCTCACCTCTCCTCTCCTCAAAAGAAAAATGGTATGGGCTTTGTATTGTGGCGAAGGTGGTAACCGAAAAACCCAAGAATGGTATTGTCAACATAGATGTCAAGGATACCATCCCCACTAGCATGCAAGCGTTTCAGTAATAAGAAAGAGATATGAGTCTTGCTCCACTAGATATTAAGGATACCACTAGATGAGCTAGATGATTAATGTTTCTGATTTGTTCCTCCACTAATAATGATATTTTTTATTAGATAATCTTCCTCCACTTATAATGACATGGCCCAAAGGATACGCCCCTAGAGAAGAATGCAATTTTTTTTCTTCCTCCTCTAACAATGATATTTTTTTTATAAAATAATCTTTCTGGAATTTTGTTAGCATATAAATCACTAACCTGAGAATCACAATTTGCTCTCCCCTGAAATATTGTTTATTTCGATTGCATTTGATTTTGATTTTTGAGTTTGATTGATTAGAAGTTTTGTTTTATTATGATTAAATGGTTAACATTGATTAATCAGAAATCAGAAATTGGTAATAAAAATCCTATAACTGATCATTTGCTTATTTGATTTTGCAGTTGATTAATCAGAGTTTCTGCATGTATTTATTCTTTTTTTCCTCTCCTCAAAATCAAAATGGTAATTGAATTGAAAAACCCAAAACGATAATCGAATTGAAATAGTGTTTATTTGGATTGCATTTGATTTTGATTAATTAGTTGACATTGATTGATCTACACACCAGTATTTGCAATTGGAATTTAAATTACACATCATAATTCTATTCATTTGAATTTGCAATTGATTAATTATTGTTAATCAGCATAGTTATAATAACATGTGTTTCCATTATGATTGACAAAATAGGCAGTTTTTTAATCCTAAGTGATTTTCGTAGGTGGCTTTAAATCCCCTAAATCACAAATTAACATAATCACGAATTCGCAAAATATTAGTAATTTGATTTATTTTATTTGTAATCCATGTTTAAGCCATGTTTACTAATTAATCATCTATTTATTTGAATTGCGTTTGATTTTGATTAATTGGGTGACATTGATTTTGACTAATCATATATTGGTAATCAAAATTCTATAATTGGTTTATAGTTTGGCTATTGTAGAAGGAAGTACTATTCTGATTAATTTGGTTGGAGCTCCATTGTAACTACAATTGGTTCACAATTATAATAGAAAGTGATACGCACTAGAGGAAAACAAGGTAGGTATAGCTTTTCTACTTTCATGTTCACTAGAACACTCAATGCCTATGTATGTTTACTTTCACACTCAATTAGGATTTGAAATTACATATAGCATCAGAATTCTTAACATCATAATTCTGAACAACCTAAAAGTAAGATAATTTTATTATTGTTTGTATGTTTATCTATGTCTTATTATTCACATAGACTCTCCTCTACTTCTGCTTCTACTCACCTTTTTATTCACCTTTATTGTTCACAAATCCTTCACCTAAAGAAATCCATCACTGAATACTATTGAAATTGTTTTGATTTTGAAGCTTTTGTGATCCTAATTAATAGATTTTTGCTTTGTTTAGTTTGTTCTTGTGAGTACTTCCCCTTGTTTTCCCATTGTGTTTGTTTTTGAATTTAGATGAGATTAGTTTTGATTGTATAATCTCAGAAGTTGACTTGGGTTTAATCATGCTCTGAATTATAAGTTTATTGCACCATTGTAGAAACAATTATATGTAAGTATCAATTAGGAGTCAATATGAAAATAATTTAGGTATGTATTGTCTACTATAAGGCAAGTTCATATCTCAATTACTTTGAAGGCAAAACTTTTTTTGTATTTATTGATATTAACACTTATTGAGACATTATTTTATGCATCGATGTATGTGGCATTAGGCTACATTTTGCTCCAACTACTTTTACTATCTGCCTTTCTTTACCATCCAATAAATTCAACTCAAGGTTTTCGAAATTTACAACAAACAACTACGGATTAAACATTTAGAACATGCTTTCAACTAGTATATTAAAAAACATATTTGTCTACCAAACTATACCACATGATGTTAGTCAATTAATGTGCCACATGTCACTCTTTACAAGCTTTTGATGCATAAGGTTATGATCTTAAATCAAAGAAATAAAAATACAAAATTGCGTAGTTATTAGGAATTGAACTTGATATGTGAAACAAAATGTGAGACTGTTTTTGGTGTTAAGGGAGCCACTGGCCGACAAGGGCATGTGGTGAGAAGCTGAAAATCAACCCCATGACCTTATGGAATCGGGAGGAAATGTGAAAAATTAACCACGATTCTATTATAATTTGGATGTTTGATGTTTGAAAGTAATACTAAGTGATAGAGTATAAAACCAATTCCTAAATTAAGCTTTTGGTTGAGATGACCCTCTAATAATAAGTACATAATAAAGTTTTGTAAGTATATAGCATAAACTTTTATTTGCATTGCATTTATTTACTAGCAAGAAAACCTATGAAATTTTTATTTTTATCCCTAATCCTTTGAAGTTGTTTTGCTTTTTAACAATTTATCATGTCATAATCCTTAAAAGCTAATTTCGCACTATATAAAAACACATTATGAAAAACAAACAAAAGCATATTTGATAATTGTAAATTTGTAACTGACTCAGGACATTGTCCAGAACAAAATTCTAGGTTAGCTTAGAAACTTTATCGTTGTTAAAAACATAGATCGTTGTCAAAACACGTAACAAACATTTGTTTGCATTTATTATTAGTGTAATTTTGTACAAGTTAATGTTTTTTTTAGGGGATAATGCATTTGGTTGTTACTTATGTTATGTTTAGTTTTATGAGCTGATATACAGGTAAAACTGATAAGATAGCCGATGAAACAAGCTAAACTAATAAGGTAGCTGAAAATTTCACCATCTTAAATGGGTTGCTATTTTTTATAGCGAGGATGAGAATCAATCCCAGAACCTCCGAAAATCAGGAGAGAAGCTCTTATCAACTGAGTTATCTCTCACTCTAAATTTATTTTAGATGATCAAATGCTTGGGGCACTTATTTTCAAGTTCTGTTATACAACCTTTTGATTTATGATTATGTAACTTGTTATAGGGTAGAATGAGATGCCCCAATCATTGTAGGTAACATGGTCTCTATCATCGTATGTATTATCAGATAAATTATATGTTAGAGACGTTAATTAACTTAATGCAGCTGCTTAATTTTTACTACTTCTTTCCATCAATTTTATTATACTCCGTAATTATTTAGACATACACATTGAGTTGACGTAGCCAAAAACCTTAACTAAGTTATACGGAATTGTTGATCTTAAAATACGGAGTACTCAATTAAGTTCTCACTAATTGATTTGACGTTGAATTAGTCATTATCATCTTCTTTTAAACAGCTGATTTTCTTATCCCACCACTTAGGATTAAACAATTAATTATTCTCACTATTTGAGCCGATTTGTTTTTTTTATTATTATTATTTTTTATATTTTTTTATATTTTTTTTTATTTCTAAACATAAGAAAAATAAATGAATTTTTTTATTACCTGGAGACAAATCAAATGGTCGAAGATGTAAGTAACTCCAATACTATAAATACATTCCCTTGCATGCTATGATCGATACAGTTTTCATACAAAACATATTAGTATATTACTAGAAATCTACAATAACAATCATATATACTCTTAATCGTGGAAATAATTATCGTTCCGTAATATGATGAAAGTAACTAGCATTCTTGCTTATGTTGCTGTTCTAGCAGCTGTTTCGTATGTGTGCATCGTCGATGCTACCGATCCAACTCAACTTCAGGATTTCTGTGTCGGAGTTACCGACCCAAAAGAAGGATGTAATATTCTTATCTCCATTTTATTTTATTTTATTTTTATTTTATTTTTTGGGTGCTTCAGAAGCCATAAAGGCAAAGGTTTGGAACAAACTAGATGATGGGTACCAATTTTTATTTTATTAATTAACCTAGCTAGTTGACATACCCTTCAATAAATACTTTAATTTTATAGTCAATTTTTTTAGTATGTGCTCTTTCAGATATCAGGATAATCTAAAACTAACCACACCAACTTTGAGGTATATGCATGTAGGAGACCCGACTTCCAATCTTGAGGAAAGGCGGAAAGCAAACAAACTTTAAATTCTATAAACTGTACACTACCAAAATTATTTATTATCTGCAACAATAGAATATTTTGTATCTCACAAATAATTTAATTGTTCCTTGTCACTTACTTTTTCCTTATTATTATTTTTTTAAAACTTTTTTTGATTTAAACACCTTTTTTACTGTACCACACAATGCAAGTATGGTACAAATTTGTAACAAATTTTACAGAAAGGAAATAATTGAATTAGAAGAGTAACTTTATTCTTTATCTTAGTTGACTACAACCTCTGTTTCTTATTTATTGGAACGTTTGGGTAACTTGAGATACAAAAATTTCAAGTGTTATACTAATAAAAAATAGATGTAGTATTAAAAACTGTTGTTAAACACAAATGAATTTTTCTTTTTCTCTCTTTTTTGGCAGTGTTCATAAATGGTTTGTTCTGTAAGGATCCTATAAAAGTCAAAGCAGAAGACTTCATGTTCTCAGGAATAGACATAGCAGGTGACACGAAGAACAAATTCGGTTCCAACGTCACAACTGTTAGTGTATTTCAATTCCCAGGATTAAACACCTTGGGCATCTCATTGGCTAGGATTGACTATGCACCACGCGGTGGCTTGAATACACCCCACACACACCCTCGTGCAACAGAAGTCTTGACTGTTCTCGAAGGCACCCTTTACGTTGGGTTTGTTACCAGCAACATGCCAAATGGTGAAAACAAACTCTTTGCTAAGGTGGTTAAAAAAGGAGATGTATTCATATTTCCTCAAGGTCTCATCCATTTCCAACTCAATGTTGGAAAATACCCGGCTGTCGCGCTTTCTTCATTGAGTAGCCAGAATCCAGGAGTTCTCAGCATTGCTAACGCCATGTTTGGGTCTAAGCCACCAATCTCCGTTGATGTTCTAAGCAAAGCCTTTCAATTGGATGACAAAATTGTCAAAGACCTTCAATCCAAGTTTTACGAAAGCAATTGTTAAATTAATTACTTTGTATGAAATTAATCTTATATTATGTTTAGAGTCATATGAGCTTCTCGCTCTAAGGACTAATGTTATCCGAAGGATTTGATGTATGGTTAAGTACGTGTGATGCTTGTACAACCCAATTATATTGTTCAATCTTGAGTTTAATTTCTTTATTAATAAAGTGTATGTTGATCAAAATATCATTATGAGAAAATGTCTCAACGAGGGCAATGTTTTACGAGCAACGATAGCAATTTGTGTATTAACTTATTTGATAATATTAAGAATGGCAAAATTTTTTTTTCTGCCCTCCTTAATATGCACAAGACAAAGTTTTATATACACTTGGTGTACAAATTATTTTGCCATAAGACCTTGAGAGTAGCTATATACAAATTATTTAGAAACACTATCTAAACATAAGACTACTTCTATATAGTTATTGATTGGGCTTGGCCCAAATTAAACTACCATCAGATGCATAACCACAAAAAATATCTGACATCTCCATTTAATTACAAAAAATTAAGAAAAGATTATCTTTAACGATTTGGAGAGAGAAACCTTCATTTTCATTGCTTCAAGCTTCCAAATTCATTAAGTAAAAACCTTTTGATCTTCAACGCAGAAAAATTAATGATCTCCGGTATTCTTTCGTTGACGTTACGCTACTTTTTTTGTCACTTTTTTACCCCCAATATTTAGGGTTTATTTTAGTATTTAGTTAGTTATCAAAGATAAAGTTCTGTCCTTTTGGAATATTATCAATCTTCAGTATCTTTGTACTCTTATAAATATATGGATACACCTATGTACCAAAAGAAAGATTAGATGGAATAATAAGTCAATGTTCTATCAAACTTCATATTTCAACATGGTATCAGAGCCGAAGGTCTAAACCGATCCACAAAAAACAATTTTCAATTGATTTTCCGTTCATCCCTATGGGTGACACTAACACTAAAAAGCCTCAATTAATTCATGATGCTTCTTCTATCTATTATCTCCATCCATTCGAAGGTGGAGGAACACCCCTTACCAAGTATTTATTAACAGGAGACAACTATGATGTATGGGAGAAAGCTAGTCCTCGTAATGCGGTGCTAAATAACACAAAGACGATCAGTAAAAGTCCCAAAACAAGTATTATCAAAAATCAACTTGCCGATAGAGACCAAATTGCATTTTAGATTAGGCACATATAAGAGGTTCCGGAGAACTAAACCGGATGCCAAAGACACGATTCCTTGTTTAAGAGCGGATGTTTGTACGCCATCAGGTAAGCTAACAGGAGCAGGGAAACATTAATGCAGTCGGTGAGAAAGTGTAAGTTTCCTGTCATATGATGCAAGGCACCACTGTCAAGGAGCCAAAGGGAAGTAATAGATTGTTGCTTACCCGTGAGTGTAGTCGATGCAGGGGATGTATCTAACAAGTTGAGTAGACGTTGCAGTTGGTCAGCGGAGACTCAAGGGAGAGACGTAGGGAAGGTAGTCGTGGTGGGAGGGTTGTCGCGAGCACCAACAACTGAGGCTGTGGCATTATGTGCCGTGGCAGTTTGAGATTGACCCCTGCCAGAATAAGAAGTGGCTCCTCATCCTCAAGGGCTGCGACCTCGACCTCGTCCTCGTTGAATTCCCAGAGGGAACCCCACATGTTGATAGAAAACGATGTAGTCGTGGCCTGTTTTGCCGCAATAAGTACAGACAGGAGGAGAAGAAGCAGTGATAGATGTATTGGGACGAGGAGGCGTAGTGAGAGACGTTTGAGTAGCAAAACTAAGAACAGTAGTTTTGTTATCACGACCGCGAACTATGTTTTTATGCCTTTCTTCTTGGATAACCAAAGAGAAAGCTTTTTTGAGATTAGGAAACGGCTCCATACTGAGTATCTGAGTCTGCAAAGCACCATAAATATCATCATCAATCCCCATAACAAAATCATGGGTTTTATCACGTTCAACACGCTCGCGGAGTTTGGACGCCGCAGGACACGTACACCCACAAGTGGGATCATCAGAACCATATAGTTCATCCTAAAGTGCCTTGAATTTGTTGTAATATGCCACTATGGACATACCTTTTTGACGTAAACTATGATATTCGTGTTTTAGTTGATTGATGCGAGGACCATTAACAACAGCGTAACGTTCCTTAAGATCATTCCACATAGTCGTGGCAACTTTATGCAAAACAATACTGGGTTGGATAGAAGCATCCACCGAATTGAATATCTAGGCACAGATGATGGAGTTATTTGATTTCCAAGCAGCAAGCTCGACACTCTTGTCATCGGTTGGATGGGAAAGTCGCCATTGATAAAAACAAACTTGTTACGGCCTTCAAGAGCATTGATAACAGCTTTCTCCCATAGATCATAGTTGTCTCCTGTTAATAAATACTTGGTAAGGGGTGTTCCTCCACTGATATACGTGTTTCAAGTTGTGTTTTTCCCTCATTTTCGGTTGATTCTTGTGCTAAATAGTTAAGTTTGTGGGTTTGTTTTGACTAAATATCGTCTTTCGATGTTAAGTTATGTTTTGGGACGGCTTTAGCGTCTTTAGTTGACTTTTAGAACCTTTTCGGTTATATTATACTTTTTCGGTTATTTTATACTTTTTCGGTTATTACGCGTGGCTTTCGGTTTTGTTTATATGTTACAGGAGCGTAATAGAGAGTTATGAAGTCATTTGAAGCTAAAACGAGTCAAATAGCACTTACCTCGGGATGCGTGTCAAGTCACGAGAATGTCACGAATGAGATTCGAAGAATCGAGCGAAGAAATAAGCAAGATCGTCAAAATGTTGCTCAACTTGGTTCATGCGGGCGCAGGCCTTTAAACCCCATTTAACCTATGCGCCCGCAATATAGATCAGAAGTATCAGAACTCACTCATTATTCACCATGCCGGCGCAGGGAACAAACTAAGGTTGTTCTATGCGGGCGGAGGTATCACGGATTTTGATCCGTTCGACTTTTCTTCGCGGTTTTGCTTCGTGGGTTTTAATTAATTAAAAACCTAATTCCTATATATACTCTATGTAAAGGGGGCACGACTCTACCTAGTTTTTATCATACTTTTAGACCTAGGAATCCAAAATTACTTATTCTCTCTAGAATTTTAGGATTAATTACTTTGTTCAACAATTCAAGCTTTCGATTAATGCAATTCAATCTTTATTTTGGTAATTTCTTTCCTTATGCTTTTTAATTCTTTTAATTTCATGATTCTCTTTAATTTCTTAGTTTTTAGTTTAGATTAAATAGTTTTGCTATTTTGATTCTTAATTTAGTTTTATTAGTAATTAATTTAGTTTTAATTAATTCTTTGTTCATGATCATGTTGTTTGATTTCAATTTTGCTTTTGTTCCCTTAATTATGAGTGAGTAGTCGTTTTCTCTAGGGTTAGGGGATCTATGATCATAATTTGAATTTAATTTATGTTTTCTAATTAGTTCTTGGCTTCTAATTGAATTCCTATTATTGATTTCTAGTGATTGCAATTAAATTGTTGCCAAATTTAGTTGTAAGTTAGGTTATTGTTGAAATCGAGGCCGAGAGGTAAGATTACCACAATTAGACCACTGAATAATAGGCAAAAACGAATTTATGCGAGCGAGAGCCGGTAAAGGAGTTTTGAGGGAGTCTAAGTTCGAGAGAATTAGTGAGCCCTAGTTCAATGAATGCCAATGAATTGATTAGTGAGCGTTAATTGAGTTTGTTGATTGATCATAGTGAACCGATAGCCCTAGGTTTCCATTAATAGAGTTTAATCGATAATTTCCTGTCATTTCCTTAGTTTCAATTCTTAGTCTTCTTAGTTTTAGAAACCATTTACCGATATTTCCACCAAGGCCCCTTACACGCTTTAGGCTTTTTAGAACTAGTAGAATTTAATAGCTTCCCTGAGGATTCGATCCCTACTTCCCTAGCTATATTAGTTAGAGTTGTTCGGTTATTTTTGAGAGGTGTGCGAAAGCCTGTTCAAATTTTGGTGCCGTTGCCGGGGAGGCAATTTTTAATTCTATTAGTCGGGTTTAAAGTGTTCTTTTATCTTTATTTGCTGTTTTATTTTCTTACCTCAAGGAACCTTCACGTTCTTTGAGGTAGTTCTCATTTCGGTTTCGAGTTTCGATTGTGTGCAGGTATTACGTTCTTTGAAGTGGAGATCACGAAGAAGCGTTCTTTCCGAACTAACACTGGTTGATTTGACACAATTATTTGCTGAGTTGAACATTTCCGATAGTTCAGATAAAGAAGAAGAGATGTCAGGATCACAGTTCAACGAGAATAACCCACCACGGGATGATGCACCACCGTCGCCACCACCACAAGCAAGGTCCTTAAAAGACTATTCTCAGCCGAGTTCTGCAACGGTGGGAGGTGGATACCAAGTTCCTGATATAGAGGCCCTGAATTTTGAATTGAAGTCAGCTTTGGTGAACATGGTTGAAAGGAATCAGTTTACAGGCACAATGAAAGAAGATCCGAACTTACATTTGAATAACTTCATTCAGTACTGCAATAGAATCAAGCAAGCTGGTGTATCTCAAGATTACATACGACGTACGATGTTTCCGTTTTCATTAAAGGAGAAAGCTCGATCTTGGTTGAATGGTCTAAACATGGATACTATTAATAGTTGGGATGACTTGGCTCTTGCTTTTCAAAGGAAGTACTATCCTCCGGAGAGAACTGCACAACTTAGGAGTCAAATTATGAATTTTAACCAAGAAACAGATGAAACTCTTTATGATGCATGGGTGAGATTTAAGGATTTATTGAGAATGTGCCCTCATCATGGACTCGAGAAGTGGTTTTTATTGCAATCATTCTATAATGGCTTGGGTAATGAGAGTAGAACTTTACTTGATTCTGCTGCTAGTGGTCGATTTATGAACCAAGAAGTCAATGCTGCTTATGATTTAATTGAGGAGATTGCTATTCATAATTCTCAATTTGGTAATCCTAGAGGACATGCTAAAAGAGGAGGAAAACATGTGATAGATGACAAATATGAGAGTTTGGCCTCACAAATCAATGCAATTCATGAGAAGCTGGACAAAATCAACACACCATCCTCCAATCCAATGACAGTAGCTGCAATGGCTGCACATTCGGGAGGCACTGATGTCTTTTGTGATTTATGTGGTTCTTTTGGGCATAGTATGCAAGCATATCATAGTTCTATGGAGCAGGTATGTGCATTTCAAGCTTACAAGAATAACCCATTTTCCAATACCTACAATCCTGGTCGGAAAGATCATCCATACTTCTCCTACAAGAATACTAGCAATGTTCAAAATCCGTAGCAGGAGCCACATTTTGTACCACAGCAACAACAACATGTTCAACAGTTTGCTCCACCTCAACCACCGGGTTTTAGTAGACCACCACCTCCAGCACCACTCCCAGCACCTCCACAACTATCTAGCAATGACATTTCAGAACTGAAGACATGATGATGCAGATGCAGAAAGCCATGGAAGCTATGCAGGCCTACAATCGACAATTGGAGACTCAAGTAGCACAAATTTCTCAATCATCAGCATGAAGGCAACAAGGCCAACTTCCTCCTCAACCTGCTCCATCAAATGCTTCATCAAACAATCCACCTCGTGATCATTGCAATTCCATTGCAACAAGGAGCGGTACTTACTAATAAGGTCCTAGAATGCCTGATAATGATACTACCAAGGCTGTAGATGGAAAGAAGAGGACTAGTTCGATTGTTACTGAAGAGCTTGAGGAAGTAGCTGCAGAAAAGGAGAATGTAGTCTCAAAGGAGAAGGAAGCATCAAAGAAGCAAGCTCCAGCAGCAGATTTAGTTACTGATACGATTCCTCCCTCAAAGGTGTCGTTACCCTTTCCGAACAGGGTAACCAGGAGTAAGAATGATAATCACTTTCGTAAATTCCTTGACATAGTTAAAAATTTGCAAGTTACTGTGCCTTTCACTGATTTAATTACTGCCTACTTATACTAAATTTTTGAAAGATATTTTAAGCAGGAAACGTGAGTTGAATGTAACAGAGACAGTTGCACTCACCGAGGAGTGCAGTGCGATCCTTCAAAATAAATCTCCTCCTAAGTTGAAGGATCCAGGCAGTTTTTCAATTCCATGTAATATAGGTTCTTTATTTATTGATAAGGCTCTATGTGATTTGGGAGCTAGTGTAAGTGTGATGCCCTTATCAATTTGTAAGAAGCTTGACATGGGAGAACTTAAATTTACTAATGTTACTTTGTAGATGGCGGGTAGAACTGTAAAATACCCTAAGGGTGTTTTAGAAGATGTACCTGTTAGAGTAGGAAAATTTTTTTATTCCTGTTGACTTTGTTGTCCTTGATATTGATGAGGATGCTCATATCCCCATCATTCTAGGTAGACCTTTCCTACATACTGCAGGTGTCGTCATTGATGTTAAAAATGGAAGTTTAACTCTTTCTGTAGGGGATGCCAAAGTAACATTTAATCTTAATAATGCAATGAAAAATCCCATGATAGAACAGTTATGCAATGTAGTTTACACTTTTAATGATTGTTCATAATGACTTGCCTCGATCCCCTGATAATAATGAGACGTATTAGAATCCAAAGAAAAAGAAATCGCGCCCTAAGAAGCGTCGGAAACCTCGAAAGTCATCCCCACATGCTTGTAAAGTGAAGAAAACAAATAATGAGGTTCCTAGCAAGGAACATGGGGTATTTGAACAGACAATAACCCCAAATTGCTGTGGGTGTTTAACTATATGGGGCTCACGTTCACTCTTTGATCCACCATGATTTCTAAGGTAATTACGGTCAAGCTAATGACCTTAAACAAGCTCTTTGCGGGAGGCAACCCGTAGGTTAGTTGTTTCTTTCTCCCTCTAACAATGAGGACATTGCTAAGTTCGGCTTGGGGGAGGTAAGTATTTTATTGCTTTCCTATTTTATTAGTTAGTTTTATTGCTTTATTAGCTTAGTTTTATTGCTTTCTTAGGACTGTTGCATGGTTTGTACCATTCGTTAGGAATGGGAGTTTACATGTGACCAAAAAGATTGTACTGTTTTCTTACATTTAATTTTAGAGAGAATTGGCCTAATGAATTATTTGTGTCCCAGTTGAGTTTTATTGTCAGAATTGACTACTTCTGTACCCCTGTGCTTATTTTGAAAACTTTATGACTCTTGACCGCGGATGGATTCACATGTGTGATTTGTTGGCTATGACTTGAATTTGATTGCTTGATTTCCTTTTATTGGTCAACTCTTCTCAACCTTGCTTGGGTCTTGGACTTGAACTGTGTTAACGGGAGGATTTGAGCCGCTTTTGAATATAAATTCATTCATATTTTCCTTTCATGTGTGCTTAGTTCCTGGTGCAATTATGATCTTGGGTTTGACTTTGGATTCTAGTAACTTTAATTATGGATTCTGTGTATGTTGCGCATGATAAAAGGCTCTCATTTCTTCTTTTGAGCTTCAGAATTTCATTTCCCACATTTATATTTTCCCTTGATCCCTTGTTTTGAGCTTTTATCCCTTTCATTTGTATTTTAGCGACATTACAAGCCTATTAGCCCTATTACATAATGCATTATATGCCCAAACTTGGTTTGGGGGAGTTGAAGCAGTTGTGATGTTGTTAAAATAAAGTTTTGAAGGGTGTTATGGAGGATTGACGGTGAAATAGTTGGAAATGTTGTTGTTGAAAGTTAAATTATAAAGTTTCACATATAAGGCTCTGCATACCAATGTCTAGNCTCTGCATACTAATGTCTAGACTGTTCTAGTTAATTAAAAAGTCATATTTTATTCATGACCTAGTTATGTATGTGTGATGATTTTGTTTATTGTTTATTGAATTTTAAGAAAAAATAAATCATTAAGAGTCGTGAAACTATATTTTATTATGCATGAAAAATAAAGTGAAGAAAAAAAATTTATGAAAACATAATAAAGTTGAAAAAAAAAAGATGAAATAAAAAAAAGAAAGAAGTTTAAAGTTTGTGAAATAGTGGTTGATGTTGAATTATGAGAAGTATGGTGTTGATGTGAAAAATGAAGAAAAGTTTGGTTATATTTGGTTGAATTGGATGATGGAGAATGTTGATGATTTTCCTCGATTTTATATGCGTATACCCTGCATTCCACCACATTATCCCAAAGTTTTATCCTACCCATCACCCTAGCCACGTTACAAGCTTATTAATGTCCTTTTTGATCTTCGTGCACATGCTATGGTTATTGTGAAGTGAATCCTTTGTCAAGGTCGTAGAGTATTAATTGCATTCCGAGTCGACATTTAGGATGAGTGGATACCCTCAAACACTTGCATGAGGTGTGAGATGTGGGTTTCGGGTCCTTAAAGTTGCATTTAAACACCTTTTGCATTGCATTCCACATTTGGTTGGGAGGTGAGGGTTAGAGCTTCATTGTTATAGGCTCATCATTAATTGTGTGGAGTGACAACCCGTGAGCTACTCTAGTCATCGATTCATTAAACTTGCTTGGTGGGTTTTGTTTGACCCGTATTTAGGAAGGACGGTAATTGGATGCTTGATTGGCTGGCCTTGATCCTTGTGTCTTCGGATGTTCTCTTGAGTTATGATGTTTACTTTGTTTTTATGGAGTGTAGTCAATTTCGTTGTGTTTTGCACGGGACGAGCAAAGGTTCGGTTTGGGGGAATTTGATATACGTGTTTTATGTTGTGTTTTTACCTCATTTTCGGTTGATCTTGTGCTAAATAGTTAAGTTTGTGCCTTTGTTTTGACTAAATATCGTCTTTCGATGTTAAGTTATATTTTGGGACGGTTTTAGCGTCTTTAGTTGACTTTTAGAACCTTTTTCGGTTATTACGCGTGGCTTTCGTTTTTGTTTATATGTACAGGAGCGTAATAGAGAGTTATGAAGTCATTTGAAGCTAAAACGAGTCAAAAAGCACTTACCTTGGGATGCGTGTCAACTCACAAGAATGTCACGAATGAGATTCGAAGAATCGAGCGAAGAAATAAGCAAGATCGTCAAAATGTTGCTCAACTTGGTTCATGCGGGCGCAGGCCTTTAAACCCCATTTAACCTATGCGCCCGCAATATAGATCAGAAGTATCAGAACTCACTCATTATTCACCATGCCGGCGCAGGGAACAAACTAAGGTTGTTCTATGCGGGCGGAGGTATCACGGATTTTGATCCGTTCGACTTTTCTTCGCGGTTTTGCTTCGTGGGTTTTAATTAATTAAAAACCTAATTCCTATATATACTCTATGTAAAGGGGGCACAACTCTACCTAGTTTTTATCATACTTTTAGACCTAGGAATCCAAAATTACTTATTCTCTCTAGAATTTTAGGATTAATTACTTTGTTCAACAATTCAAGCTTTCGATTAATGCAATTCAATCTTTATTTTGGTAATTTCTTTCCTTATGCTTTTTAATTCTTTTAATTTCATGATTCTCTTTAATTTCTTAGTTTTTAGTTTAGATTAATTAGTTTTACTATTTTGATTCTTAATTTAGTTTTTTTAGTAATTAATTTAGTTTTAATTAATTCTTTGTTCATGATCATGTTGTTTGATTTCAATTTTGCTTTTGTTCCCTTAATTATGAGTGAGTAGTCGTTTCCTCTAGGGTTAGGGGATCTATGATCATGATTTGAATTTAATTTATGTTTTCTAATTAGTTCTTGGCTTCTAATTGAATTCCTATTATTGATTTCTAGTGATTGCAATTAAATTGTGGCCAAATTTAGTTGTAAGTTAGGTTATTGTTGAAATCGAGGCCGAGAGGTAAGATTGCCACAATTAGACCACTAAATAATAGGCAAAAACGAATTTATGCGAGCGAGAGCCGGTAAAGGAGTTTTGAGGGAGTCTAAGTTCGAGAGAATTAGTGAGCCCTGTTTCAATGAATGCCAATGAATTGATTAGTGAGCGTTAATTTAGTTTGTTGATTGATCATAGTGAACCGATAGCCCTAGGTTTCCATTAATAGAGTTTAATTGATAATTTCCCGTCATTTCCTTAGTTTCAATTCTTAGTCTTCTTATTAGTTTTAGAAACCATGTACCTATATTTCCACCAAGGCCCCTTACACGCTTTAGGCTTTTTAGAACTATTAGAATTTAATAGCTTCCCTGAGGATTCGATCCCTACTTCCCTAGCTATATTAGTCATAGTTGTTCGGTTATTTTTGAGAGGTGTGCGATAGCCTGTTCATCCACCTTCGGATGGATGGAGATAATAGATAGAAGAAGCATCTTGAATTAATTAAGGCTTCATAGTGTTAGCTAGTGTCACCCATAGGGATGAACAGAATTCAATGGAAAGAAAAATTTTTGTGGACCGGTTTAGACATTCGGCTGTGATACCATGTTGAAATATGAAGTTTGATAGATCGTTGACTTATTATTCCATCTAATCTTGCTTTGAGTACATAGGTGTATCCATATATTTATAGGAGTACAAAGATACTGAAGATTGATAATATTCCAAAAGGATAAAACTTTATCTTTGATAACTAATTAAATACTAAAATATATTTAGCTAACAATTATATTCCTCCAATACATTTCAATTAATTTATGTCACTAATTTTGTTATTAAGTATTGTTTTATATAATTTGTGTCACATTTTAACATCACTAAGGCCCTGTTAACTTCAGCTTAAAATCAGCTCAGTTTAGTTCAGTTTATTTCAGTTCAGTTCAGTTCAGCTCCAATTAGTTTAGTTCAATTCTGTTCTGTTTAGCTCTTAATTATTTTATCTTGCTAATTATTATATTGCTAATTAATTTGTTCCTAATATTATTTGTTCATATATATACATATATTATTTTGTTCATAATATTATTTTCTTCATATATACTTCGTAATATATTTGTACATAATATTTATAAGGTTAATGATTAACATCTTGAATTAACTTCTACTACATACTCCGGAGTTGCTTCACTCTTTGAAAAGAGAATGGATTGTACATGGGAGGTTGAAAAATGATATACTTGGAGTCTCTAGCATATTAATATGCAAGTGTCTAGAAGGTTACTTAATGACAAATTTAATATGACTTAATGATGACTTCATTATTATTCATCAATAGGTTGAGTATCTATACAAAACCTAGGTAACATAAGATAAGAAACAATCTTCCTATAAGACATACTAGTAAACCTAAAAGATATATGCTACCATAAACTAATAAATATCTTAACATAAATAAACCTAAATTATATATTCTCCTAATTATATCTAGGGAAAATATATCACACATATATTTTCAGATATTATCTCTAACACCCTCCCGTAATCGTAACGGCAGTAACACGAACGTTGCGATTGGAAATTCTTCTCTTTTTTGAAGTTGAGATGCACAATCAAGTGATGACGTCTTCATTTTTTTTTTTGCATAATGAGAACGTTCATCTTTTCGAACTCATCATCAATCTATTCACAAGCACTTCAATGATAATAAGAACGTCATTCTTTTCGGATCTCACAACCATCAATTAAACAGGAACGTCATTCTTTTCGAACCTGTAAATATATCAAATTAGTTTTGCAGAGCAAACCAAACTCAAATTCAATTTTAGTCTTTCAAAGCAAAACTAAGCTCAAATTCATTGAGTGTTCGGAGCAAACTCATGTTCAAATCAATTCACAAGAATCATTGACCCTTGTCTCATAGTATAACCCTTGTCTTACGGCACAAGGAGAACGGATATCATTCCCTGTCTCACGACACAATGAGAGCCGAAATATCTTGTCTCACGATACAAGAGAGCCGATTTTTGGTTTGTTTGTTTTTATTAAACAAGTTTTTTTTCGGACCTATAGCACAAACAATTATAATTAGGACCAAATAATCGTATCTCCACCTTCTGCCTTTACCACTCTGGGCCAGGTCTCAGCCGCCTCAGGTGATGCTCTTTGCAAGTCTGTCCTCTACCGAGCTCTTCCCTACGCTGACAGGCCAGGTATTACTATGGAATCTCCTGCTCAGAACTTCATGTTCCATCTCGCTCAGGTAATTCCCTTTTCCTGCTCTTTTTCTTTTCCTCATGAGTTTTTGTGCTGACCTTCCTTGGTGTTGTCTTCCCAGGTTTTGAAATATGGGTCTATCACCTCTAAGCTGAGCGATTTCCAAGGGCAAAGGATGGCAGAGCTGGGCCAGGAGCTGGAGCTGAGCAACAAGAAAGCGGCTAAGCTGTCTGCCCAACTGTCCTCACAGCAGAGCTCTCATGAGGAGCAACTTTCTCAGCAAGCTCGTCAAATTGAATCTCTACAAGATCAGCTGAAGAAGCTGCAAGATAAAAAGGAGATGGCAGCTGCTGCTGAGATGACCGCCAGGCGCCAGAGCTGAAGCTGCTTCTATCCAAGCTGCTGCTGCCCAGAAGGATAAGCTCCTCAGCCTAAGGGAGGATGAAATTTCCTTGACAAAGAGCCAGGAGACCTTTCTGCTGCAACAGTTGTCCACCCAGCAGTCTCAACTTTCTTCCCTTCAAAATGAGCTTCAAATTGCCAATGACCAGTTGGGGTCCATGGACAGGGATTGGGAGACTCACTTCTATGATGCTTGGCTGATAGCCTACAGGTGTGTTTGTGCCTCTTACCAGGTAGATTGGTCTCTTGTTGAGAAGAACTTGAAGGATCAGATAGGTCAGACTCCTATAGAGGGTGAGGTGACCCCAGCCTCCATTGTAGCCTACATGGAGCAATCAGCTTCTTGGAGGTGCTGCTCCTTCTGAGGAAATGGTGGGTGATAGTCCTACTGCTGAGGCTGCTGGTGAACCTCTTGTGCAAGAAGACCAGGCTGAGCAAGAGCAGAAGACCTCTGCTATGGAGGTGGAAACCAGTGCCCCTGAGCTAGACCAAGCAGCTACCCAAGAGGAGGCAGATCAACCTGATGAGGGCCCAGCTGATGTTGATGTTGTACCTGTCCAACCTTAACCTGAGACTGCTCACAGTTCAGTAGGTGGGGCTGAAGCAATGGACCAGGATCAGCCGGAAGAAGGTGTCCCTGGCGCCTAGGGTGATGAGGTGATGAACCTCATATAGGAAGTTTGGCAGCTACCGACACCTGGCTCTCCTGTGAGCTCTTCCTGCTCGTGCACCTCCTGTTGAGCTTTACTTTTTCTTCTTTATTGGTCTTCTGTTCTTTTGTAATTTTTGATCCAGCTTTTCTGAACAATTGGTTAATTGTATTTCAAGCAACAAACTACTAACTATGTAACCTCATGGCTGGTTTTGCAGTAGACCATCCTTTTGCGTCTGTTGCGTAGCTGCCGATTTATCCTGTTGACTTTGATTTCTTTATGTGCAATCTTCCTTGCTTTCACAGTTTTTGTTTTTCCATGCTTATTGCCCTACTTTATGCCTGCTGTTATCTATCTGTTTGTTGCTATTTTGCTTGTGCACCCCTTGCCTCCCTTTCAGCCTAGCAGCTAATTCCCCTCCATCAATGGGAGATAGCAGTTGTGAGGGAAGTATGGTTGTGGCCCCTAGGCGTTTTAACCATTCATATTTATGTTTTATGCAGTTATGTTTGTTTTATGGAATGTAAGTGACAAAGTTTTACCTCAAGTATGCCATGTCTATAACATCCTGCTATACTTTCGTTTCACTTTGCAAACTTAGTTCCACTCACGCACCTGGGCCCCCAAGAAGAAACTCTGCCCAGGCCCATTGCGATGGAACTACACCATTTCTCCCACTAAGGCTTGCTAGAGGTGGGTTGCTTCCAATGGGCAACTCCCACATACACAGGTTTAGCCTGTGGCTCTTTGTAGTGGTTCCAGGTCTTAGTTTCAGCCTTGAGCTGTCTCAATGCCAACACATTTCAACCACATTTCGCAAAACATTGAATTCATTTATTGCAACATTGATCAAAGTACATTTTCGCATATAGTGTTAGGAGTTACAATCACTTCTATTACAAAAGATGAATTAATCGCACAGCAGGCACTTACACAAAGTACTTCTTGAGTTGGTCAGCATTCCATATGTTGGGGAGTGTTGTCCCATCTAGCTCCATTAGCTTATAAGTTCCAGGGTGGAGTTGCTGATGGATCTGGTAGGGTTCCTCCCATGTAGCTGACAGCTTCCCATGGACATTCCCTTTTTGAACAGCTGCTGCCTTTCTTAGGACTAGGTCTCCCACTTCCAGCTTTCTGCTTTTCACCTTTTTGTTGTAGTATTTCTTGATTCTGTCCTGGTATCCTGCCAGTCTTACTGCTGCTTCTTCCCTAAGGGACTCTACCAGGTCGAGCTCTTCCAGCCTGGCCTTGCTATTTGCTTCTGCGTCGTAGAAGTGGACTTTCAAAGATTCGCTCCCCACCTCTACTGGCATCAAGCATTCAGATCCATATACCAGGCTGTACGGGGTCTGCCCTATGGCCTCCTTGACAGTCGTTCTTAATGACTAGAGGGTGCTGTATAATTCTTGTAGCCACTTGGTCTTTTGATCATCCAACCTCTTCTGTAGGGATGCCAATACCTACTTGTTGGCAGCCTCTGCTTGTCCGTTAGATTGTGGATGGCACACAGTTGAGTATGCAGACTTGATGTGGTACTTGGCTAACCATGCTCTCAGGCTGTCATTGTCGAATTGTTTATCGTGGTCCATAACCATGCACATGGGGAGGCCATATCTTGCTATGACGTTTTGCCAGATGAAGCGCTTGACCTGCTTTTCAGTGATTTGGGCCAAGCTATCTGCCTCTATCCACTTACTGAAGTAATCAATAGCTACAATCAACCACCTCTTTCCTCCAACTGCTTTTGGGAATGGACCTAGTAGATCAAGCCCCCATTGGGCGAAAGGGATTGGGTTCATGACTGTTCGCAGGTTGTTGGCTGGTTGGATGATGCTGGGAGCAAATTTCTGGCACTTCTCGCATTTTCTGACCAGCTCTTTCGCATCTGCTGACATGCTTGGCCAGTAGTATCCAACTCTCATCACTTTCAAGATGAGGCTCTTTGAACCTATGTGGTGCCCACAAATCCCTTCATGGACCTCTCTGAGCACGTAGTTTCCTTCAGCTTCGTCAACACACTTCATTAGTGCCTGTTCGGTGTGTGACCTGCGGTACAGCTCCCCGTCGATAATCACATATCTCCTAGCTGCTAGCTCGATCTTTTGTTTCTTTGTCTTGTCACAGTTCAAGGACTCTCCTTTGATGAAAGCGAGTATTTCCTTCATCCAATCAACCTGTTGGGTGACCTGGTATGCCTGCATGGGCTGCTTGTTGGTGAGGGTAGGACTTCCACATAAACTGACCTGCTCAGCTCCTGCAGACTAGAGCTGGCAAGCTTGCTGAGGGCGTCTGCTTGAGTGTTACCCCCTCTTGGAACCAGCTCAACCTGGAAGTCTGTTAGTGATGAGGTCAGATTCTTCATTTTCTGCAGGTAGTCAGCGAGCACCAGGTCTCTAACCTCATACTCCCCCCTGAACTGGTTGGCCACAAGCTGGGAATCAGTTTTCAAGTGAACTCTTCTGCCCCCCATGGATATGCACAACTGCAGGCCAACTGTGGCGGCTTCATACTCTGCTTCATTGTTAGTTGCCTTGAACGGGAACTTAAGTGCGTATTCGAGCACGTCGCCTTCAGGTGATACCATCACCACACCGGCTCCAGCTCCGTGGATGGTAGATGAACCATCTGTGTTCAATGTCCAAGGTCCTGTTTCACCTGCTGCCTGCTAACTACACGAGCACTCTGCTAGGAAATCTGCTAGAGCTTGTGCTTTGATTGTCGTTCTTGCTTGAAAGGTTATGCCAAAGGTTGTCAGCTCCACAGCCCATCTTGTCAATCTTCCTGACTTCTCCATTTTCTCCAAACTCTTCTCCAGCGGGAGGTCAGTTAGTACCACTATTGGATGAGCATCAAAATAAGGTCTGAGCTTCCTTGCTGCAACTATGACTGCATAGGCAGCTTTTTCCATCAAGGTGTACCTGGTCTTAGCTCCTGTTAGCTCATGGCTAACGAAGTATATTGGTTGCTGCTTCTTCTCCTCTTCCTTCAGAAGCACTGCGCTAACTGCGACCTGCCCTACTGCAATTAGGGCGGAGCAAAATTATCTGAAAATCTGAAAATCCGAAAATCTGATCTGTATCTGATCCGATTTTTGGATAACTGATCCGCCTTTTAATTTTGGATCGGATATCCGATCCGAAAAAAAAGATAGCGGATGCGGATACAAATATCATTTTTCGGTTTTCGGATATCTGTTATCCAATTATCCGATTTATGCTTCACTAATATAATATTGATTTCTAACATTCCAATTATCTAAAAGGTTTGGGGCCTGTGGGCCTTTCTTCTACAAACATACATTGATTCTATGAAAAAAAAACCCTAAACCCCTAACATATTTTCTCCAACTCTTTGCCTCTCAACTCTCCCATCTCAAGCTCTCAGCCTCTCAACTCTCACATCTCAACTCTCTCGCATCTCTCAAATATCATCCTTAATCTCTCAAATATCATCCTCTAAATCTCTCAAGGCTCGCCCCTCGCAAATTGAAGTCGCCTCTCGCCTCTCTGAAGTTCTCTCATCCTCTCGCCTCTCAACTCTGTTCTCTGTAAGTTAGTTACTAAGTTGAGCATGCTGGAAGTGTCGATATAGAAAACCCTCTGAAGCATATAAAAGTGTACATGTAACTAAGTGAGCATGTTGTCACGAGTTACCCAATGAGCCACGCATTGCATTGAAACGAGGGCATAAAGATCCCCAAGGGGAGCCGCTCATGTGTTGTGCAAGCAACACTGATCTCCCTATAGTAGGCAGTCTACAGGAAAAGATAGTGCTGCAGGATAATACTCGATGTGCAGATAAGCACTACTCTTGGGGACGACAATATTTCTCTAATGAGGTTCAAACTTGGTGTAAAGGTTGTCCACTACATTGGAAGAGTATGGAATGCTCTAGAACCTCATTGAATGGTCTACAGTAGTACGGCACATTCCGAAAGGTTCCGGAACATCATAGGATAATCTAGGGTAGGTGACTCTAGAATGTTCTGGTATGCCCTAGGGGTTGCATAGATGTTTCTAGAGTATTCTCATATGTACATAAGAAGAAAGTTCTAGATAGGGTATTGTGTAGAACCCTCCATTTGAGGAGGTTAGAATGTTCTAGAGTAGACATAGTAGGAAGGGGGTTGCCTATAAATACCCAAGGCATTCATTTGTACAAGCATTCAGAAAATTGTAACCACACTCACATATTAGTAAAAATCCTTTCAAGCACTTGTGTTCTTGCTAACTATCTACTTAGCCAAATCCACACAAACACATCAACTACATTTCTTAGCAATACTTAGCTTAGCTTTGGGGTTGCCTGACTTGTCTTACGACGGGAGTGTAAGCGAGTGGCACACGTGAGCGACTAGGGAAAGAGTCACACGTGACAATGTGGTCTAACTTCATGAATTGTTCATAAATTAGTAATGCTGATTTTAAGTAGAGATGGTAATATCAATTTAGATTAGCTCAGGTCAAAAAAATTTCAAAACCTACTGCTACCGAATTAGACAAACCAAGTGATTTTATTGGACATGGATTAAAAAGTGAATTTGAGTGATCGTTTTCAATTGCATAATTGGAGGATTTGAATAATTTTGTTAAAGATGAATTGAAAAGTGGAGCAAAGTATTATGCATTGTACTAAATGCTCTTTTTCTTTCATCATTGTTACTTTCAAAGTGAAAGTATGTATTTCAGTGCAAATAAAAACCCCATTAATGTAAAAAACAATATATCGATTATCTGATTGTAAGTACGGCTTGTTTTGTTTCAATTTCACACTACCTGTTAGCTATCTAATAAGGAACTGAGGAAGTACTCGAATATTGTTATCGATTATTACTACGTATTCTGTATTATGATGGTTGTTTGGATTTAACTTTATACCCTATTGCCCTTTTTATTGTAATTATATGATATAATGGTTAAATTCTGATTTGTCTGAATTTGTTTGTGATTTATGTTTATGGGTATAATTGAAATTCTTTGAGAGTATTAGTATTTTGGTCTCTTATATCTTAATTTCTTATATTCTGCAGTAGTAAGGTATTGGGTTTAGTTTGAGTGTATTACTCTGCAGTGGATTATTTTTTGGTATGGTAGATTGAGCTTGTAATTTGATTGTTCTTTATGTGATTGTTGTTTAAAGGTTTATGGATTACACAATTGTTGAAAGCGGAACCCCCATGAGTGATGATCCTGTTAGTTCAAGTGCTCATGATGGTGTTGAATCTCAAGAGCAAGGAAGAGAGACTAATGCTCAAGAGCAACACGAAGCAACTCAAAGGACTAATATGGATGCTGAAGGAACGCAAAGTAAAGGTAAGAAAAAGAGGTCTTGGGTTTGGGGTCCTTTTGAGTCATTTATTAGAGATGGTGATAGAAGAGCAAGATGTAATTACTGTAAGAATGATGTTTGTGGTGATCCCTAAATTGGTACAAGCGTTATGAAAAATCACTTAGATAGATGCAAGGAATACCCTCCTAACATTGACAAAAGACAAAGACTCCTTTCTTTCCAAAATTCTCAAAGTCAAGAAGTTGTGGGGATGATAGTGTATGTGAAAATGTGGTTGGGGAAAAAAATGGGAAACTAGAACTTTGGAAACATAAACAAGAAGAGAGTAGGAAAGCATTTGCTAAGATGGTAACTAGTTACCATTTAGGTTTTGTGAACGTGAAGGTTTTAGATATTTTATGTCTGTTGCACAACCTCATTTCATTATTCCCTCTCGTTTTACAATAGCTAGAGATTGTCTTCGTGTATACCAAGAAGAAAAAAAAAATTTAATTTTTTTTTGTAAGTGTTCTCCTCGCATTTGTCTTACTACCGATACATGGACATCTTGTCAAAACTTAAGCTACATGTGTTTAACAGCCCATTTTATTGATGATAATTAGAAATTGCATAAAAAAATCTTGAATTTTTGTCCAATAGGGGGTCATTCTGGGGAGTCAATTGGTAAGGGGATTGAAAAGTGCTTACTTGATTGGTGTATTACTAGAGTGATGACCATAACAATGGACAATGCTTCTTCTAATGCTGTGGGAATTCAATACATAAAGAGAAGGCTTCAAAGATGGAAAGATAGGACTGTTTTAGGTGGTAAATGTCTACATATGCGTTGTGCAGCTCATATTTTAAATCTCACCATGAAGGAGGGTATGAAAGAAAGTGATGTATCCATTTCAAAAATTCGTAATAGTGTTAGGTTTGTTAGGTCATCTCCTGCAAGATTACAAAAGTTTAAGAATCGTGTAAAGTAGGAACAAATTGAGTCAAACGACAACTTTGCTTAGATATTGAAACTAGGTGGAACTCCACTGACTTGATGTTGGAATATGCTTCTGTTTTTCGTAAAGCTTTTGATTTGCTTGAAAAATCTGATGGTGGTAAATTTAATGCAAAGTTGTCAAAGACTCATGGTGTTCCTACCGATGAGGATTGGGATCGTGTTGCTGCTTTGCTTCCTTTTCTTAAAATCTTTTATGATGCAACTTTAAGATTTTCTGGATCTTTGTATGCTACTTCTACTGTATATTTGCAAGAATTAGTTGCCATTGGAAAGATGATAAAGAGAAAGTGTGAAAGTTTTGATCTAGGTGAGAAGCTTATGGCTCAAGGGATGAAGAAGAAACATGATAATTATTGGGAAAATGTGGATAACATTAACTTGATGTTATACATTTCTATTGTACTAGACCCTAGGCGTAAAATGCAATATGTGAAGTGGGCAATTAATGACCAATATGAGGAACCCAAGTCTTCAAATTTGTGTGGTAAGGTAATGAAGACTTTGAAATCTTTGTATGATCATTATGGATCTCAACAGATTCAAAATGTGTCAAATGTCGGTGAAGTAGTTGACTTAACTTCAACTGACATGGATAACATTGAGGATTGGCATGATGTAACTGATTTAGAGTTTGACAGAGACGTTGATGCTCAAAATATTCTTGAAAAAAAGAGTGACTTAGATAAGTATTTGGCCGATGAAAAAGAAACAATCAATCTTGGAAAAGTTTTTGATGCTTTAGAGTGGTGGAAGAAGAATGAGGAAAGATATCCTATAGTTGCTCTTATGGCTAGAGATGTCTTAGCCATTTCCGTGTCCACCGTAGCTTCCGAAGCTACATTTAGCACAGGTTCACGAGTGTTGGATATATTTCGAAGTTCTCTCTCATCAAGCATGACGGAAGCCTTGATCTGTTCTCAAGATTGGTTGCGTAATAATAAGACCCCCCCCCCCCCTTTTAATAGAAGAAAGCCTTGAAGAAATTGAGAAAATAGAAGAAGGTAACATCTTTAATTTACTTACTTTATTATATTGTTTGGTTTTATATAACATGTTCAAGTTTTATATAACAAATAACTTTTTTTTTTAGAGTTATCACCCTTGGTTGATTAACCTTCATCTACCGTTGTTGAAGACTACTTTTAAAGGCTTTTTACGGATTTGATTGAGATAAGGCTTAGCATGGACTTGTAATTGTCTCACTTTGTTGTTCTAATGTTGTATGTGTTAGGACTCTTGTAAGGGTTGATTTAAACTTGTATCTCTATAGATTATTAGAAATTTGTTTTTAAATTATGTAATGAATCTTGTATCTCTTATATTGTATTACCTTATCGTTTGAGAAAATGAATCTTGATGTTGTAGGCAAAAATTAGAATACACATCAAGAGAAAAGCAAATTAGTAAAGCCTAAAATAGGTGGGAAAAAGGGAAAAAAAATGGAAAACGGATAGAAGATATTCGCCTCATTGGAATCGGTTTAAAACAGATAGCAGATACCGGATACAAATATAGATATCAAATGTACAGATTTTCAAACACAGATATCCAATCCGTGCTCACCCCTAACTGCAATGTAGACATATAGAGTCTCTCCTGGTGTAGATCTTGCCAGGGTTGGCAGCTTTACCAAATGAGCTTTCAAGTCCTCGAAAGCTCTACTTTGCTCAGGTCCCCAGCTGAAGTTCTTGTTCCCTTTTAGAACTTGGAAAAAAGGTTGTGTCTTCTCTGACGCCTTGGAGAGGAATCTTGACAGAGCTGCCATCCTACCTGTCGGTCTTTGAATACCTTTGATTGACTTAGGTTCTGGCAGGTCCAAGGCTGCCTTCACCTTGTCAGGGTTCTCATCTTTTCCTCTTTCACTGACTAGGAATCCCAAGAACTTTCCAGATCTTACTCCAAACACACACATTTTTGGATTCAACTTCACATTGTATTTTCTCAAGTTGTTAAAGGTCTCGCGCAGGTCTTTGACGTGGTCGCCTGACTCCACGCTCTTAACTATGGCATCATCTACGTAGACCTCTAGGTTTCTGCCCTTCTGGTCTGTGAACACCCTGTCCACCATTCTCTGATAGGTGGCCCCGGCGTTTTTGAGGCCAAAGGGCATCATCACGTAGTTAAATACTCCTCCTGAAGTAATAAATGCAATCTTATCTTTATCGGCAGGATGCATGAAGATTTGGTGATAACCCGAGAACGCGTCCATGAAGCTTAACCTGGCGTGGCCGCTGGTGGAATCGACCAGCTGATCAATCCTCGGCAGGGGATAGTAATCTTTTGGGCAGGCCCGGTTCAGGTCGGTGAAGTCAACGCACATCCTCCAGGCCCCACTGGCCTTCCTAACCATGACGACGTTGGCCAGCCACTCGGGGTATCGACACTGTTCGATGAAACTTGCGTCTAGCAGCTTCTGGACCTCTACAGCTATGGCCCTGTCTTTTTCTTCTGTAAAAGCTCTTTTCTTCTGCTGAATGGGTTTCTTGTCAGCAGCAACGCTTAAGTGATGTGAGATGATGTCAGGGCTCACTCCTGGCATGTCCGAGGCTGAATAGGCGAAGACGTCTTTGTGCTCCCTCAATAGCTCTATGAGGTTGCACCTCTCATCAGCATCCATCTCAGTTCCTATCTTCACTGTTTTCTCGGACCCCTCTTCGAATAACACCTCTTCAGTATCCTCCTCCGGTTGGGCAGCCTCTTTTCCCTTTTCAGGACCTTCGGGCCTGGCATCAGATTCCATATCAGTCGGGCCTTGTCGAGCTGCAAGGCTTGCATCTTTTTGCTTCTTCTTCTCGATCTTGGCAAACAGCTCTTCAGCAGCTCTCTTTGCCCTTTCTAACTCTTCTCTTCTTGGTAGCATGACCTGAGCTAGGTTGCAGGTCCTGCCTGATTCTTGAGACCCTCTAAGGCAGGCCACCTCCCCTTTGTTTGTGACGTACTTAAAGCATAGGTGGTACGTAGAAGCTACCCCTTCAAATTTGTCTACGAAAGTTCTCCCCATGATCACGTAATAGGGTGAAGGTGTATCTACCACGTGGAATTTGACCATAGCAATTCTTCCCAAGTCATCATTCCCGAGGGTTACGGGCAGAGTAATTTCCCCTTTAGGGATGATGTAGTCTCCCGTGAACCCCGTGACGGGACCTGGCGAGGGAGCTAGGATCTTGTCCTTCAGCCCCATTTTCTTGAAAGTGTTATAATAGATCACATTTACGGAGCTGCCTCCATCGAACAGCACCTTGTGGACCAGGTGATTACACATCTGTATGCAGCATACCAGTGGGTCTTTGTGGGGGTATACCACCCCCCTGCAGTCATCTGGTCAGAAACTGATTGTGGGTAGTGTTGACAGCATAGGGTGAGCTCTCTGTTCTGCTGTCATAACCGTACCTCCCTTCAGGCCTCTGATCTGGCTTTTTAGGGAGCTGCTGGATGGCAGGTCTCCAAAGTTCACTATTAGCTCTTTCAGTTTCTTTTGATCTTTACCCCCTGAATCTTTGTGTTCGTTATCTTGATCCTGCGCCTTGGACCAGTCAAGGTATTGTTTGAACTTTCCCTTCCTAATCAGGTCCTCGATGTTGTTCTTGAGCGACCTGTAATCGTTGGTATGATGCCCTTTGGCTTCATGAAACTCGCAGTAGGCATCAGTGTTTCTGCCTATCCTCTCTTTTCTCTTGGGCTTCTTCCATCTTCCTTCATCCTTGTGAGTGGCGTATATGAGGGCCCTATCAGCTACCAGAGGTGTGTAGCTCTCATACTTCTTCGGGTTTTCCAGCCTCTCCTTTTTCCCCTGCTGTCTCAGCTCTCTGGTCCTGTTGACCTGTTGCAATCACCCTATTGAACTCTTCGCTCTGGATGTACTTGTCGGAGACCCTTAGAGCTTCTGCCAATGATATACGTGTTTTATGTTGTGTTTTTCCCCCATTTTCGGTTGATTCTTGTGCTAAATAGTTATGTTTGTGGCTTTGTTTTGATTAAATATCGTATTTCGATGTTAAGTTATGTTTTGGAACGGTTTTAGCATCTTTAGTTGACTTTTAGAGCCTTTTGCGGTTATTTTATACTTTTTCGGTTATTACGCGTGGTTTTCGGTTTTGTTTATATGTTACAGGAGCGTAATAGAGAGTTATGAAGTCATTGGAGGCTAAAACGAGTCAAAATGTACTTGCCTCGGGACACGTGCCAAGTTACGAGAAGCTACGAACAACATTCGAAGAATCGAGCGAAGAAATAAGAAAGATCGTCAAAATATAGGCATACAAGCAAGATGCGGGCGCAGCCCTTAGTAACCATTTTGATCTATGCGCCTGCATCATAGATCAGCGAGCCAAGAAGTCCCAAATCGTGAAAGCTGCGGGCGCAGGGCCATCTTCTATGCAGGCACAGGTCCTCATTTTCTCGCCCCGATTGATTTTTCCGCGCGGTTTTGCTTCGTGGGTTTTATTTTAATAAAACCCAAATTACTATATATATAGAATGTAAAGGGGGCACGAACCTAACTAGTTTTTATCATATTTTTAGACCTAGGATTCCAAAATCACTTTTTCTCTGTAGAATTTTAGGTTTAATTATTTTGTTCATGAATTCAAGCTTTCAATCAATGCAATTCAATCTATATTTTGGTAATTTCTTTCCTTATGCTTTTCAATCCTTTTAATTTCATGTTTCTCTTTAATTTCATAGTTTCTAGTCTAGATTAATTAGTTTTGTTGTTTTTGTTCTTAGTTTAGTTTTATTAGTAATTAATTTAGTTTTAATTAATTTCTTGTTCATGATCATGTTATTTAATTTCAATTTTGCTTTTGTTCCCTTAATTATGAGTGAGTAGTCGTTTTCTCTAGGGTTAGGGGATCTATGATCATGACTTGAATTTAAATTAAGTTTTCTAATTAGTTCTTGGCTTCAAATTGAATTCCTATTATTGATTTCTAGCGATTGCAATTAAATTGTGGCCAGATTTAGTTGTAAGTTAGGTTATTGTTGAAATCGAGGCCGAGAGGTAAGATTACCACAATTAGACCACTGAATAGTAGGCAAAAACGAATTTATGCGAGCGAGAGCCGGAAAAGGAGTTTTGAGGGAGTCTAAGTTCGAGAGAATTAGTGAGCCCTAGTTCAATGAATGCCAATGAATTGACTAGTGAGCGTTAATTGAGTTTGTTGATTGATCATAGTGAACCGATAGCCCTAGGTTTCTATTTATAGAGTTTAATCGTAATTTTCCCATCTTTTCTTTAGTTTCAATCCTTAGTCTTCTTAGTTTTAGAAATCATTTACCGAAATTTCCACCAAGGCCTATTACACGCTTTAGACTTTTTAGAGCTAGTAGAATTTAATAGCTTCCCTGAGGATTCGATCCCTACTTCCCTAGCTATATTAGTTAGTGTTGTTCGGTTATTTTTAAGAGGTGTGCGACAACCTGTTCAGCCAAGCTGGTAATGGACTCTCTGGTGAGGTGGTCCCTGAATGGACCATGTTGTAGAGCTAAAATGACCACGTCCGGCTAGATGGTGGAGACAGCCACAACTTCTCTGTTAAATCTCCCTAGGTATTCCCTCAAGGACTCATCTGGAGCCTATTTGATAGCCATGAGCTCTATCGAGGTCTTTTCCCTTCTCCTTCCGCTGACGAAGTGGTCGCAAAATAGCTGTGAGAGCTGCGCAAAGTTGTGGATGCTCCCAGGTGGTATCCTCCTGAACCATGCTTGGGCCATTCCTGTCAACGTGGTGGGAAAGTACTTGCACCATGTGGCGTCCGAATATGCGCCTAAGTGCATGCAACCCTCGTAGACTGCTGTGTGGTCGGTGGAATCCCCGGTCCCATCGAACTTGAGGTGAGAAGGGATTCTCACTTTGGTTGGCACTTGTATTGAAATGTTATGGCTGAAGGGTGAGGAGGAAGGGAATCTCACATGTTGTGGTTGAGCAGGTCCACCTCGATGGTCTGTCATCACCTGTTGGCGGGGGCTTCCATTATGAGCCTCTGATGACGACCTTCTTGTCATGGACCTCCCATGACCTGATGGTTGTGGGCCTAACCTCTCCTTTGCGGACAACCTCTCACCCACCCTTTGCTTGACTGACAGCCTTTCGCCCAGCCTGTCGAAGACTGCGCTCCTTTGCTGGTGGGTTTGAGTAAGTTGTCTGCCCTTGGGGGGCCCCATGGTTTATGTTTCTGCGGACATGTAACTCGAATACTTCCTCTCCCTATTACTATTGCTCTCGTTCTTCGAGGGATATACTGGTGTGGTATGGCTGGGTTCCTCGTACCACTGCGGGTTCTTTTCCTTCTAGAGGGAGGTGCATCATTCTTCCTCATGCCAACTTGGTCCGAGCTGGGTTCCAGAGTGTGCTCTGTTTTGCTCCCTTTCGTATCTAGCTTCTCTTTCGGCTTTGCCTCGCGAAACTCCTTCTAGATTCAATTTCCTCTGAGTACTCCCCATCGTCTTGAACAGAGGTGGTCTCCCTTGAGGAGACTTCCCTTTTCTCTTCCTCCCTTTCCCTTCCTCGGAACGGGCAGCTATGTTTTTCCCATAAGATTGCATCACCGTTTGCATTACTCTTATGTCTGCCTCCAACTGCGAGGGTGTGGGGAGGTCTGGCGTTCGCGGAGTTTCATCCTCGGGTCCTTCAGGGTGGTTTGATGGAACACTGGTGTTCCCCTCGTGGGAAGGGTACATCTTCCCCTTTCCCTTGCTTGTAACAGGAACCATGTTCCTGTTTCTTTCTTCTCGCAGGTAAGGGACGTGGCTCCGCTCTGGCGTCTTGTCAGACCGACGGGATGCTCCCTCACCCTGGTTCGCCCTCGAGATGGTATTCAAGGATCTGGACCGACTCCATGAATTGCGTGTTGCAGAATGGGCTGCAGAATGGATTGAGTCGCCTCCACTCCCCCCCCCCCCCCCCCCCCGCGGGGGGGANAGGAGGAGCATGTTTCAGCGTGGGCCATGGCAGGCTAATGACATAGTTTCATGGCGCTCTACCCTCCTTATAGCGCCAATTGTTTCGAGGTGAAACTGTGCCAATGGAGTTGACCACCAGCTTAGGTAGAGCTGCTCTGTGTGAACCTGCTAGCCGAGATGTTCCCTGCACAATAACACGTCACTGACCTCGGGGATGTTTCCGAGGAATGCCCCTCCGACGTTCAAGTCAGTTTAGAGAGAGAGAGAAAGTATGTTTTTGTGCAAAGAGAGTTTTTGTATATATGTGGATATGTTACCTCTCTCATGTCATGACTAGCTTTGTATAGTGCTGTGCTGGAGGTCTTACTATAAGGACCTGGTGTGGTCTACCCCAGCTCAGCCTTAGTAGAAAGAGGACCAATGAGGTTGACCTGCTGGTAAGCCAACCAGGTCTATTGTCGAGGAGCTCAGTGGTCACGTGAGGCATTTATTGAGGTCACGAGCTGTGATCAGGTCACAGCTCCCCAACAGCAACTATCCGACTTATTTACAAAACTATTTGACGGATAAGGCAAGTACAAGACCCACTAGCATTACTATTCGACATAGAAATTGATTTTTTGACTAAATAATATCACTATCTTTTGACATAAAACATGAGTACGTATTCAATTTAATATTATAATAACTATTTTGCATAAAATACAACTCTTTGATATAATGAATAATTATTCGATTCACTAGTACAACCAATTGATATTAAATCATAACTATTCACAATATTAGTATAACTATTTTATATTAAACATAACTATTCGACTCTCCAATATAACTAATTGATATAAAATCATAACTATTCACCTTTTTTTTTTTTTTTTACAAAATAACTATTCATCTAAATAGAGTAACTATTTGATATAAATTATTCAATTAACCCACATAACTATTTTATATAAAATCATAACTATATGACTTATCAATATAGCTGTTTGAGCTAAAATCATAACTTTTAGACTTAAGAGTAGAAATATTGGTTATAATAATAACTAATTGACTTCGGGCCTATTTACTTTAACTTAAAATCCGTTCAATTTAGTTCAGTTCAGCTCTTTTCTTATTTTGCTATTCATTAATCCTTCATAAAAAACTTTTAGTTCAGTTCAGTTCACCTCAGTCCAGTTCAGTTCAATTCAATTCAGTTTAGTTTAGTTCAGTTGTTTTCAGCTGAAGTAAACAGGCCCTTATTAGCATAACTATTTGATAGAAAATAATAACTATTCAGCGTGATATTATAACTACTATTTGGCATAAATTATAACTATTTGACATAATTTGTAACTATTGACACATTAGCATAACTATTTGAGAATAACGGCCTGTTTACTTCAGCTTAAAATCCGTTCAGTTCACTTCAGCTCCGTTCAGTTCAGTTCAGCTCATCTCTTCTCTTATTTTGCTATTTGAGAATAAGGGCCTGTTTACTTCAGCTGAAAATAGCTGAATAGAACTGAACTTAAATTTATTTATGAAGGATTAATGAATAGCAAAATAGAAAAAGAGCAAAAGAACTGAACTGAACTGAATGGATTTTAAGCTGAAGTAAACAGGCGCTAAATATGTCATTAAAATTTTTACTACTCCAATATTTTATACCTTAGTACTACGTATTTGAAGATCCTTGCTTGGCACATGTCTAATACTCAAGTCTCTAATACTCAGCAGTTAGCATAATTCACATATACATTAGCCACATGCAATGAATTAATAGCACCAAATATAAAAACATTCAATGAATTGATACGTAGTACGTATAAACCCAAGTTATGCAAAGCTTTCAATCAAAAATTAATAAAAACAAATCACATATTCCTAACTAGTACACCACCGTTTTATGATGCAATGGGAATTGAAAAGCTTCGATTCACCAACAATGGCATATTGCCAAATTCTTCAATTTTCCCTCAAAATGAACAACCCTAACATCACCCTTCCATGAATTGTGATTTATTAGCTTTCCTGCTTTTTCATTATTCATTGATGGTTGTTATCCAACCATCGGCGAGATGAAGCATTTGTCCTTTTGAGTTTTATAGCACAAATAAATATGGTAAGTAATGTGCATGTGAATGGAAAGATTGTTGTGGGAGTTGAGGAGTACATTTGGTGCGTGATATAATTAATTGATCAGTGCGAGTAGGAATTGATGTCCTGACATCAACAAGATCTAATGGTAATTAGGATTGAGCTACACCACTCAATTTCGTCAAGGAACAATAACTACAACAAGTTTTTAGAACACCCAAAATAACTTAGGGGGAACAATTATATGGGAAAATTAGGAGAAGTCCCTAAAGCACCCAACTACTCTTTCAAGCTAGAGGGATTGCCTAAAAATATGCATTGCATCCTATTCTCATGGTTGCAATCGCAAATCCAAGTTTTTAGAACACATGCATGATGGCAAGGAGAGATCCCTTAACTAGAAATTTCTATTTTCATGGTCTTTTAGTCAAATAAGAACAAGGGAACCTACAACCCAACTTTATCATTCAATCCTTCATTGAGGAGATCAAGGGCCCGCTTCAGCTTAAAATCAGTTCAGTTCAATTTAGTTAAACTCAGTACATCTCAGCTCAGTTCAGTTCAACTCCATCCAGTGTAGTTCAGTTCTTCTTTTATTTTGCTAATTATTATTTTTGCTAATTAATTTGTTCCTAATATGTTGTTGTTGTTGTTGTTGTTGTTAAAGGAGGAGAAGAAGAGGGAGAAGGAGGAGAAGAAGAAGAAGAGGGAGGAGGAGGAGGAGGAGGAGGAGGAGGAGGAGGAGGAAAGGAGGATGAGGAGGAGGAGGAGAAAGAGGAGGAGAAGAAGAAGATGATGATATCATTTTATACATGCAAAATCGCACAAAAGGAGGAGCAAAAGATCAACAAAGAGGGAGAGAACCTTGGCAGGGCTATTGCCTCCAATTGCTTCCTGTTGCCGACAGTGGTGGCTGCCAAAGAGGGAGGAGAGGGAGAGAGATATGTGAGAGGAGGAGAGGGATTAGGGTTAGGGTTTATGCTTTTAGGATTTATAAAAATTGGTTGAGGCTTAGAACTTATGAAGGGTGGTCAAAGGGTTAAATATCATGAGTGATGGGATATTTATTAATACTCCTAATGATAGAAAACCCTCTTAGGCCTTTGTTTTCTAATTCTTTTGAAAAACTTACTTAAAACTATTTTTGGAAACGTTAAACTACTAAAAACACTAGATGGTTATTTATACACTTCAAACTCCGTTGTAGAATTAATCACTAGTGGAAAATAACCTTTATGCTGTGGTCAAAAGCCTACATTTTGCTTCGCTTTTTGACCACAGCATATGCCAGAGAAGCAAAAGGGTTAAAACTTCATGCTGCGGTCATTGGCGAAGAAAAAAGTGTAACTTTATGCTGCGGTCATATAAAGGACGGCAGCATAATGTTAAATTCCCACCAATATTTGTGAGACTTTATGTTGCGGTCATTGGCCAATAATGCTTGAATCACTACAACTGAAGTGTAGGTTGGATGATCGGTTCCAAAATAAATATGAATATATGGCAAGAAAGTGCAGTTGACACTATTGAAAGTGTAACGGTATATTAATGCCATAATGTATGCCCCGGAAGTGGTATAGATATCTGAATTATAACAGATGGCCTATGATATAAGAACTTAGATATTATAATTGACTAATGGTATCAATGGGAAATGTATTCAGATATCATTGTAAAATAGCATGCAAATTATATCTTGAAAAATGTGATACTGGTATATGATGAAACCGATGGATTATAAAGTAGTGGGTTTGAGAATAGGGATTTGAAATAAAAGTCCACTTTTATGTCGACATATTGACAATGATCAGAGATAATCATGGACTTGAAGTCCAACTAAAGATGCATAATGATGATCATTAAGGACTAGAAGTCCAACAATGGATTTTTGAAATCCACACTGTACAGTGTTTTGCATTTTTTTTAGTCTTACATTTATGTGCATGTGCGAATCGTAGATAAGCGCATTATTCATTGCATGTGTCAAATAGTGATTAGATGCATCACTCATTATATACGTAGTATATGTTTTATGCTCAAAATCTTATTCATATAAATTTCACATCTCATCATATTACATGTACTAATTTTATACAATAATTGTGATATACGTAAAATTTTGTCCATTATATAGTAAGTTGTGTTTACATAGTATGAAGATTTACATTAAAAATTTTATACTCCAATGAGAATATATTTGTGATGAAATTATACAGATGAAGGCGTTTTAATAGCATGTTGTGAATTATGCATAAAAGTTTCAGAAGAACTTGTACAAGACATATTCAAATATCTAGTGCTTCAAGTTCTATACGAAGTATTTTGAACACCTCAATGGACAATGGTGACATTATTATCAAACTCCTGAAGAGTTTAAGACTAAATTAACAACACTCAACCTGAAGTTTGAGTATGTGAGTGCTAATCAGAATCTTATGTTCATTTGAGAACTTGATATTATAAGGATAATCCTTTTATGGTCCAGAAGAACCACAAACAAATAATTATTACTTAAATGTAATTACGAATTTACATAAGATTAGACAATGGTGTTGATTATATCACAAGTTGCCATAAATTATTATCAATATGTAATTATTAATAGCTATTTTATATAACTTCCAGAAGAAGGCATAAGTTTAATATTTTTGGCAATTTAACAAAGATGAAGTAATGATAAACACAACATATATATGTATTATTTTCAAGAGTACGGAGAAATGAATATATCTCATGTGAAAGATTGAAGTCCAATCAGGAAGGATCAACTACCAAGGAGTTGAATTTTATTCTACTTCAAGTGCGAAGCTACTACCAAAGACGTTGGGTTTATTATTCTAAAAGATCTCAAGTTATGCATTCATTAGGGGGAGAATGAAAATACGTATTGCACTCTTTTTCCCTTAACCAGGTTTTGTCCCACATTGGGTTTTCCTGGTGAGGTTTTTTATGAGGCAACATCATAAAGCGTATTACGAAAGTGATGTACTCGTTTTCCTTCACTAGGTTTTGTTCCCACAGGGTTTTTCTTAGTAAGGTTTTAACGAGGCATACTATTCGATAATGGTCATCCAAGGGGAAGTGTTATATAATATATGTATTTAGTGGATGCCCATNATTAGTGGATGCCCATATACCCCTATGATTATTCTAAAATATTCTAGATACTAGGTTTATTATTCTCTAAGGAGAAACCCTAATTGTTTCCTATGATTGTATATATATGTAGTCTCTTATGGTTTAATAATATGAATACAAATCTATTATCTCCTAATACTCTCCTCTAAAAACTCTCTGTCTATAACAAGAGAGATATTATTGAGGTTGTTTTTGTATTTAGTTTTTTCTCTTTTTGCTTACTATTGGCATCACTTATTATAGTTCCTTTATCCCAGAGTAAGGGATAAATCAGTTGGTTAGAGCTTCTCCCTCGATCCCAGGAGGTCTTGGGAACAATTTTCTTACTTGAACTCGTGGCTCCCTATCACAAAAAAATAATAAATAAATAAATAAAAATTGAAACCTTTTTTCAATCGATGTTCTATTGAAAATTCACCTTGAGGGTCTTTCAATCTTCTTAAAATTAATCAAGCTTAGCTGCTTGACCTTTTTTATTTTTTATTTTTTGTTTTTTTTATTTTGAACACGTTTGTCCGACTGAAAAATTTCTCTCAAAGGTCGTCCCGAAAAGGCACACCAAATTGACTACAATTTTGAGGGTTTTGGGCCCAAATCCACCCTAATTAATGGACCTTTTTTGGTTGAACCTATTAAGATTTAACTCAACCTATGATCATCTCTAAATCTTTTATAGTTTTTCAATTTGAAAAAATCTTGACTCATTTGATCGAAGACATAAAACCAACATCAATTCTAATCCGTACAAATTTTCATTAATCAATCAATTCTCAAAGCGAAAAAAAGTCCAAACCCTAGACTCTTTCAAAGAGAGACATAAAAACATGGGTAATTATAACCCTAATAGAGAAAGAATGATTATATATATTATTGGCATATAGAAAATAGTAGTGCCAATGGAAAAGGAAAAAAAGAAGAGGGGGAGAGCTTACCACCATCTAAAAAAACCTGATGATAACCCCCACATCATTGAAGACAAATCTAGAATTTTGATAGAATGGTATTAGAAAACTAACGAAAACTAACTCAATTAATAAAAAACTTATGTTGATGGTTAAAGTTTTAAAAAAAAGTTTATACAAAGTATAATCTATTAGTTTAAAGCAAAAACTAATTGTGCAATCTAGAAATTGTGCACCCAGGTGTATATCTTGAGATATACACCCATTTTTTGCAAGATATAACACCAAGTTATTTTTATAAAACAACAAGTCAATTTCACAAAACAAAATTCACAAATACAATATTTTTTTAAAATCTTTAAGTGATAATATTTACACAAAAGTAAAAATTTGAAACTTACATCTCAAAGACTGAATTTGAAGTATTTGGATGAGAAATAAAACATATAGTTTATATAATAAATATTATAGTACATGCAGTAATTATTATAAGACAAGTAGTATTAAAACATATAGTTATTTTTAATAAAACAATAAATAAAATCAAAATTAACTATGATCGTATATATAAAATAAGAGATAAAAATCATATAAAATACAAATAAAATGAAAGATAAATAAGAACAAGCTGTAATTATTAAATATTGAACAAGGAGCATTGTCTTATAATACAATAAATCGAAGATATAGAACATATACAATTATTTCTCATGTATAGAACATGTAGTAACATAATAATCTATAATAATTATTAAAAAAAAATTCAATAATGATTATAGAACGTGAAGTATTATCTCATTTATTATGAATTATTATCAGAGATAAGGAAACATATATTAATATATAATAAAATATCTAGTAATTATTGTTGAACATCATGTTATATATTATAGTACATGGAGTTTTATACCATGCCATAGAAGTATTGAACAAGCAGTAATTATTATCAAACAATAATAATGTCTTATAAAACATATATTACAATAGATTATCAAAAAAAAAAAAAAAACATGAAATTTATAAAACATATAATTCTTAAAATAAATATTGTCTCTTAATATGTAATAATAATTACATAACTGTTATGTAATAATTTTGGTGGATATCCATAATCCCAAGAGTTTCTTTATAACTCTTCTTATCCTTTACCATTCCTTTGTAATTATACCTTATTAAGTTGTATCTCCTACAATATAATGATGGCTTTCAATTTATCTTTGGGATGTTACTAGTCATGTATTACATGTATATAATGGTGGCTACCTATTGAAGAATTAGAAATGGACATGAACTTTACTATATCTTTTATCCCCCTCAATTTTATAATACGTTATCAGCACAATACCTAACCAACTGAGCATATAGATATTGAATCTAACATACAAAGTAGTATAGTTGTGTACTTGTGCAGTTATCATTGTTGAAGTGACAACCATAGGAGCCAACTAACAATTTATACAAGGAGCACTTTAATCTGTATGGATCAGAAGGGATGCGAGGTTATAAAGCACACCTGGTAAGTTTAGCTACATCTTTGAAATTTTATGTTCTTTGGCAAGCATGTTATTAGATCGTCATTGCTCATTTTAATCTTTCTACCTCATATAGATCACTAATGATTTTTCATACTCTTATTTATAATGGAATCATGTCATGATATTTAGAGTATTATATTACTCAATTTGTCCATTTTAGTTCATTGCAATATGGTTTGTTGCAATTGTGAATTTGTTTGCCAATAACAAATATGCTTTGATTGTTATAAATTTTATAATGTTTCGTGTTCTGTATGGTGCTTTGTACTCTTTTGTATTGTTTTTACCATAGTTCTAAACTTCTAATTATACTTATTGCCCATCTATTATCTAAATTATTATTACTTATGACTAAAATTCCTTATTGTATCATGAAATTTTAATAATCATAATGATTTTAATTATCATAACTATTTTATCTCCATCTACTTCATATTAAATTTTGTAAATTTATAACATTGATTAATTTAGAATTTCCCTATGTCAAGTGTTGGTAATGTTAATTTCTTTTTTTAATGTGTGGATCCCACAAATCATTGTAAAATGGTTTTTGTATTCTCTTTTTAATCTTTTTCTTTCATATTGTTCGACAAATTCTTCACCCAAAAATCCAGTGTTCTACATATTGCTCTACAATAATTAGCACCCAAATTTTAGTTTATTCGAGTATTCTCCATTGTTAAAGTTGGCTCTAATATTTTCTACAAATCATTTGTCTATACTAATTACGTATTATATGTCTTGTTATAAGAATACCTGTTTTTGACCAAATTTTACAAAACAATAACTTAATTTAATTGTGGTCATAATTTTTACTGTTTATACGTTACATGATCTTATAATTTTATTGACCATGTGAAACTTTGTTTATAGAAGATATGATTAGTCCATATATATATTTTTTAATTGTGATACTTGAACTTGAACTTGTTTCTATATGAATTAACTTCACATGTTATGAAGGATTTAAGTTTCGTTTTTTTTTTTTTTAAAAAAAAACTAGTGAAAGGTAATAAAATAATGTTATTATAGGCATAATCGATACGTTGACAAGTGATAAGTTGATGTTTGATATGTATTTTACCCCCGATCCCGATTGATTTTTAGCTCTAATATGGCTCTTTTGAGCCATTTCTACTAACTTTTGCTATTTCGAGTGTTTGTTGTGCTTCCTATTAGATTTTACAGGAATCGATGATTTATCGTTGTTTTCTGATCGAGCCCTTTAAAGCACTTGAAGAAGTTAGTGAAGAGTTGAAGTCATTTGGGAAGCTTTACTGAGGATTAGGAGTGCTAAATGAAGAATTAAAGAAGTAATTAAGGAAGAACGAGCAAAAATCGAGAAACGAACCAAGGCAAAGCCGTATGCTCGGGTTGAAGCCACCCGCACGGGTGAGGGTTGCTCGCCCGGACCCCTCTGGGCCGGTGGCTCTAAAGGGCGTTTTCCGCGTGATTTTCCTCGTGTTAGGCTTAGTACATAATGTTTAGTCTCCTAATTGGTGATTGACGCTTTTAACACTTTACAAACCCTAGTTTACTCTTAATTTCTCTCTAAGTGGGGAATTCTTGTCAATCATTCAATCAATAATATTATTCAGGTTTTATTCAATCTCAATTCTTGTACTTAATTAATGTTTATTATTAGTTTTCATTTATGCTCTTAGTTTTATCAGTTTTATGCTTAGATTTAAATTATTGATTGTTGTTGGTTTGTTGAATTTAATCATGCGTGGGACTTTAATTTCCTTCACTGATTTAGTGTTGGTTCTTTCAATTATGAGTGAGTAGTTCCTTTTCTAGGACTAGGGGATCCATGGATTGATTGTTGATGTTTTGTGCACAATTGTTAGTTTGACTATTTTTGCTCTTGAATTCCTATGGTCAATTGTTATTGCTTTCAGTTAAATACTGGTCAGGTTTAATTATTAGTTTGATATTGTTAAAATCGATATCGAGAGGTAAGATTACCACAATTAGATCATCAGGACAATAGGCAAAACGAGCCTAAGTGAGCGAGAGCCATTAGAGGAGTTTTGAAGGGGGCTAGATTTGAGAGTATTAGTGGACCTTAATTCAAGGAAATTGATAATCTAATTAATTAATGGTGTGTAGTTCATTTGTCAATCTACGGTAAACCGATGTCCTAGGTTTAGTCATTATTTCATTCCCTTAATCGATTCAGTTCTAATTCTAGTTAATTTCTTGGTCACAATTGACACTCAAAGGCCCTTTTTACAGTCTAAACTTTTTAGAACTAATAACGTTAATTGCTTCCCTGTGGATTCGATCCCTACTTCCCTAGCTATATTAATTAGAGTGGTTAGGTTTATTTTTGCCGCCCTCCGGGCGGGTGGTGTTCAATCTGGGCGTGTAGGCGTTTTTCACACACTGAGATTTTTTTTTTTTTTTTTGCAAAAACTTCCCAAATTGTACCATGAGCCACACGCCCGGACCCCTTCAGGCGAGCAACCCTCTACGGGCACCCAGCCCGCGGCCCGGGCGGACAGCCCCCTCATACATTTTTTTTTCCTTTTTTCTTTTTTTTTTCCTTCGTCCCTCTTTCTTTGTTTCTTCTTCCTCCTTCCTCCTTCTCTCACCTCTCATTTCCTTATCTCCTCTTTCTCTCTCTACAAATCAAACTCCAATATTCTCTAACTTCTCTCTACTATATCTTACTCATTATTCACCCAAATTCACTCAAATTTTCACCAAACTTAATCTTTTTCCACCCCCTTTTAGATCCCCACCACAAATCTCACTTAAAACCACTTCCATCTCATACCCTTTAATTCCTCATAACCTTCACTACTCTCCAATGGCACCAAAGAGACAACGGGTCGGAGCAAGCTCAAGGAACGAAGCACAAGGTTTGGGATACGACACTACATACGGGTTAGTAGCTTTTGGTTCACAGGAGCAAAAGGTACGGTTCGAAAAACTTAAATTACGACATGTTACCCCACCCGTTTTATAGATCATCAATTATTACGTGCTTTAGGAGTTTATGATGAAATTGAGGAGTTGTTTAGATCTATGGGTGTACATAGTTTTTTCCATATGGATGCCCCGACTTACCCCGACATAACTTACGAGTTTATGTCGAGTTTTGAAATTGAGCGGCCTAACCCTAAGGCACCTGTTAGAGGTGTCAGTTTTAGAATGTTTCATGTCGATCGTTATGAAACGATCGAAGATTTTGGGGCTATATTTGATTTAGCCAATTGGGGGCGTGCTAAACCCCCAAAGGGCTTCGATGATGTTGCTTGGTGGTTTTCTTTGACAGGTGTGCATCTGACTAACTGGCAACATGCCAAGGCTAACCTGATCCACCAGCTCTCTGCTAGGATTACTCACCGTTGCCTTGCAGGGACGATATTTGGTCGGTATGAACAGCACGAGGCTCATACCAGAGAGATGTGGTGCCTAGGGAGGCACTTAGTTAAAAATTCAGATCATTTCCTTACCGTCTTCATCTTCCTCATCTGTTTGCTATGCACTTACATACTCAATGTAAGACTTATGCAGGTACAGATCGATTTGGCCAACCAACCATAAACAATATTGTTTTTGGTGGCCTTCTGACATTTGTTGGCAGGTACTACAAGGCCAACTTTGAGTCTGCTGTGGGGTCCCGCTACTTGGATGTTCCCTACCTCAGTCAATGCGATTGGCTAGACTTGAGGGACGGGGGGCGTATCAAATGGTACATAAGACCATCCAGGGGAGTCTCTGCTACCCTCCCTAATGCTTCACTGACCGGATTGCCGCCTGATCAGCAATCCTATCTTATGCCTTTTGATGGCCGTGGTGCAGGTTCTTCTGCAGGTACCTCGGGACATGGCGGACTGAGTCAGTCCCCGCAGTTCGTGCCCCAGCCGCCGCCCCAGCAGCCCCCACAGCAACCACTTACGGACCCTGCCCCATGGCAGGTACAGATGAACCAACTGCAGAACCAGTTCAACAACTTTCAGATACAGCAGCAACAGTTCATGGATTAATTCACTACTTTTGAGCAGGACCACCGTCTTGCTATGTACCTGATCTATGACCACTACGTCTGTACCGGCGTAGTGCCCTTTACTGGCCCTCACCCTTCATGGCATCACTTTAACCCTGGAGAGGGGACTAGTGGAGCAGGAGGAGCAGGTGGTGGTGGTGGTGATGATGATGATGATGATGATGGTGATGACGATAGTGCCAGTGAGGACACTAACACTTTCCTCCAGTCCGACTGAGAGGAGTCCCTTACTTCCTTCAGCATGAGGACATTGTTGAGTCCAGCTTGGGGGAGGTAATTTTATTGCTTTCTTAGTTTAGTTTTTATTGCTTTCTTAGGATAGTCATATGGTTTGTACTACTTGTTAGAAGTAGGAGTTTACATATGACCAAAAAAATGTACTGCTTTCATAGTTTAGTTTTTTTTTCATTTTGCTTTTGGTAGTTAGCTTTAGTTGATTGATTGATTGAATAGTTTGATGTAACTCTGTGAATGGTGACTTCCCTGTGCCCCGCATTTTATTTAAAAATATTTTTGATTGACTTGGGCATGTGATGGGTTTTGTTTTGGGAATTGCCAACTTTGAGTTGAACTTGACTTAACTTGAAACGGTTTCTAACCTTGCCATTATAGCCATGTGTAGAGTAGAGGCTTGAACTATGTTAACGGGAGGATTTGAGCCGCATACATTATTTCTATGCTTATTTCTTTTCATGTGTGCTTAGTTCCTGGTGCATGTATGATCCATGTTTTGGCATTTGACTCTAGTAGCTTGGCTTTGATATGTTACATGCTGCAAATGATAAAAGGCATTCTTTTCTTTTAGGAGCATTCATATTTTAGGCATTCCTTCACAAATTTTCCCTTGGTCCTTATTTTGAGCTTTTTACCCTTCATTTGCATTTTAGCCACATTACAACCCTATTTGGCCTTATTCTAATCATTTGATATATGCCCAGCTTGGCTTGGGAGAGTTGAGGAGTTGTTTCGTTGTTATTTTGCATTTGTTGGAGGTTTTGGAGGATTGGAAAATTGTGAGTGGTTGTTGTTAAAAGTTTAATAATAATTCTCACATTAAGGCTTTGCATACCAATGTCTAGGCTAGTTTTAATGAAAAATTAAAATGTCATCCATCTTTTATTAGCCTAATTATGTACGTGTGATGATTTTTGTCTTTGACATGCCATTAAGAGTCGTGAGCCTAAATTGAAAAAATCTTGAAAGTTGAAAAAAAAAAGGAATGAAAAAAATGAAAAAGGAAAAATGAGTTGAAAAAAAAATTGAAAGATGTTGAAGAAGAAAAGCTTGTGGTACTTGGAGTAGTTGAAATGTAAAGTTTTATGGTGTGATGTGATTCTTTGAGAATTAGTTTGATGTTGGAGTTGAAGTTGGAGATGTTGACTATGATCTTTGATTGTTACATGCGTATAGCCCGCATTTACCACCACATTATCCCAAATTATGTCCTACCCATCACCCTAGCCCCGTTACAAGCTTATAAAGACCTTTTTGATCGGCATGTGCATATTTTGCGTTCTTGTGAAGTAAGTCAATTGCCAAAGCTAGGGAGTATTACTTGCATTTCGAGTCGACTTTCATACTAGGATTGAGTGACTACCTTTAAACACTTGCATGAGGTGTGAGATGTGGGTTTGGGTTCTCAAATTTTGCATTTAAACACTTATTGCATTTGCATTCTTTTTGGGATTAAAGGTGAGCACCATTATTTATGCTCAATTTTATATGTGGAGTGACACCGAGTGAGCTACTCTAGTCATCGACCTCTATTTCTTACATGGTTAGCTTATTCATTTTGATTTAAGGGGATGGCGGTCAAGGGATTTTGATGGGTTGGTTGAGGAACCTGTATACTCGGAATTGCTTGAGTTAATCTTGTTTTGAAAAGTTAAAGGGGTGAAGTCATTCTTTGCTTAGTTGTTTGCTTGAGGACAAGCAAAGGTTCGGCTTGGGGGAGTTTGATAAGTTGATATTTGATATGTATTTTACCCCCGATCCCAATTGATTTTTAGCTCTAATACGGCTCTTTTGAGCCATTTCTACTAACTTTTGCTATGTCGAGTGTTTGTTGTGCTTTTTATTAGATTTTACAGGAATCGATGATTTATCGTTGTTTTCCGAGCCCTTTGAAGCACTTGAAGAAGTTAGTGAAGAGTTGAAGTCATTTGGGAAGCTTTACTGAGGATTAGGAGTGCTAAATGAAGAATTAAAGAAGTAATTAAGGGAGAACGAGCAAAAACCGAGAAACGAACCAAGGCAAAGCCGTATGCTCGGGTCGAAGCCAGTCGCCCGGGTCAGGGTTGCTTGCCCAGACCCCCCTAGGCGGGTGGCTCTAAAGGGCGTTTTCCTCGTGTTAGGCTTAGTACTTAATGTTTAGTCTCCTAATTGGTGAATGACGCTTTTTACACTTTACAAACCCTAGTTTACTCTTAATTTCTCTCTATGTGTGGAATTCTTGTCAATCATTCAATTAATAATATTATTCAGGTTTTATTCAATCTCAATTCTTGTTCCTAATTAATGTTTATTATTAGTTTTAATTTATGCTCTTAGTTTTATCATTTTTATGCTTAGTTTTAAATTCTTGATTGTTGTTGGTTTGTTGAATTTAATCATGTTTGGGACTTTAATTTCCTTCATTGATTTAGTGTTTGTTCTTTCAATTATGAGTGAGTAGTTCCTTTTATAGGACTAGGGGATCCATGGATTGATTGTTGATGTTTTGTGCATAATTGTTAGTTTGACTATTTTTGCTCTTGAATTCCTATGGTCAATTGTTATTGCTTTCAGTTAAATACTGGCCAAGTTTAATTGTTAGTTTGATATTGTTGAAATCGATGCCAAAAGGTAAGATTACCACAATTAGATCATAAGGACAATAGGCAAAACGAGTCTAAATGAGCGAGAGCCATTAGAGGAGTTTTGAAGGGGACTAGATTCGAGAGAATTAGTGGACCTTAATTCAAGGAAATAGATAATCTAATTAATTAATTGTGTGCAGTTCATTTTTGAATCTGTGGTGAAGCGATGACCTAGGTTTAGTCATTATTTCATTCCCTTAATCGATTCAGTTCTAATTCTAGTTAATTTCTTGGTCACAATTGACACTTAAAGGCCCTTTTCACAGTCTAAACTTTTTAGAACTAAAAGGTTTAATTGCTTCCCTGTGGATTCGATCCCTACTTCCCTAGCTATATTAGTTAGAGTGATTAGGTTTATTTTTGATAGGTGTGCGATAGCCTCATCAACAAGCAATAAACTTACCATGGTCGAACTTTTAATATGGTCTAACTATTATTGTTAGCCTATAGTATCCTTGTCACGCTAACATTTGATATAATAATTAAGCTAATACTATTATGATACATAATAGGGAGTATTAGATTTGAAGTGGAATTATATGTATGTATATTCCATTATATTTGATAAATTATACACTTATATGAAGTATAATTATTGGATAGTTAGTAAATTGGTCATGGAATATTTGTACTAGTGGACCTGAAGTTCCTTAATTTTCATAACGAGTCACAATTCTCAAGAGTAACAAGAAAGATATTTGGTACATAACCTACAATATTTGAATAAATTAAATCTAATGCATACTCTTTCACAATTTCTCTCATTTCTTCATTTATTATTGTAGGTGACTTGAAATTAAACTTCTAATGGCTTACTTATGAAAATAATGTAATCTAGCTTATGGATATTATATTTAAAGAAATAATTTATGAATTTTTTTGCATAATTGGTTTTATTGGTGAATAACGAATTATAACAAAAGTTGTTGATTCATAACAAACTAGTACGTAGATATATACTCATTCCTAGAAGTGACTGAGAGATTAGGAGATTGATGGACATGATAACAAGAATGTTTGATGATGACAGATTCTTAACTATAATTTATAGAAAATTTCATTAAAATTGCAAGCATAAATGCATAATAATTTAGCAAGACATAATTTAAAGGTTTAAGAATTGATGATGACATATCATTTTACTTTGATTAATACATGCTTTAATTTGCTAAAAGAGTCCATGGTTGAAGGTGCAATGGATTTATAGGGTTGTTATATTAATATCATGCCCCTACTTGTAAGTTAGCTAAAATATAGGGGGAGATAATATTTACTCGATTACTTTATTGCACATTAATAATAGAATATATTTTATGGTCAATTTGATACATACATTAACGTAAATATCAACAATTATTCTAATGGAAGTGGCCACACGATAATTAAATATTTTATATGATACCATCCTGAAGATGGGTATGAAAATTTTCATTGATTATAAACTATTTCTATATGCTCCAATTAAATTTTATCTCTTAGAAGGATGACACCAATTGCTAATCAATCTAAAGCACGCTTGAAGTGTGTAAGAAAGGAGCAATTATTGACAATGACAAATTTGGAGAAGTAATAAATCCATTAGATTTCTAGAAGCAATCATTGTTAGTGAAATTCATATTTTCCATGATTATATAAAAGATTCTGAAAGAGTATGAAAAGTTTGACAAGATTAGTATGCATATATCAAAATCTTACTTAAAACTCCGGTAGAGTATGAGTTGTTATTGGATCAAGTATTAGTTGATTATCTTGCCACATGAGAAAGAAATACATGTTATTATTCTTCTATCACATCATAGTCATGGTCATGCATAAAGTGGTATATCTAATAAATTGATCACTAGTGTTGAAAAATTGACCAGAATTTACATTTGAAAAAGTGATTGGATGTGATAATTAGAGAGGTCGTTCGGGTTTAATACATACCCGTTACGTGAAAGCCTAAAGTTTCATTTTATCATTTGCTGACGATCTCTCAATTAAGATATATGAAATTAATGGAGTGATAACACATAACAGTGAGATTGGGCTATATTTGAATTGTGCTTTTTAATGATTTGTGTTGAGGAAATTTTCAAGAGATGATATATTAGTTTTGAATATATCTTTATATGAAATAATAATATGTGACCAGAAGTTCACTAAAATAAGTTATATTGTCAATTATTTGGTGATCAGAAGCTCTTCAAATCCAAGTTGTATCTGAAAATTTTGAGTAATTAGTATCATACTATCAAGGTTCCTAGTGATCCTGAAGACCAATGCCTTGAAATTACAAGCAAGCTTATATTTGTGTAACAATTCTCTTGATTATATTGGGGCTATTGTAAGTCAGCACATAAGAAATAGGAAAAAGGAAAGTCAACTGCACAACGTATATATCTCCCCATTAATATTGATCTCTTGAAGAGAATAACGTTATGGAAGATTCAATGATGAATGCATATGTATAATGCAATGTACAATTAATAAAGAAATGATTTTTCTGTAAAATTATTCTCTGAAAGAGATAAAAGTTTTTAACATAATTCGTCTGAGAGATAAATTTTGTTGACTATATAAGATCCTCCCAATGAAATGAATATTGCAAATATGTATAATAAGTTGGTCAAGAATTGTGATGCTCCTATATATGAGATATTTTACCAACTTAGGGGGAGAAGAAATCGGTAAGTTGGCAAAATGGAAAAAAATTGACGATCTTTGTGATGGTAATTTGAGAGGCAAACATAAATAAATTTTGGTCATATCATATGTGTACATTGAGACAAAGCTTGCCAATTTTACTCGAATAAATGCACCTAAAGTGTATTTTGTATGATCGGTTCCAAACTAAAGATTTGATACATGGCAAGATGGTGCAGTTGACACTTTTAAAAGTGTAATAATATATTAATACCATAGTATATACCCTAAAAGTGGTATAGATATCTGTATTATAATAGATGATCTATAATATAAGCATTATAAAGTTATAATGGTACCAAATGGGAAATAAATTCAGATATTGTTGTAAAATAGCTTGCAAATTACATCTTCAGGAATATGATGATACCAATATATAAAATGATGGAACCGATGAATTATATGCATATGCAAAATGAGCTGAGTGGATTAGAAAATAGAGATCTAAAATAGGTGTCCAATTTGTGTCGACATATTAATAATGTTTCAAGCTTATCATGGACATGAAGTCCAATGAATGTGAATAATGATGATCATCAAGGACCAGAAGTTCGACAATGGGTTTTTGAAACCCACACTATATTGTGTCTTGCATTTTTGAGTCTTACTTTTAAATGCATGTGTGAGTCGTAGGTAAACACATTATTCATTGCATGTGTAGTTAGCGGTTAAATGCATCACTTATTGTATTTGTGTTTTATGTTTAAAATATTGTTAGTATAAATTTTGCATCTGATCATATTACATGCACTAATTCTATATAATAGTTGTGATGTGAAATTTTGTCTATAATATAGTAAGTTGTGTTTACAACACTATGGAGAGTTACATGAAGAAATTTATACTCCAATGTAAATGTATTTGTGATTATATATATAAATTTTAAAAGCGTTCTAATAGTATGCTGTGGATCATGCATAAAAGTTCCAGAAGAATTTATGTAAGACATATTCAAATATCTAGCCCTTCAAATTCTATATTTTGAATACCACAATGTTGACATTGTTATCAAACTCCCGAAGAGTATTGATGACTAAATTATCAACACTGAACCTGAAGTTTTAGTATATGAGAGATAATCATAATCTATAGTTCATTGGAAAACTTTCACATTAAATTGTGGTAAGAATGTTTTTTATGATCTAGAAAAAACATAAGCAAAAAATGTAATGACTTGTATGTTATTACTAATTTAAATAAGATTAGATAACGTTGTTAATAATATCACGTGTTGTCACAAATAATGATAAATTTATGATCAATATTTGATTATCAACAACTATTTTATATGACTTCTAGAAGAAGGCATAAATCTAATGGTTATGATAACTTGAAACAAATATAAAGTAATGGTAAACGCATCATATGTACTATTTTCAAGAGTAAGGAGAAATGAAGATCTCTTATATTCAAGATTTGAAGATTGAAGTCCAGTCAGGAAGGATTAGCTACCAAAGAATTGAATATTATTCTACTTCAAGTGTGAAGATCCCCAAAGGCATTGAATTCATTATTCTAGAGGACCTCAAGTTATGCATTCATCAGGGGGAGAAAGTACGCGTTGCACACTTTTTCCCTTACCATGGTTTTGTTCCACTAGGTTTTTCTGATAAGGTTTTAACGAGGCAACATCCTACAGCGTATTACGAAAGTGATGTACTCTTTTTCCTTCACTAGGTTTTTATACACACAGGGTTTTTCCTAGTTAAGGTTTTAATGAGGCACACTATTCGATAATGGACATCCAAAGGGGAGTGTTATGTAATAATTATGGTGGATGTCCATAATCCCAAGAGTTTCTTTGTAACTCTTATTATCCTTTACCATTCCTTTGTAATTATACCTCATTAAGTTGTAACTCCTACAATATAATGATGGCTTTCAATTTATCTTTGGGATGTTACTAGTCATGTATTACATGTATATAATGGTTGTTACCTATTGAAGAATTAGAAATGGACATGAACTTTACTATATCTTTTATCCCCTTCTCTCAATTTTATAACAAGAACTAAAACAAACTTCCTTTGACTATATTTTCAATCTCTAGATTTAACTAATCATCGAAAAATTGAAGATTCAACTTCATGTCATGCTTCAATTCATATCTTGATCATTTGTATCATCAATATCATGAAAATTTTTCCAGAAAATCGATGTTAATTTATCCAAATGACAAAAAATTGTGCATAGAAAATGAAGGAGGAAAAACTAGAGACATAAAGAGGGGGAGGAGAGAGAAAAAGTTTGAACTTAGTGACAAAATAAAGATTAAAAAATGTAAAACTATACTGGAGATATGAGTCATATATACCACCTTTCATTAAAGATCAACATTTTAAAGATAAAAGATACTCATAAAACCATTAGGTGCAATACAAAAAACAATATATATAAGCTTGTTATTCATAAATCATGTTATTTATTTTATAACATATGTGATTTCTAAACATACATGTACTAAAATCTATAAAATAAATTGAATATTTTAACCGTGTTAAACCGGATGTATACGTTTAAATTGACCTAAAAAACTGTTTAAATTGAATTAAAATAGCCAGAGAATTGAGCTGACAACACTAGTCCAAACTCCAAACCAAATTTGTTCAAAAGTTTATTTGTCAAACAAAAACTGAGTAAATAAAAGAGAAGGAAAAAAAAAAATGGCAGGTCTATGCACAATCCAGCATTTACCCGCCAAAATCAACACCCAAATTCAACTTCTTTCATCCACCCCTCCAAAATCTCCACTTCACTACTCAACTTTCACTCGATTCAATCCCAAATATCGGTTCAAATTTCGGTGCACAAACAATAATGAATCCCCCAATCAAACCATCGATGTAGTACACAAACCAATTGTAATAATTACCTGAAATATCTATTCAATATTACTTCATTTAATTTCATATTTGAGCTATAATTTTAATGGTTCTGTTTAATTATTATTAAAATCAGGGTTTTTCGATGCTGGAATCGGACCCACCATGGGAAGGTGGGAGTGTTTGGAGTACCATGGGTTTGTATTTTTTTAGCTTGCATATTCCTATGAGCTTTGGTGGATTATCTATTGTTGTAAATTTATTGCATCTAAATGATCCTGAGCTTCAGTTCAAGGTAATACTCCATCCGTCTTTTTTTTTTTTTTTTTTTTTTTTTTTTTTTTATTTTTTTTTCTTTTTTTTTTTTTTTTTTTTTTTTTTTTTTTTTTTTTTTAACTTTTCCCGTTTTCCAATTTTAAAATTACTTGCTACATTTCGCGAATTTTCGTTGTAATATATATTTTATATGGTAACATTTGTCATTAAATGTGTACATGTTTCGGATTAGCCTGTCTTCTAGAGCAAGGACGCGGTCACAATATTTTAACTCGGGGAAGGAGTGATTAGTTATGTCACATAGTGAACTGTAATAACTCGGTTAAGATTGGTAAAAGATATGAAAACTCGTTTACGTTTATGGAAGCATTTAGCGTTACATAGAAGATTTGTGGTGGCCAGTAACTGTAGCGAATGATGCACAAGAGTAGATGATATGTCGAATGGTTCTTCAAATTGAGCCGTCAGTTAGGATGGAAGAATTTGATTTGCTTTTGCTTTTGTTGTATAGCAAATTAGCATGACATGGTCTCACACTTTCACTCAAAATTAGTTGATTTGCTTAATGGAACGTTGCTATTTAATTACTGTGCTAGTGTCCTATACTGCTAATCTTACAAATGTACATTGCGGAATACTAAAATGAGCCTATTCAGTAGTTATTCGAATTACAGAAGCCACTGCTGAAATTTCCTTGCTATTCTCCATTTCTGCAGGCAATTACAGTACTTGTGATCGAGACTCTAGAGTTGTTTTGTGCCCTGCAACTTCTGCAGTTTACTGCTAAGCATAAGCCAGTTCGATTCTTTCAACCAGGCAAAATGCAAAGTGAGCGAAACTGGATTTCTAGCGCTATTCTGGGTTTCATAGTTCTTGTTCTAGCCATGTTCTTTACTTCATTGATTGCTTCCATATTTGATGGTACTGAGGTTTGTATGTTTGTCTCATAATTTCATCTTATTCTTTATTTTTTCCCATTCAATCGAACCTGCAGAAGATAAAATGCTGCTTAAGTGACCTACTGACCTTGTATTTGATGGTTTTCAAAAAATGTTAGACAATTGCCAATAATAGGAAACTAGATTGATAGTTGGACTCTTTGCTGTTTTCCTGAAAATACAAAAATGATTAGACTGTCCAGCATATTAACTTTTGGAATACATATCCTTCATTCTGATCCACCATGCTTATGATTGTCCTACTCTTGGAACTTTATTATTTGCGAAACGAAAGACTAAATTCCTTCAAATTGAGCTGTTCACACATTGATTCACAACCATTCCACGTCATTATCCCTGATTATGAGTAACATTGGATCACATTTTCTTCAAATAACTCTAAACATAGATACTTTCCTATGAAAAATTTTGGGGTCAATTGTTATTTCAAGCTACAGATTATATTTATTTCCAGATTAAAGATTATGCACGAATGCATCTCAATTTAAAAATGCATTGGTAGATTTTGTTGTTAGAATTGGAACTTTTACTTACACATACAATTTATTTCTCTGGTTCCAAAGTTGTAAACATTTGAAATATTTAAAGAGCTGTCATTGTATCTGTTTCTTTTTTGTTGGAAATTTTGAAAGACATATAATAATTAAGTTCAAAATCCGTTTTACTGTTTTCTGCAATTTTTTTTTGTTGCTTTTTATATGCATATGCTTGATACTATATAACTTCTCATTCCTTGATAATGTTGACTCAAATTGATTTAGGGCTTGAGTGATCAAACAGTAAGAGAGATTTTGTTAAGTGGCAGTGTGGCTCAGACTGCCTGCACAGTTGTATATTGTGTAGTTGCTCCCCTACTGGAGGAGATTGTGTACCGACGGTTTTTGCTTACTGCACTTGCCCCTAGTATGAGATGGTATCAAGCTGTAATAATAAGCTCGGTCATCTTCAGCGCAGCACATCTTTCAGGTGAGAATTTTGTCCAACTGGTTATAGTAGGAATGGTGCTTGGGTGCACTTATTGTTGGACTGGAGACTTAAGATCTTCCATTCTTTTACATTCTATGTATAATGCTTTGACTTTGTTACAAACTGTTTTAAGTTAATTCTGAAACAAATTCATTTCACCCGTCTTTTTACCATTTCACATCAAGAAAAATGTAATGTTTCAACAGACTTTTTGCATTCTATATACACTTGTTACCAACTGTTTTAGCTTAATTCTGATTTCTAAAACTAATTCATTTCACTCATCCTTTAGCCATTATCATCAGGATGATATTGTGATGTAAAAATAAGTTTTCACCGAAAATTGAGTTGTTTGTCCTGGATACATGTTGTTTGTCTTTGAGAGGTGATTGACAAATATGGGAGAATTTATAGACTTGAGGGAGCTTCTCGGTGAGCTGATGGGTTTTTTTTCCTTTGCTTTCTTGACAACGATAAAACTAGGAAAGGAGTACTGAGTGAGGCAGGACCACAGGATTAAGGTTCTGTTCTCCTCGTCTTATTTTTACTTATTTTCAGCAAATGTAAGTTCCGTTCAGCAAGAATAAGTTCAGTTCAGCAAAAATCAGTTTCAATCCTTAATAAATTGTTCATGATTTCAGCAAAAATAAGTTATATTTAGTCAGACAAGTAAAAATAAGTTGAGTTCAGCAAAAATAAGTTCAAATCAACAAAAATATATTCATATTAGCAAAAATAAGTTGAGGAGAACAGAGCCTAAGTGTCTCATTAGTGGCATTTTCAGCCAATATATAAGTTTGCTCAACCGTTTGTGGTTCGTTTCTTACAAGTCACTTGTGTAACATAAAGAGGTTATAAACGTTGCTACCACCTGGGTGATAGGCTATCCGTCTGGAAGCTCTTGTTATTACAAGACCACTTAAGGCCCCGAATGCTTCAGCACAGCGTACATTTTGAGACCACACACAAGCATAACCTTGAGTAATTGACCTTGTGAGTCAGAGATGTGCCACGCTGCCAACCAATTCCTGCATCCTGCATATGCCATTTCTGTTCACTTAATCCTCCTCCTTGCACCATCCATTTTTTCGAAAAATCCATTTTCTTCATTATGCCACCATTTACATTCCATTTCCCCTTCTTCTATACATGGTACCCTCATCTAGACATCTTCGGAGTGAGAGATACTTGTTGCAATATCCCTCAAGTAATCAAGTGTACCTTTTTGATGAATTCACATTGTTGAAGCCATCCTAGCTTGAACTGTTACTACTATGCTTACATGACAAAATTTGGTGCTTTTGAAAATCGTGTCACCCGGTTCCTAGCATTCTGAATAGCCTTGAACTTCACTAGCCCTTTATCATCTAGATCATCTCTAAGCAAGTAGTGAAGGAAATCAATTCCGTGCGTTGTATTGATTAATCAAGGGAATTTATACATATTGCATCCTATGAACAAGGAAACTATACATCCATGATATACGCAATTATACAGCTAGTATAATAGCTACATTGTAGGGATAGCTGTTGACTAAAACAAACTATCCTAAAATGTCTACGTACAAAGCAAATAAATGGCAAAGGTATAATTACAAAAATATGTATACTAAAATAGAATATATTAAAATATATTCTAACACCCCCCCCCCTCAGTCAAAGCCGGAGGTTCTCGTATGCATAGACTGTCTCAGAAATCAGGGAATAAACTACGCGGAAGTCCTTTGGTAAAAATGTCAGCAATCTGATAGTGGGATGGCACATGAACTTCACCACGCACTAGTGGAAAAAATGATTTTTGCTGCGTCACATTTGCTGCGATTTTTTAAGAACCGCAGCAAATAGTCATCTATGATAGTTATGTAAATGTATTTGTTGCGGTTCAAAAGAAACCGCAGCAAATAACCCAATGAACATAATAAGCAGCCCAAGCCCAATTCACCGCCACATATATATAAGATACACTTAACCTAATTTCATCATATTTTCCTCTCTCAATCTCTGATTTCCACGTCTCTCTCTTCCTCCCCATTTCGCCACTCTCTTCATTTTATCCCGCCTCCCTCTTCTTTTTATCTCGCCTCCCTCACCACTTCAATTCATCAATTCCTCACTCCATCATTTCTCTCTTCTTTTTATCTCGCCTCCCTCATCACTTCAACACTTCAATTTATGGTTTTTTGTTGTTTTTATTTTTATTCAATTTTTTTTGGGTTTGACGAGTCTTCGGTTTGTTGAAGAGTCCTTCAAGATCTTCAAGGTTAGTTTCCATTTTAAATTCATTTGTTAATTGTGTTCGTGTTTTTTTGTTTTCGATTTCAATTTGCTTTGTTTATTTCTTTTCGATATTTTTTTTCTGATTCATTTGTTTGTTTTTGGTTTTGTGTTTTCGGGTTAGGATTTGGGGTTTTATGTTTTCGATTTGGAGTTTGGTTGTGGGTTTGGGTTTGGGTCATGGCTTAGGGTTTGCGATGTTGGTTCATGGGTTAGGGTTTTGGTTTGGTTCATGGCTTAGGGTTTTGGTTTAGGTTTTGGTATTGGTGTTGGTTCGTGGGTTAGTGTTTGGGTTAGGGTTTCTGGGTTCTGGGTTCTGGGTATTGGTTTTGGGTTCGTGGGTTTTGGTTAGTTGTGGGTTTGGTTTCATTGTTGATTTGTGCAATTGATGTTTATTGCTCTAATATGATTGTTTAATCAAATGGCAAAGGTGTTTCTGAGACTCTTAATTGTAAGCTTCCACGTTTTGTCCTGTTACTCAAGCTTTTTAAATTCTCAACTGTGAAGATCATGTAATGGTTCTCTCACAAACAAGCTCATTGCTTGGTAAACAGATCGCCTGGTATAAGGATATCTAAGTATTTTTGTGCATGATTGCATGATATATGGATTTTGGTTTTTGTTTCTGAGTCGTGGATGGCAACATTTTGCTGTCTGCTGTATTTTAAATTCTATTATTGTTTGATGTTTTTGGCTTCCTTGTAGGTGAGTGAAGCCAGAAACCTGGATAGGGATATGGTGGAAAAGGACTTAACATTTTCTGGTTTTGCGGTATCCACTATTAACTACTACGGAGTACTTTATATTATATTCACATTATGGTCTCTTAGTTGTTTTCCTCTTCATTATCCTTGCCTGCTTCCCTAAATTCATCCATGATGAACATAGTGGCTTCTAGGTTTTTATGAATTTCTGATGCCTATTTCTAGCTGGAACATAGTGGCTTCTAGGTTTTTATGAATTTCTAATGCCTAATATAATTGTGTGCAGGAAACATGTGCTGATGCTGACACTGTATCTCTTGTTGCTCGCATATTGCATAGATCAAAACCTCATCTCCAGTCCATGCTTTTGCAAAATAACCCAGCTATCGTTGAAGATTTTTTTGTGTATCTGGTATGTACCTTTTTTGTTCCATAAGCTTCTTGAACTGAAATTGATCTTCACACATATAAGAAGCATGAAATTGTTCAATGTTAATCTATTGATCATGTATCAACGTGTCATAATGTGTGTATGTCACCAAAGCTTTCCCTTTTGTTTTTTCCTAATAGAATTTTCTATTTGGTTTATTCATAAATCATGCCCATCTAATTTTTCTAGTCAGGTCTATACAACTTATAGTGAATATCTAATTTTAGATATTTTAAATCATCCATGAGTTACTGTATTTTATCTTGTGGCTAGAACTCTAGATTGGTACCATTGCATGTGTTCACAAGTCTTCGTGATTGTGTGTGTGTGTGTGTGTGTTTTAACCCAATTCTCTCTGTCAGTCAAAACTTCTTATAAATTCTTAAAAATTCATAATGTCAGTATAAGCAGGCACAGGCTGCAAGCCAATATGAACTCTGCAAAAACTCTGCTAATGAATCGATTGATGATTTGTTTGGTTTTGTAAGGTTCTGTTAATAAACCACAAAAAAAGGTGCACAGATGCCTCTATACACCTCAAAGGATGTATAACTAAACCTGCATCAGACAACCTAATATAAGACAAAATAGAATTTCCTTTTACTGCTACACTCTGATGTGCTGCTTGCCACTGTTCTGCTTGTGTTGCTGTTGTTCTTCTGCTTCTCCCGCCGCTGTTCTTAAGACCATTGCTGCTGCTGCTACTGTCGTTGTTCTTACATTGTTATTGATGCTGCCGCTGCCGTTCCATTTTTACTGCTGCTGCTATGCTCATGTTCTTTGAAGTTAATTCACACTTTCACAATTGTTATATTTTAGTTTATATGTTATTTTTTGGTTGGTGCTGCTATTAGTTGGATTTTCAGTTTAATTAATAGTATTGATGCAACTGTAATTGAGTTTGATGTTGCTGCTGGAATTGTAATTTAATTTGATGTTCTTCTGTTGTAATTATTTCGATTGAAATTGCAACCTTTTATGTATTTGATGTTCTTCTGTTCTTCTTTAAAGTAATGAATCTTGTTTAAGTTAAATTTCAAATGTATTTTTGTGATAGAAGTGTATTTTTTTGTGATAGAAAAGTAATTATATTGAACATAATTGATTCTATGTATGTATAACATTTCAGCTTCTAATTTTGCTTTAAAATGCAATAAAAATAAATTATTTTTTTGGGTGCTTATTTGCTGCGGTTTTGTGAATAACCGCAGCAAAAGGTCCATTTTTTTGATGTGGTTCAACTGCAGCAAATAATATGTTGGTTTATTGTTGCTGCTCCAAGTGCTGCGGTTAAAAACCGCAGCAAATACCCCTAAAAAAACCGCAGCAAAAGTGGATTTTTTTACTAGTGACGAGCCACTTTTTCACGGACGATGTGAATATCCATTTCAATGGGTTTAGTGCGTTGATGTTGAACAGGATTACCGGATAAATATATAGCACTCACATTATCACAATAAACTAAAGTGGCCTTGTGAATAGGACAATGTAACTCTACTAACAGATTTATGATCCAGCATGAATTAGAAACAACATTAGCAACACCCCTGTATTCCGCCTCGGCACTACTACTACGAGAGAGTAGCCTGTCGCTTGGAGGACCAAGAAACTAAATTATCACCAAGGAAAACACAATAGCCAGAAGTAGAACGTCGGGTGTCAGGACACCCACCCCAATCAGCATCTGTATAGGAGATAAGATGATTGACTGATGATTTATATAAATGCAAACCATGGGATAAAGCACCCTGAAGATAGCGTATAATATGCTTGAGAACACTCATGTGCTCATTAGTTGGAACATGCATATGAAGACAAATTTGTAGCACGGCATAGGAAATACCAGGCCGGGTGAAAGTGAGGTATTGTAGGGAACCTGCAACGCTACGATAACCGGTAGGATCATCATAAGGAGTGTCCACATTGGCACTACACTTTGACTTGGTGTCAACCGGTGTAGGACTGGGACTGCAGTTAGACATCCCTGCGCGTTCAATAATTTTTGCAGCATATTGTTTCTGAGATAAAAATAGACTGTGTTCATGACAAGTGACTGAAATACCCAGAAAATAACTCAGAGGGCCTAAATCCTTCATAGTAAACTCGGAGCTCAAGAGGGACATAATTTTCTTACGGAGATCGTCCGAAGACGCCGTAAGTATAATGTCATCCACATATAACAAAATATAAGCAATGTCAAGACCATTTTTGTAAATAAACAAAGAGTGATCTGACTTACTGTGGGAAAAACAAATGGTGGCAACAAAGTCAGCAAAGCGTCGATACCAGGCCCTTGGAGCTTGCTTTAAGCTATAGAGAGACTTCTTTAAGAGACAAACATGATATGGATACTCTTTGCTACGGAAACCCATGGGTTGATGCATATAAACTGTTTCATTGAGATGACCATGCAGAAAAGCATTCTTGACATCCATTTGATGAATGGGCCAAGATTTTGAAACAGCAAGACTGAGAACTGTTCTAATTGTGGCCGGGTTGACCACTGGACTGAAAGTTTCATCACAATCAACACCCTGCTGCTGTGTATTCCCATCACCTACAAGACGAGCTTTACAGCGCTCAAAAGAACCGTCAGAATTATGTTTATGACGAAAAATCCACATAGACAGAATAACGTTCACATTAGGCAGACGTGGCACTAATTCCCAAGTCTTATTTTCAACTAAGGCATTAAACTCATCCAACATAACATTTTTCCAATTTTGATCACGGAGAGCACTAACAGGATTTTTTTAGAATAGGAGAAATATCTGTTGTGGTTGTGTGAAAATTAGAAGAATATTTTTGATTGGGTTTAAAAATACCGTTAATGGCATGAGTGGTCATACGGTGTAATTAGGGATTAGACGGTCTTGGGGAAGATTGTGAAACAGTAAGCTGAGGTGTAGAAATAGTTTGTGGGCTAGAAGGGTTGGCAGTAGAGTGTGAAGGGGTGGAGCCCGTGTGAGACTGCGGCCCAGAAGGAGATGAAGGGAGAGCTTGGCTCGTGGGCCTCTGCGGCCCAGCGTGTGAGGAAGGAGGAGTGAAGAGAGCTAGGCCCGTGTAAGACAGCGACCCATTGTGAGAGAAAGGAGAGGAGTTTCCTTGTTGGGCTGTTTGATCCGTGGGCTGAGTAGAGGTTTTGGTTTGATGAAAATAATGGTGCATTGTGGAATTATAATCATCACTTAAAATATCATAATCAGAGATGTTTATTTTGTGTAATTTAGAAAAAGGAAATTCACTTTCAACAAACCGCACATGACGACTAATTATGATATTTCCACTAGACATTTCATAACACTTAGAACCTCTACGATTAGGTGCCGGACCAAGGTAGGCACAAGAATACGACCTTTCTTGTAATTTATTTATGGTGGTAGAGGGAAATAAAGGGAAACATAATCATCCAAAAATGCGCAGATTCGAATACAAGGGGTCACTTTGGTAAAGAATTTGGGCGGGGCAAAAATAATTTAATACTTTAGTAGATAGCATGTTTAATAAGTAAGTTGCCATGGAGAGAGCATGATGCCAAAATGATAATGGCATGGAAGCATGAGAAAGAATGGTGCAGATGATATTATTTATGGATTTAATGTGTCTTTTAACCTTGCCATTTTGGGGTGATGTGTGAGGACAAGATAGACGAAATGACATACCATGTTGATAAAAAAAACTTTTTAAAAGTACCATTAATGTACTCCATTCCGTTGTCACATTGGAATGTTTTAATATTACGTTCAAATTGAGTTTTGACTAAAGCATGAAAAGAGAGAAATAATTGCGTAACTTGGGATTTGTTTGCAATTGGAAAAGTCCATAGATATTTGCTATAGTCATCAAGAAAAAGAACATAATAATGACGGCCAGCATGACTTGGAACGGGTGAAGTCCATAGATCACTATGAATAATATCAAAAGGTAACAAAGTATAAGATAAAGAGTCGGAAAAAGGAAGTTTAACATGTTTCCCAAGAGGACAACTAGAAGAAAAACATTTACAGGCCTTATTATAATCAATCAACTTATTACTATGAAGAGACTTAATAACAGCATCGTCGGGATGTCCTAAACGATTATGCCAAAGGTCTTGAGATACAGTAGTAAAAGCTGAATGTTTAGTTGGGGAAGTGGCTTGTAAATTGGAGAAAAGTGGATATAAGTCTCCGACACTGTCACATCTCATTAGTCTGTTCCCCGTCTGTAAATCATTAACAAAAACTAAAGGGTTTAAAAGAGATAGAAACCATATTATCTGTAGTAAATTTCCGGACAGAGATTACATTTTTAATGAGTGTGGGAGCATGTGAAACATTTTTAAGGGTAAAGGGGGGGAGGGGGGGTAGATGAGTGTTACCGTGACCAATAACTGGAACTAAATTACCACTACCAACAATAATATTATGATTTTTTTATGCCCGAATTAAAATAAGAAGAGAGAATACCTGCGTCCGCTGTCATGTGAGATGTCGCGCCGGTATCCATATAGTAGTTGCCATCGGGTTGAGTGAAAGACAATGCATGCATTGCCGTCTCGACGTTTGTCGTAGAATAACTAGGAGCAGTTATAGCATTGTATGATTGGGGCCTTGGCCCAAGAATACCAGGCCCAGCAGGCTTTTGGGCCATATTAGTAGGCCTAGGCTGCCAAGAGGACGCTGGGAAAGGACATGGAGAAATCGTCCATCCCCCATAGGAATTCCACATAGGCCACAGGTGGGGCCCCTGCTGACGTGGCTGCTGCCACTGCCACGTGGCCGGCTGACTGGGCTGACTGGGGCCCACCTTGAGAGTTGACCTTCCCCTTTCCTTTATTTTTATTATTCTATTTTCCTTTTTTATTTCTAGGAACAGCGAAAGAGCTACCCACGGATGTAGCAGCCACGCCCGTGCTAGTACTGTCGGATTCTCGAGCTGTACGAGCTTGAATGGTACGCTCCGCCATCTTGAGCCGCGACCAACAACTCTCAAATGATGGTAGAGGTTCCTGATTTTGGATAAAATCCACCGTTCCGCTAAAAGCTTCCGGTAGAGAACCGGTAAGCCTTAACACCAATCTGCTATTCGACACCGGAGTGTTGACATCAGCGAGTCTATCTGCAAGGGATTGAAGATAGTTGCAATAGGTGTCAATGGACTTGTATGCCTCAAAGTCGGAATTGGTGAAGTCCTCTTCGAGATGAGCGGCCCGAGAAGCCTTGTTATCTTAAAACAGAGCTTTGAGACGCTTCCAAGCCGCCTCTGTCGTGTCATTGCGTCTCAAGATAGCAAAGAGAAATGTCTAAGAGATGGTGTCGTATATCCATTAAAGGACAGCGGCATCGAGACGTTTCCACCACACAAGGTCAACATTCTTGGCACTTATATAAGCGGCCAAGGCAGCGGTTTCGGTTGGTGGTACTATGTGATCTGATATATGTGTTTTATATTATGTTTTTCCCTCATTTTCAGTTGATTTCTATGCTAAAAAGTTAAGTTTGTAGCTTTATTTTAAGTAAATATCATCTGTCGGTGTTAAGTTATGATTTAGAACGGTTTTAGCATTTCTAATTGACTTTTATGGCTTTTGACGGTTATTTTACGCTCTTTCGGTTATTACGCATGGTTTTCGGTTTTGTTTTATATGTTACAGGAGTATAATAGGAGTTATGATTTCATTCGAAGCTAAAACGAGTCATAAAGTACTTGCCTCGGGATGCGTGCCAAGTTACGAGAAGATACAAACAAGATTTGAAGGAATCGGGCGAAGAAATAAGAAAGTTTGTCAAAGTTTCGTTGAGTATAATGCATACGGGCGCAGCCCTTTATACCTTATTCTTCTACGCGCCCGCGGAATAGACCAGAAGCATCAGAAGTTACTCAATACTCATCATGCGGGCGCAGGGAACAAAGTGGTTTTGACCTATGCGGGCGCAGGTGAAGCGGAATTCTCTCTAATCGGGTTTTCTTCGCGGTTTTGCTTCGTGGGTTTTATTTTAATTAAGCCCTAATCCTATAAATACTCTATGTAAAGGGGGCACGACCCTAACTAGTTTTTAGCATACTTTTAGACCTAGGAATCCAAAACGCTTATTCTCTTTAGAATTTTAGCATCAATTATTTTGTTTCAACAATTCAAGATTTCAATTTATTCAATTCAATCTTCCGTTTGGTAATCTCTTTCTTTTTTGCTTTTCAATTCTCTTTAGTTTATAATTCTTTTTAGTATGTTTCTTTAATTTAGCTTAATTATTTTATTAATTTAGTTGCTTATAATTTCTAGTAGTTAATTTAGTTTTAATTCTAGTTTTAATTAATTTTTGATTATGAATTTGTCAATTGAATTTGTTTTTTGTTTTTGTTCCCTTAATTATGTGTGAGTAGTCGTTTTCTCTAGGGTTAGGGGATCTATGATCATGATGTGAATTTATTTTATGTTCTTTAATTAGTTCTTCGATTTTAATTGGATTCCTATTATTGATTTCTGTCGATTGCAATTAAATTGTGGCCAGATTTTGTTGTGAGTTAGGTTATTGTCGAAATCGAGGTCGAAAGGTAAGATTACCACAATTAAACCACTGAATAATAGGAAAAATCGAAATTATGCGAGCGAGAGTCGGTAAAGGAGGTTTAAGGGAGTCCAAGTTTGAGAGAATTAGTGAGCCCTAGTTTAATGAATGTCAATGAATTGATTAGTGAGCGTTAATTGAGTTTGTTGATTGATCATAGTGAACCGATTGACCTAGGTTTCCATTATAAGAGTTTGATTAATAATTTCTCGTCATTTCCTTAGTTTCAGTTTTAGTCTTCTTAGTTTTAGTAATCATTTACCGAATTTTCTACCAAGGACCCTTACACACTTTAGGCTTTTTAGAACTAGTAGAATTTAATAGCCTCCCTGAGGATTCGATCCCTACTTCCTTAGCTATATTAGTTAGAGTTGTTCGGTTATTTTTGAGAGGTGCGCGATATCCTGTTCAAAGTTTGGCGCCGTTGCTGGGGATGCAATTTTCAATTCTATTAGTCGGGTTTAAAGTGTTCTTTTATTCTTATTTTCAGTTTTATTTCCTTACCTCAAGGAACCTTCATGTTCTTTGAGGTAGTTCTCATTTCGGTTTCGAGTTTCGATTGTGTGCAGGTATTAGGTTGTATGCTTGTTTGGATTGACCCTGAACCGGAAAGATCATTGCATCAGAGGAGTCGTAGAAGGAAGTGGAGATGACTAAGAGTCATTCTTTCCAATCAAACACTGGTTGATTTGACACAACTTTTTGCTGAGTTGAATATTTCCGATAGTTCAGATCAGGAAGAGAAGGCAGAATCACAGTTTAACGAGAACAACCCACTAAGGAATGATGCACCACCGCCACTGCCGCCGCCACCATCATTAAGGTCCTTAAAAGACTATTCTCAGCCGAGTTCTGCAACAGTGGGAGGTGGATACCGAGTTCCTGATATAGAGGCCTTGAACTTTGAGTTGAAGCCATCTTTGGTGAACATGGTTGAAAGAAATCAGAGTGCAGGCACATTGAAGGAACATCCGAACTCACATTTGAATAACTTTATTCAGTACTGCAATACAATTAAGCAAGCTGGTGTATCTCAAGATTACATACGACGTATGATGTTTCCATTTTCATTAAAGGAGAAAGATCGATCTTGGTTGAATGATTTGAACATGGATACTATTAATAGTTGGGATGACTTGGCTCTTTCTTTTCAAAGGAAGTGCTATCCTCCGGAGAAAACTGCACAACTTAGGAGTTAGATTACGAATTTTAACCAAGAAACTGATGAAACTCTGATCTTTATGATGCATAGGAGAGATTCAAGGATTTGTTGAGAATGTGCCCTCACCCATGGACTTGAGAAGTGGTTTTTAGTGAAATCATTCTATAATGACTTGGGTAATGAGAGTAGAACTTAGCTTGATTCTGCTGCTAGTGGTCGATTTATGAACCAAGAAGTCAATGCTGCTTATGATCTAATTGAGGAGATTGCCATCCACAATTCTCAATTTGGTAATCCCAGAGGACATGCTAAGAGAGGAGGAAAACATGTGGTAGATGACTAATATGAGAGTCTGGCTTCACAAATCAATGCAATCCATGAGAAGCTAGACATGATCAACACACCATCCTCCAATCCAATGACGATAACTGCAATGGCTGCACTTTCAGGAGCTACTGATGTCTTTTGTGATTTATGTGGTTCTTTTGGGCATAGTATGCAAGCTATCATAGTCCTATGGAGTAAGTAAGTGCATTTCAAGCTTACAAGAATAACCCATTTTCCAACACATACAATCCTGGTTGGAAAGATCATCCATACTTCTCTTACAAGAATACTAGCAATGTTCAAAATCCGCAGCAGCAGTCACATTTTGCACCACAGCAACAACAGCAGGTTCAACGGTTTGCTCCACCTCAACCACCGGGTTTTAGTAGACCACCACCTCCAGCACCTCCACAGCTAACTAGCAATGAGTTTTCAGAACTGAAGAACATGATGATGCAGATGCAAAAAGCCATGGAAGCTATGCAAGCCCACAATCGACAATTGGAGACTCAAGTAGCTCAAATTGCTCAATCATTAGCTCAAAGGCAACAAGGCCAACTTCCGCCTCAACCTGTTCCATCAAATGCTTCATCAAGCAATCCACCTCGTGATCATTACAATTCCATTGCAACAAGGAGAGGTACTTACTATGAAGGTCCTAGAATACCTTATGATGATGTTAACAAGGCTGCAGATGGGACAAAGAAGACTTGTTCGGTTGTCACTGAAGACCTTGAGGAAGTAGCTGCAGAAAAGGAGAATGAAGTCTCAAAGGAGAATGTAGCACCAAGGAAGCAAGCTCTAGCAGCAGATTCAGTTACTGATACAATTCCTCACTCAAAGGTGCAGTTAACCTTTTCGAACAGGGTAACCAGGAGAAAGAACGAAAATCACTTTCATAAATTCCTTGAAATAGTTAAAAGTTTGCAAGCCACTGTGCCTTTCACTTATTTACTTACTCAAGTTCCGACTTACACTAAATTTTTGAAAGATATTTTGAGCAGGAAACGTGAGTTGAATGTAACAGAGACAGTTGCACTCACCGAGGAGTGCAGTGTGATCTTTCAAAATAAATCTCCTCCTAAGTTTAAGGATTCAGGCAGTTTTTCAATTCCATGTAATATAGGTCCTTTGTTTATTGATAAGGCTCTTTGTGATTTAGGAGCTAGTGTAAGTGTGATGCCCTTATTAATTTGCAGGAAGGTTGAAATGGGAGAGCTTAAATTTACTAATGTTACTTTGCAGATGGCAGATAGAACTGTAAAATACCCTAAGGGTGTTTTAGAAGATGTACCTGTTAGAGTAGGAAAAGTTTTCATTCCAGTTGATTTTGTTGTCCTTGATATTGATGAGGATGCTCATATCCCTATTATTCTAGGTAGACCTTACTTACATACTGCAGGTGCCGTCATTGATAGTAAAAATGGAAGTTTAACCCTTTCTGTAGGGGATGATAAAGTAACATTTAAACTTAATAATGCAATGAAAAATCTCATGATAGAATAGTCATGCAATGTAGTTTACACTTTTAATGAGATTATTCATAATGACTTGCCGCGATCCCCTGATAAAGATCTTCTGGAGGCCTCTCTGTATTTGGATTCTATTGCAGGTGACGGAGATAGTGATAATAATGAGACGTATCAGGATCCAACGAAAAAGAAATCGCGCCCTAAGAAGCGTTGGAAGCCTCGAAAGTCCTCACATGCTTGTGAAGTGAAGAAAACAAGTTATGAGTTTCCTAGCAAAGAACATGGTGTGATTGAACAAACAATAACCCCAAATTGCTTTCGGTGTTTAACTACATGAGGCTCACGTTCACTCTTTGATCCCCCTTGAGTTCTAATGTAATTACGGTCAAGCTAATAACCTTAAACAAGCGCTTTGCGGGAGGCAACCCGTAGGTTAGTAGTTTCTTTCTCCCTCTAGCAATGAGGACATTGCAAAGTTCGGTTTGGGGGAGGTAAGTATTTTATTGCTTTCCTATTTTAGTTATTTATTGCTTTCTTAGTTTAGTTTTATTGTTTTTTGTTGCATGGTTTGTACCATTTGTTAGGAATGGGAGTTTACATGTGACCAAAAAGATTGTACTGTTTTTTTAGGTTTAATTTTAGAGAGAGTTTGATTAATGAATAATTCTCGTCCCAGCTTGAGTTTTATTGTTGGAATTGACTACTTCTATACCCCTTGTACTTATTTTGAAAACTTTATGACTCTTGACTGCGGATGGATCCACATGTGTGATTTGTTGGCTATGACTTGAATTTGATTGCTTGATTTCCTTTTATTGGTCAACTCTTCTCAACCTTGCTTGGGTCTTGGACTTGAATTGTGTTAACGAGAGGATTTGAGCCACTTTTGAATATGAATTCATTCATATTTTCCTTTCATGTGTGCTTAGTTCTTGGTGCAACTATGATCTTGGGTTTGACATTGGATTCTAGTAACTCTAATTGTGGATTTTGTGTATGTTGCGCATGATAAAAGGCTTTCATTTCTTCTTTTGAGCTTCAGAGTTTCATTTCCTACATGTATATTTTCCCTTGATCCTATGTTTTGAGCTTTTATCCCTTTCATTTATAGTTTTAGCCACATTACAAGCCTATTAGCCTTGCTACATAATTCATTATATGCCCAAACTTGGTTTGGGGGAGTCGAAGTAGTTGTGATGTTGTTAAAATAAACTTTTGATGGTTGTCATAGAGGATTGATGGTGAAATAGTTGGAAGTGTTATTGTTAAGAGTTAAATTATAAAGTTTCACATTTAAGGCTCTGCATACCAATGTCTAGGCTGTTGTAGGTTAATTAAAAAGTCATATATTATTCATGGCCTAGTTATGTGATACAAAACAGAGTGATAACTTCGAAGGTTAGATAATGGCTTCTAAGAATGATGCAAGTATGGGGGAAATAATGGCTTATGGAGATTCAAGGCTTTTGGGATCCTCTAAGACATCATCATGGGTGTGTATGGTGACACACGAAAATACTTGATCATTGAAGCAAAGGAAAGAATGGTGGAATTAGGGGAATAAGATGGTTTTGCCTATGAGTTTTTCCCACATCACTTGATAGGGTTTTCTCATTTTTAGGCATTGAGTCTTTTATTTCTTGAAGTATCTTAATCATCATTTATACACATGGAAAATGACTTCTTGAAGGTTTCTTGATTAAAAGATCGAATCTTGAAAGGTTTCTTGAAGATTTGAAGAAAAACGCCAAAAATTGCGCAAAATTGGACAATCCTACATGGCGTCAATTTTGACGATTTTGGGATGAGTTGTGTAAGTTACATTTTTGTGTAATACTGGTTGTAATTTGTTGAGTAACTTGTTTAGCAAGGTAAGAATAAGTTTGTTAGGATTTTTTTTGTTTAGATATGGTTTGTTAGGATATTTTAGCAAGTTGCATGACATGCAGTGATGATGTGGCATTCTTATCTTGTTAGCCCTCAGTGAGTCACTAGATTAGGGCGATTTTTCCTATGCGTGTATTTTTAGCTTAGTTTAGTTAGGATTTTGTTGATGATTATGACTATAAATAATCTCAACATTAGTTTGTAAAAATTCAGATTAGTGAACTCAATAAACATTATTGTTTAAGTTTTATTTGTTTTCTACAAAACAAAACCAAAACCGAAGAAATTTTTGAGTGTGATAATATTAAACACTTTGAAAGAGTTGGTTCTTAGGCTTTAGACTCTTGTGAGGATAATTTTAGGATTTGAGGGTGCATATCTTTAATCAATTCACAAAATTATTCGACATAGATCGATTTTCTTGGTGCTTGGCTTTAGAGAAAACCGAACTAAATTCTATCTTTGTGAGTGGCGATTTCTTTCATCAATATTCACATCATTATGTTATTTATGTATGTGTGATGATTATGTTTGTTGTTTATTAAATTATAAGCAAGAACAAATCATTAAGAGTCGTGAAACTGAATTTAATTAAGCATGAAAAATAAAGTGAAAAATTTATAAAAGCATAATAAAGTTGAAAAAAAAGAGATGAAATAAAAAGAAAGAAGTTGAAGTTTATGAAGTAGTGGTTGTTGATTGATTTATGAGATTTATGGTGTTGATGTGAAAAATAAAGACAATTTTGGTTTGATTTGGTTGAATTGGATGTTGGAGGATGTTGATGATTTTCCTTGGTTTTATTTGCGTATATCCCACATTCCACAACATTATCCCAAATTTTTATCCTACCCATCACCCTAGCCACGTTACAAGCTTATTAAAGTGCTTTTTTTTTTTATCTTCGTGCACATGCCATGGTTATTGTGAAGGGAATCCTTTGTCAAGGTCGTAGAGTATTAATTGCATTCCGAGTCGACATTTAGGATGAGTGATACCCTCAAACACTTGCATGAGGTGTGAGATGTGGGTTTCGGGTTCTTAAAATTGCATTTAAACACATTTTGCATTGCATTCCATATTTGTTTGGGAGGTGAGGGTTAGAGCTTCATTGTTATAAGCTCATCATTAATTGTGTGGAGAGACAACCCGTGAGCTACTCTAGTCATCGATTCATTAAACTTGTTTGGTTGGTTTTGTTTGACCCATATTTAGGAAGGACGGTAATTGGATGCTTAATTGGCTGGCCTTGATCCATGTGTCTTCGGATGTTCTCTTGAGTTATAATGCTTGTTTTGTTTAATGGGGTGTAGTCAACGTTGTTATGCTTTGCTTGGGACGAGCAAGGGTTTAATTTGGGGGAATTTGATATGTGTGTTTTATATTATGTTTTTCCCTCATTTTCGGTTGATTTCTTTGCTAAAAAGTTAAGTTTGTGGCTTTATTTTAAGTAAATATCATCTCTCGATGTTAAGTTATGATTTAGAACAGTTTTAGCATTTCTAATTGACTTTTTAGGCTTTTGACGGTTATTTTATGCTCTTTCGTTTATTACACGTGATTTTCGGTTTTGTTAGTTATGATGTCATTCGAAGCTAAAACGAGTCATAAAGTACTTGCCTCGGGATGTGTGCCAAGTTACAAGAAGCTACAAAAAAGATTTGAAGGAATCGAACGAAGAAATAAGAAAGTTCGTCAAAGTTTTGTTGAGTATAATGCATGCGGGCGCAACCCTTTATACCTTATTCTTCTATGCGCCCGCGGAATAGATCAGAAGCATCAGAAGTTACTCAATACTCATCATGCGGGCACAGGGAACAAAGTGGTTTTGACCTATGCGGGCGCCGGTGAAGCGGAATTCGCTGCGATCGTCTTTTCTTCGTAGTTTTGCTTCGTGGGTTTTATTTTAATTAAGCCCTATTCCTATAAATACTCTATGTAAAGGGGGCACGACCCTAACTAGTTTTTAGCATACTTTTAAACCTAGGAATCCAAAAACCCTTATTCTGTCTAGAATTTTAGCATCAATTATTTTGTTTCAACAATTCAAGATTTCAATTTATGCAATTCAATCTTCCTTTTGGTAATCTCTTTCTTTTTTGCTTTTCAATTCTCTTTAGTTTATAATTCTTTTTAGTATGTTAGTCTTTAATTTAGTTTAATTATTTTATTAGTTTAGTTGCTTAGTTTAATTTCTAGTAGTTAATTTAGTTTTAATTCTAGTTTTAATTAATTTTTGATTATGAATTTGTTAATTGAATTTGTTTTTTGTTTTTGTTCCCTTGATTATGTGTGAGTAGTCATTTTCTCTAGGGTTAGGGGAACTATGATCATGATGTGAATTTATTTTATGTTCTTTAATTAGTTCTTGGCTTTTAATTGAATTCCTATTATTGATTTCTATCGATTGCAATTAAATTATGGCCAGATTTAGTTCTAAGTTAGGTTATTGTCGAAATCGAGGCTGAGTGGTAAGATTACCAAAATTAGACCACTGAATAATAGGCAAAATCGAATTTATGCGAGCGAGAGCCAGTAAAGGAGTTTTGAGGGAGACTAAGAATGATACATGCTCTGCTCATTGTCGAACTCGCCAGGGATGAGGGATTTCACATTTTTGATGGTGAGGGCGGGATCAAATTTTTGGGATTCAGCCATTGAAGGAGATGAATTTTAGAGAAAGGAGGTTAGGGTTCAACAGAGAAAAGGACCGTAGTTGTGACTAAACCAAACTATCCTAAAATGTCTACGTACAAAGCAAATAAAATATATTAAAATATATTCTAACAAGTAGATTTAGAACTGTCAAGATATTCATCTCACGCTGACTTCTTATTTCCAAATCAGATATTCGGGGCCATGCCAGTATGCCACACATGTTGCCTACATTTTCGAACTGATGATGGCCCTAAACTATTAGGTGCCCTTGGTGGTCTGGTACTTTGATGGTCTGGCCTATAGGCTCATACTCTTCTTGCACTCAGGTGATCTTATACTCGTTTAGTTGAATTTTGACCGGAAAAAAATATAAATTAAAGTACGTCATTGATGATAAGTGGACAATAGGAAGCTATATCAAACTTTAGTTTATTTTAGAAACATCCTCTTGAGATACCAAGAGGAGTGGAGATTCCTGTCTAATGAACTTGGTAATATGCAAAGACGACTTTACCATTGAGGCAAATGCCAAACCTCTATGGGGAGATAATCTAGAAGTGTCTTTAGATTGAATAGGTCAATCTATTAGTTTAATGTAGAAGTTTTTCAATATTATTTCAAAGTAACACTAGTTATTGGCTCAAATGATGTTTTAAGTATTGTATATTTAGTATTTCATTTCATCCACATGCAGTTTTGCTCGATTTGATTCAGTTTAGATCTATTTGATTTACTTCAATTCATTTCAGTTAAGCTCCATTCAGTTGGGTTTAACTTTAATTTAGCACAAAAGAATAAGACCTTACTTACCTTAGTACATGAACCAAACACAATCTGCTAAGCAACATACGAGTAGCAAGATAAAATATTTTCAATACACCCAACACCTTGCTTGTGGCATTATTTATGATCTTGGACGAAACATATAAAGGTCTCAACTTTTAGGCACATGAAAAAAATTAGGGTTAACATTTGGGGAGTTGAATTGCACATGTAGTCTTTTCTAAAGTAGCCTTCAGTGAAAACGGATAGGTTTTGCAAAGTTTATAGATACTCATAACCTATTTAATTATGAACTCAATTTAACAATTTCACCAAAAACTAAAATTTAATACTACAATAATCCAATATATTATATTGTAAACTAGGTTACGTTTGTGCATATATTCATTAAAGTAGAGTTTCTAATTTTACTATTCGTCACGTGTTATACTCTGATGAATTTTTTTTCCATTCATTGCACACCCATATATTACCATATACTATAATTAAATATTTGATAAGATATTTGAATTCGTCTATATTCCTATCAAATATGTAGTATATAACAAGATTATCAAAATGTTGTAAAAATTAGTTTTTACTTTGTATAAAATGTATATTATTATTCCTAGGTGAGAAGTATTTAATGTCAACAATAATTGTTACGGAGTATTTGTTTGATTGTTATTACTCCGTAATAAACGTCAGGTGCATACGCATGATTCAAAGATACTTTTATTTTTTATTTTTTATTTTAATATAGTTTTACTTTTTTTATTTTTTATTTTTTATTTTTTTTATATTAAAAAATAGACGCATCACGTTACAAAGGTGTTTACATAAACTACAATACTACATATTTGTTTGATTTTAGAGGTGATCAAAAGCAGGGCCAAGCCAAATGTAAAAAGCTTTGGACCCAAATTTATACTCGAAGCCCATAAAATGGGAGTGGACTTTTTGCTTTTTGAGTAGGGCGTAAAAAATTAACCCGAATACCTCATTTTCCATCATTAAAGCACACACAGTGGAGAGGAAAGCAAGCCGGGCCAAAAAAATGGTGTATAATGTGTTTAAAATCAGAAAAAAGGTGGGTTGCACTTGATCACCTCTATAACCTATTTTTGATCTATGTAATCGTAATCGGTACATCATACTGAAAATCGTATGGGTACAAAAAAAAACTTTTTATGGGGGATTCAAAGGTTTGTCCCAAGAAAATGCTTTATATGAGTATTTATTTTGCAATTCTCTATATATAGGTGCGTATACATTATATGGGTTGGGCGGCACTTGATCTCTTTTATAACCTCTTGTTGATCCATGTACTCGTAATCGGTACGTCATAGTGAAAATCGTATGGGAACTAAAAAACTTTTGTATGGAGTTCAAAGGTTTGACCTAAGAAAATGCTTTGTATAAGTATTCATTTTGCAATTCTTTATACATAGGTACATACATATTATTTCGTGTTAATTGTACTTGTATCACTATATATTTATATAAATTTGATGTTTTCAATTTCTTTTATTTTGATATTATATTGAGTTATTTTTCTTACTACCTTAACACTACAAAAAAAAATCATTTAGATACAGATCAAATTCGTCTCTAAATTTATAAATTTCGTCACTATTTGGAGTTAACAACAGAAGTAGAGTTAGATGCACACCATTGTTAAGTTTAAGTTAAAAAGGCAGAGCTAAATAATATTTGAGACGGATTGCCAAGATTTTGTATCTAATTTAGATTTTAGAGACATAATTTTTTCTTGCTAAAATGTGTTTCTAAATTAGAGAAAGATTTATAGAATGTAAGATGTAAAATCTAATATATAAAGTCATACGGTTTATATATTAGATTTTACATTTTACATTCATCACTCCTTAGAACAAATGTTGTAAATATTGATAGTAAAGGTTGATGGCATGGTATTTTAAATTGTAACAAAATAAAAATGTTTATTTAAAGAATCCGAAGAATTTTATAACTATCACTAAATTAATTTTATATTTTACATTTTATAAATAATTAGTAAAAAATTTAATTTAAATTGTGCATCGCACATATCCTATAATAGTTTATAGTTTATAGTATTGGTTGCATATATATGTTTTCCAATTCGACTTACATGGACTGGGTTCACATGCGATCGGTCAACTGTTGTCATTTTGAATTTTTTCTGAAAAACGACTTTAAGATGTCAATTTTAATACTTTCAGTTTAGTTAAGGTCTTAATTCACAAAATTAAAAGTCATAAAAAGGTTTTCTTTTCACAAGTTCTGACATAAAAAATTCTTAAATAATAAAATATCCAAAATAAATAAAAGTCTACTTATTTGTTCAAGTAACTTTATTTTTTTCCATTAGTATATAGTATTGGCAGGCTAAATATGCCGTGTAAATAACCTGACCAAATATAAATTTCTCCTACTTTCTTATATATGAATATAGCGATAAGTAAGGATCGTATCCACAAGGAAAAGGAATCAGTTTATATTAATAATATTCAATATTGCTATTAATCACCTAGATTTCTCTAAACAATCAATAATCGAATCAAAGGGGGTTTTGTGATTTGTTTTGTGAATTTTGAAACTAAAACTAATCAATGTCAACTTAGTTAAAAATATAAGGATTAAAATGGGTATGAATGATATCCACTCTTAACTAATTTATCGATCGAAATACCAAAAACGTCTCTACTCAAGTATTGATTAAAGGAAAATTGACAAAAAAAAACCCACCTTTGGGCGATCCGCTTTTAAAAAACCCACCTTTAGATTAACATACAACAAACCCACCTAATACCCCCATCTTCCACAAACGTACCCGGTGACCTGTAACCTAATCTATAGGTAAACTGATTGATTTGATTCCCTTTGTAGCGTTTGGTTTGCATTTTTTTTTCCATTCATTCCCTGACTTTGAGTTTCCCTTTCCTTATCTTTCACTCTCTTCTCTCCATTCCCTTTTATCATCTTACTTCATTAACCCCACCATTTCTTCACTACCATCATCTTCTTCTCTCTTCTTTCTACTCCTTTTACACCCTTAAACTACCGGCCATAACCACCATCTTCTTCCTCCCTTTACTTGCCTCGTCACCCACCCTCATTTGAAAGTTTGAACCCACCATCACCAAAACGCACTACCACCATCCTATCATGCATCTTCTTCCTCACTTAAATCCAACATCACCATTCCTCCATCACTGCCATCTTAATAAAAGCAACCCCCAATATAATTGAACAAAAACCCTAACCCCCAATATAATTTTCCAAACCTCACATAAATTATCAATTATTTTCACTCAATCAATTCAAAATTCGTTCAATGTTTTTCATTTTTTATCAAAATCATTTAAATTCTTATGCTTGAAAGTTTAAATATTAGTCAAAATAATTGTCTTTGATTGGGTCAAAATCCAAATTTTCTTACAAGCTATTGATTGTAATGGATGAATAATTGTTTGGGTGGCTTAACTTAGGAGCGTGAATGGGAGGATGATGTAAAGCCATAGAGTAATTGTTTTTGCTGATGGTGGGTTTAACTTGGTGGGTGGTTGTTGAGGGAGAGCGTGAATGGGAGGGCGATGGTGGTGGTGGGTCAAGTTGAGGGGGTGACGATGGTACAAGCGGTGGTGAATAGTTGGCGGTAGGTGGTGATGGATGAAAGTGGTGGGATGTTGGTGTTTTGATAGGTAGGTGATGGATAATGGTGGTGATGTGTAGCAGTGGTGGGTAATAAATGGTTGGATAGTTGGGATGGTGATAGTTTTTTTTATATATACAATTTATTAAAAAAAAAAAAAAGTAAATTTGATAATAACCTGCAATTTACCTATTGTAGCAGGTAATTTTTTGTATGGGTACAATAGTGGAAAATGGGGGTATTAGGTGGGTTTGTTGTACGTTAATCTAAAGGTGGGTTTTTTTTTTTGTCAATTTTTCCTTAATTAAATATTTTCAAGGATTGAATCCATCGTTTTTCTAAAGCTGGCTAAGTAAAATACAAAGTCTTAACTATTAATCAACCTCTACGATGGGAGTTAAGGTTAAACTAATAATCACATAAAGATTTGAGAACCAATAATGTTGCCCAAAGCTTAAACAAGCGCTAATCTATGAACAACTTGTCAACTTTACTAAATTTGAATGGAAAAATTGATGAAAAAAGACCCAACTTTGGTCGGACTTTTAAAAAAAGACCCAACTTTGGATTATCTAAAACTGAACCCAACTATAAATTGCATTATTTACATTTGGACCTCATTAAATGGTGACCTGCAACATTAGGTGAACTTCATTAAATTGGCGGTTTTGTTGACTTTTTTTTTTGTGCTTTTATATTGACCTAGGCCTGTTGTGTCATTTTGTCTTCTTCATTTTGTCATTTTGCTACCCTTGTCTCTCTAATCTTCTTCTTTCTTCTCTGTTTCATCTCTTTCTTTCTTCAATGTCGACTTCGCGTTCTTCTGGATCAAGGTCCAGGTCTATAAGCATCCAAAATGATGGTGCTCCACCAGTGACTTGCTTCCACAACGAGGTGGCTACTATTCGTACTGTTAGGGTCGATGGTCCCACGCTTGGCAAACACTTCTATAGCTGTTCAAGGGCAAATATTTGTATGGTTGTAAGTGAAAATCTTTTTAATAGCATTACAGTTGTTCATTTGTTAGATGAATGAATTGATTAAAGCTTTAATTTTGATCACCACAATAGTCTGTTTTTTCCATTAAAACTGAAACCCTAATTTTTTTAGTTTAATTGTTGTTTTACAAAATCATTGTGGGTTCATGAAGTGGGTTGATGAGTCTGATGAAGTGGGTGACCTTCAGATGGAGTTGTTCCATAGAGATGTGGCTATTGCTGGATTGGAGATGGAGAAGGATGATTTGAAGGATACTGCTATGAGGCTAAAGGACAGGAACTTCAAACTTGAGATGGAAGTTGCTGAGCTTGCAATGGAGAGTTGTGTGAAGTTGGAGCATATTGAGAAAGCAAAGTATGACAAGAGGTTGTTGACTGTGTTGTTTTTGTCATGGGTGTTCATTGGCCTTGTTCTGGTGTTTAAGGTTGCATAATTATGGGTAGTTTGGTAGATTATTGTAGGGTTGATTGTGTTTAATTTCTAATTAGTTAGTTTGGTAGATTATGGGTAGTGTTGATGTTGCTATTAGGATGATATTATGGATGATTGGAGGTGTTATTGTACTTTCCTTTTGGTTAAGTGTTTGAAACTGATTTGGTGGACAATTTTGTAACAAGTAGATCCACCTGTTTGCAACATAATGATCTTTTGAATGTTATGGATTGATTACTAATTTGGTTGCTATATGTGTATGATTGTTTGTTTCTCTCTCAATCAATTTCAATTCCTTTCAATTGTGAAAAGAACACAACATCCATGACCTTGTAATTTGATCACAAGCAAATGGGAAGCTATAAGACAGCATAACTCCAAGTGTTCAACTGACAACATGAAAACCAATGATAACATGCCAAAATTTCTTTCCAACCACAACAACAGTGAAGCAACTTTGTTGTGATAACAATAAGAAAACAACAAAACAGCAATGAGACAGCAACATTGAAGCAAGTTTGTTGTGATAACAATAAGAAAACAACAAAACAGCAATGACACAACATTGACAAACAAAACATATGATTCAGCAGAAACTGATGACAATAACCATTTCAAATCTTCAAAAACTTACATAAAAGAGAGTTGAGGATCAAAGTACTTAAAAAGGGAAAACAAAGTAATAAAATCCATCATTCACCAAATACATTCCTTCACCAAAAGGGGACAGACTGTAATTTCAATACAAGCAGTAGCATGGTAATATTAAGTACATCCTAATCTAAACTAATGCTAAGGAAATATGCTTGTTGATGCTTGACTTGAGTTGAATAATTCAGATGATGGTGGAGTAAGAATTATTGGTCCAGAGCCACATGGTTCCTATATTTAAACAATAACAAACAAATGGTTAGATCATGGTGAATACATGACTTGTGTAGTATATGTGAAACAGAGAATTAGTTAAAAGACAACACTTACATTTTCCATTGCAGTACCCTGGCAATCAAAGTACACACCAAGTCCAACTGGTGGGTTGCTTCTCCCTCTTGATCTTCCTCTTCCTCTTGATCTTCCCCCACCCCTAGCTCCCCCTCTGCCTCCCCTGCCTCTTGCAGTGATTGTGATAATCCTCCCACCTCTGCCTATCCTCTGTGGGGCCACAGTTGCTTCATGGTGTAGTTGTGTCTCTATCTGAGAAGTAGGGTGTGACTGAGACACTGTGTTAGCTGATAACCTAGGCCTCCCTCTAGGTCTTTTTGGTTGTGGATCAGAAGTGGAGGGTATTGTTTGTTGGATTTTTTGTTGGGGCAACTCCTTTTACTATGCCCTTTTCTGTGGCATATGCTACAAGTCATTTCCACCCCATGCTTGGTCAATCTTCCTGCCTTTTTACGATTTTCATAGGGGTCTTTGATCCTATTTTTTCTAGGCCTTCCAGGTCCCACCTTGATTGGTGGTGGATCAATTGGCAATTGAATAGCAGGCCAATGTCTATAACCCTCTAATGGTGGAATACTTTGTGAGTAGGCTTAAGCATAAACTGCCTTAGTGTAGCATGGATCCACATACTCTTCTGCATTTTGATGACAAAAGTAAATGGCAGCTATAGAGTGACAGCAAGGGATACCAATCATGTCCCATGCTCATGATCTCCCCTCTAAGTCTACAGTTAAAGTATCTAGGTGATAATGGACTTGAAACAAAGTTGCAGATGATGGTAAACAAAACAATGCTTTGCTTCATCCTTATTTTTTGCTAACTTCTCTTGAATCCTAGGACAAATCTCTCCTTTCCATTTCTGCATTTCCCCTTGTTTCACCACAATTCTTTGCATTAATTGACCTCTAATGTCCTCAAGCATATCAATCAAATGCTTACTCCTAGCACTCACTATATACCCATTGAAGGTTTCAGCTATGTTGCTAGTAACAACATCAGCTTTGCAATGAGTACTCAAGAAAGCCCTACAAAAACTTTAGGTTCATGTTCTATGAAAGCCTCAACTGCATCCTCATCAACTTCCCTCAACTCTTGTAAAGCCTCCGTGAAATCAGTGGTGTTGTAAGCCTTAACTATTCTCCAGAACTTCAATTTCATGTCATCACCTCCATGTTTTTTGTGCCAATGTGAAAAAATGTGCCCAGCACAATGTCTGTGCTCACATGAAGGGAAGACAGTGGAAACAGCAGAAAGAATACTCTGTAAGATATTCACAAACAACCAACAGCATGACAGTAATTAAAATGAAGAAACAAACACCATATATTGACAAACACTATATATTAACAAGTTTAAAATGTGCCTAACACAAATTTGTTACCTGATGCTCATCTGATAAAATGACCAAACCAACACCATCTTCAAGTCCCAATGAGTTCTTCAACTTGCTCAAGAACCAATTCCATGACTGGTTGTTTTCACCCTCTACAACTACCCATGCAATTGGGTACATCTGGTCATTACCATCTCTCCCAACTGCACACATCAACTGACCTCCCAAAAAGGTCTTAAAAAAGCAAGCATCAACAGCTATAATCTTTCTGCAACCATTGATCCATCCAACTCTAACACCCTCAAAACATACATACAGTCGTTGGAATACAGGCCTCTTGCCCTTAGGTTTATCCAATGTCACCAGCTCTACATCAGAAGCTAACCCAGTGCCCTTTGTAAGCAAAATCCTTCTTCACCATTACCTTATAACCAAGTCTAATGCATTCAATTATTTCTTTTGCTGGCCAATGAGGCCTTGCTTTGAACACTTCAAGAAGTTGAGTTGTCATCCAACCACTTCTCAGCTGTTTGTTTCTTTCCATGTTCCTCACACAACTATGATCCCCCACAACAGTCTTCACCACAAAACACTGTCTTCTACTATCCCAGCTTGCATATAACCTAAATGGACAACCTTGTTCACAACTAACACCAAGTCTTTGTTTCCTTTTTTTGTTGCTAATCATAAATCCTACATTTCTACCCTGGAAGACCCCATATTTAGCTACAGCATCCCTGAATTCTTGCCTAGTAGTGAACCTTTGACCAACTTTCAACTGAAATGTTTCAAAGTTTGTGTTACATCCTACAACTAGACTCCCCTTAGCTCTTCTCTCTGCCACTGTGTCCTCTTCCCCACTATCTGGAGGTGTGTGAATGTCTTCATCAGAGTCATAGTAGTCACTCACCCAACCACTCTCCCCTTCTCTTGTTCTGGTTGGCTCTCTATCACCTGTGCCACTAGGGTTTTCAACTTGAGAACTTAATCTTCCAAGCTCAGCATCTCTTTGCAATTTATTTGCCAATTCATAGATGTGTTTGTTCCATCCTTGAACTTTTTGCCTAGCTGAGTAAAACTCATCATCACTAGTCTCACAACCCTCCTCTAACTGATCAATCTCTAATGAATCTTCTACCCCACTTGGCTCTTCAACACATCCCTCCCTCTAGTTCTGCCTATCTTCTTCATCTTCTTATGATTCTAACTCAGGATCAAAATCTAAATCCTCTGAGTTGTCACTGTCAGTTTTAGGTATCAAATCCTTCCATGGAATGGGACTGTTAGGCCTATTATCCTCCCACTGGTAGCTTGTTGGTACCTCATTCACCACAAATGTATCTGGATTTAAAGGCTTGATTGTTTGTGGAAGCTAAGTTTTGTTTGAGAATTGAAGTAATCTTCAATTGGTTGAGATGTGTCAAAAGAATTTGGAAAAGAAAGCAAATATGTTGTAGTTGGTATTTCACATTCAATGGGTTCAGAGAGAGGAGCTGAAGTTGATTTAGTTGATCTTTCATAATCTTGCTCTGAAATAACAAATGCATCTGCAAGGCTTTCTTTATTCTGTTTTTTTTTTGGTGACTGTGCAGTAGCATTGGAAACAGTTGGTGCATTTTGTGAGTTACTCAAAGATTTCCTATTTCTTGGACTCTTTCTAACACTAGTAGCTGTTGGTTTTCTAATAGGTAATTTTTCAGGTCTTGTTGAAGATGGACCACTACTTTTAGAGGCTAATGTGTTCAGTGATGCTTTGTGGTCTGTTTGGGCTTCTTTATGGAGTTTTTGGGCTTTTTTAGGAGACTGATTTGGGATAGTTTGGGCTTTTTTGGGTGACTGACTTGGGAGTGTTTGGACTGGTGGATTACCACTATGGACCACATACATCTCAAGCCCCATACTTTGCACACACACCTCTGTCATCTTCCTCACCTCTTTTTCATCAAAAACCTTCACTAACCCCTCATCAAGTGACATACCAGGGATTCGATAATACACAGCTTCAATGTTAGTGTAATTCCCACATTTCAGCACTAGTTCATTAATATAGAACCCACAAAGTTCTTCAGGGTCTACACTGAAAGTCCTACCCTCCCCACTAAAATAACGCATTTTTCTTCTATTATCTACACCAAAAAAAAAACCCCATGCCAAATCTTCAAACTAACATTATCAACCATCCTATAATTTAGGTATACAGAAAACAAAATCAACAACAATAAAACCAATTTCAACAACAACAATGACAGTTCAACAACACCAACAAAATTAATCAACAACAAAAAATATTCACCAACAACAACCATAATTCAACAAAAGCATCAAAATTAACCATCATAAAATACAATTAAGCACAGCAACCACAATTCATCAACAACTGCAAACAAACTAAAACTCAACAACAACAACAACAAACAAACAAACAAACAAAAATTCGAGAGAGGATGATTAACTAACCTTATTAATTCACTATGAACAAGAAAAATCCGTTATCTAGTGTCAATTCAAGGACGACAGTTGCGATTTTGAAAGGAATTTTGGGAGCTTGAAGAAGTTATATGAGAGAAGAGGAAGTTATATGAGAGGAGAGAGAACAAAGACGAAGTAAATTAAAGCAAAGCAAACCCATTTAAGTTAAACAGAAAAATAAAAAAATTAATTCAAAAAAAAATGTTTTTTAACCGCTGCAATAGGTTACAAGTAATAAGGTCCAAATCTAAATAATACAATTTATAGTTGGGTCCAATTTTAGATAATCCAAAGTTGGGTCTTTTTTCATCAATTTTTCCAATTTGAATACTGAGAATCCACAAAGTATAGAACTTAGGTGCTACAAATGGATAATGAACATAACAACCGGATTACAAACAACAACAAACATCAGTAGTAGTACTCCTAGCAAACACAAGTCATGTTCATCAAATTCAAGCATAAAGAGACAATAATCAATAACAAGAGTAAATAAGAGTTTGATGATTTCTAATAATAAACTGCTAGGAGCTTCAATCAAATGCTCCCAATAGAGTTTAAGCTACAACTTCCATAACCATGCTTGATTCCATAACCAAATATCCAGAATACATCAAGAACAATTAAGGAAAGAAGACTAGATCTAATATAAACTAGAGTCTTTTTTTTATTACAAACTAAAGATGAAAATACTAGAAAATGAGACTATGAATTCCTTAGGTCAAAGAAAACATCTCTCTATATATACTAAAGAAAGAAAAACTAAAAGCTAAAATATCTAATACATGAGCAAGTTGCAAAGAAACAGGGGAACATCGTGAGGTGCGAGCTACTGTAGCAAGGTGCGATGATCTTCTGGAGTCATGTGCAAAGCTTTGAAATTTCTAGGAAAAATTAGGTCGTCGCGAGTCGCTACAACATGTCGCACCTCGAGAAATCTGCGTACCACCTCAAAGTAAAACAACCATAACTCCTTCATTTCCCATTGGAATCAAGCATGTGACCAGTTGTTGGAAAGCTCTAACTATCACCTTCAACTTGAATAACCCCAAGATCATATATAGATTGAAACTTATGCCCATTTGAAGTTGGCTTACTGCATTCTCAAAACTGTTTCGACCTTTTTTACAATTCAAGACTCACTAATATGCTCAAAACAAGGTCCAAAGATGTCGTGAAAGCTTCCAAAGATAGTACAGTATTCATTCCCATTAACACAATTCACACATCCATCAAATTTCCAAATGAAATAAGAGTCAAGTTTTACTAATATTTACACCTTAAGCCATGTAATGAATCATAAGCTTAAAAGCATAATAAATAATAACAAAACGACTTAACTCTTCATCAAAATGCTACCAAAACATGACTAAGAATACGAATATAATGAACACATCAAGTATATCCAGTCCTTCTATTTTAAATAACTCAAATCTATACTATATATCAAAAAGTATTGACGATTTTTACGATGCGCCACATGACACCCTTTAACGATACTTTACCATATGTTATGTTACTCCACTCGCATGATGATGTGACACGATATCAAAACACATGTATTTACCAAGGCTTGAACCTACAACCTAGTGTTTGTAATAAAGTATATTTACCATTTGATCTACACAACTTTAATGGTTATATTATCACATAATTTAACTATATACTATGTACCTTCCAATAAGAACTAAAAAAATTTTAAAGGCAAATATTTCATCCCTTCATTAACGTAAAACTTTATAATTTTATTTTCTTTTATTTTATTAGCACTTTCTTTTTTACATAGTTAAATATGTTATTTTTAAGGAAAGCTAAAACGCTGAACCTTTCAATTTTAATGTACATAACTAATTGTCCTTGCTACTATACAATCTTATAATTTGATGTATACTAATCAAAAGTGATGTTACGAAAATATGAAGTATATATTTTTACAAGATATTCGGTAAAAAGGAAAAAAAATCATAAATGCATGAGACATAAATATTCATGAAACATAATATATGCTTCAATTTATCATCAAATTATTTTATATATGAAACTTAACTAATATATAATTCTTTAATGTTATCTTACAACCTCACATACAACAGTATCTTTACTTTATTTTTGTCCTCGCTCTTTATTATATATTTTAATTAAGTTTTAATTTTATTTTTATCAAACAAAAATATATAGCTTACACTTTACAAATATCCAGAGCATTGCCCAAGCCAAAAACAAATTTTCCATTATAAATACCTTTCAAACTCAAGTAGTCAACCACAGAATATAAGAGCATGTTTAGCCGGGCGACATCATTAAACTGGGTCTTAAAATTTGTGCTTAAGACTAAGAAGAATTTGATGATATTATTTTCAATGGGGAACCTAAAAAATAATGTCACCCCCAAGTCTTGAGACTTATAGCTAAACATGCTCTAAGAAGCGGCTCCACATAGAAGAATTTGCTAATGTTTTCCATTTGGGTGAAAATTTTCCTTTCCCACATTTTGAATTTTAGAAGAGCCATCAACTCATCAAGTTCCTCCTTTCTAACGGTTCGTGGATTGATTCCAACTTTTAATTAAGCATCTTGCTTTTCAATGTTGTGTACTTTCAAGTTTCAATCTACTTTATTTACACCTTTATTTTTCTAAAGTTGTATGGTGATTAATCAGTGTTTGCTTTGGTGAATGGTCGATTTCCTTTCGGTGATTTATAATGTTGAGTGAAAATGTCTCTTTAAAATAAAAATCCACAAAACTAGCAACTACATAATAATAATAATAGTATTATTATTATTATTATTATTATTATTATTATTACTATATTATAAAAACTCAACAATGGCGCAATACTGTCGGCGGCGACGTTCTCCGACGAGTTGGCGTCGATAGTTAAGGAGGCGCGTGTCTTAACTCAAACCATCTTTTTTATCACGTGTGTTATTTGTGGCGGGGTGTGTGTCTTTTCTGAGAACTTAGTGCTGCCTTGGTAGAAGTCTTTGATGTAATTGATTCAGTATAACAATCGTGCTGATAACGTATTATAAACTAGGGTTTTAGTAGAGAGTGTTTGTGGGGAGAAAAATAGATCTACCTTCTTATTCAGTACCAAAGTATATATATATATATATATATATAAGCATTAAGGGTTTCCTGTATAGTAAACCCTAGTATCCAGAATGTTCTAGATTATACCAAAGGGGTATAATGGACATCCACCAAATAACAATATTTTATAACATATTATTATTATTATTATTATTATTATTATTATTATTATTATTATTATTATTATTATTATTATTATTATTATTATTATTATTGTAGAGACATATTATTATTACTATTATTATTTAATATGTATTACATAAGAAGAAAATTATGCGAGGATAATTGAAGCACTTTCATTGTACATTCAACTACTTGTAACGATATTGCATCTAGATTATTATATACCAAAAATGTATGCTTAACATATTTATATGTAACAAAAAAAATCGAATTTGTTATAGAGATTTCGTGTCATTATGATTAAAAATATTTTCAAGAGTTTAATTAAGATTTTAATATTCAAGAGTTTAATTAAGGTTTTAATTTTCAAGAATGGATTTTGTCGCGATTAAAATGGATTAGAATGGATTGACAAGATTAGAATAAATTAGAATGAATCGGCGGGATTAGAATGAATTAGAATAGATTGCTGGGATTATGATAGATAGCCGGGAATAGAGCGGATTAGAATGGATAACTGGGAAAAAATGGGTTGAAATGGATCGAGATTATAATCCCGTGAAAAGAACATTGTAATCCCGTAAAAGAACACACCCATAATTTGGAGAATAGATGATCATGGGTTGTGACCCGACCCAATATACACGCGAAATTGTCTTGATTATGAAGTCAGGACTAAAAGTCAAGATTGAAACCCAAAAAATTGGATTGAACCTAAAATATTGGAAGAAAAATCTAAGTTTGCATGACCAACGCCACTAGGACGAGTGAGAATAGACTCAAATTATAGGCCGAAATCCGCCAAAAATTAAGGGCATGTTTACTTCAATTTAAACTCAATTCAATTTAGTTTAGTTCGGCTCAGTTCACTTTAGTTCAGCCAATTATTATTTTTGCTAATTAATTTGTTTCTAATATTATTTGTTCATATTATTATTATTATTATTATTATTATTATTATTATTATTATTATTATTATTATTATTATTATTATTTACAAAAATATTATTATATCACATAAGTGGATCACCATTCACAAATAATGTGAAGATGTATTACTGGTTTTTATTTCATAAAATATAAACTACCAATAACGTTTTTTTTTTGTTTAAAAATTATTAATAGATTAATATCAAAATTACTACTATGTCATTACTCCATAGTTAAAAATCATTAATAATTTGTAGCTAAAAATTAATAGACATAGTCAATCCATAAAGATCATAGTAAAAATATCAATAATCATAATTAAAAATCAATAGTTAAAAATCAATAATCAATAGTTACAAAAATAATCAATAATCGATAGTTAATAATCAATAATCAATAGTTAAAAATAATAATCAATAATCGATAGTTAATAATCAATAATCTATAATCAATAGTTAAAAATCAATAATCCATAACTAAAAATCATAAATGCATAATAAAAACTTTTAGTTCAGTTCAGTTCATGTCTAATCAGTATAGTCCAGTTCAGCTCAGTTCAGTTCAGTTGTTTTCAGCTGAAGTAAACAGGCGCTAAGTTCAATAGGACATAAATCTTAGGCCCTGTTCTCCTCAACTTATTTTTGCTGAACTGAACTTATTTTTATTGAACTGAACTTATTTTTGCTGAAATCATTAACAATTTATTAAGGATTGAAACTGATTTTTTGCTGAACTGAACTTATTTTTGCTGATCTGAACTTATTTTTGCTGAAAATAAGTAAAAATAAGACGAGGAGAACAGGGCCTTACTCCCTCCGTATTTTTTTTTTTACTTGCTACATTTACCTTAAATGCAAATTTCTATTTACTTGTTACATTACTACTTTGGGTATGTGGGTCCTACATGATATTTATTATTTTATAACAATTTTGTACTTTCATTTACGTTTATTCCTACTTACACCACTAAAATCCCCTAATTATCTATTTTATATTAATTATGCATATGGTCCAACAATGAAAATGACATACCTAAAATTTTAATGCAACTTGCTACGTAGCAAGTAAAAAAAAAGGAGTTTGGAGGTACATAAATTGAACCTATTAGAAAATTTCAAGTACTCAAATTGAGATGGGTCTTGTTTGGATGTTGCTGCAATCTGCTAATTGTTGATTCCTTCACTTGGCTAATTTGATTGGTTGTTGGCAAATTTCACGGACTGTTAGGGTGCGAAATGATCTTTGTAGACATTATTCATCATTCACAAATTTTTATTTGTTATTGTAAATTATATTTGTTATAATTATTAAATTTTATTATTTAATAAAGGAAAATGATATATAGGCTATGAATAAAAAGTTTAGAGTGGAAATAAAAAGTTAAATCAGCCATTAATTATATCAAACGTTGTGAAATTTTGCTATGTTAAATTGTTTCCATTTTGAGAAATGAATTTAATGCTTATATATAGCAATTAAGGCTATGAATATTATTTCCCTTTATATATATTTATGATTTATTAATTATTAATGTAACATTATTATCAAATATCAATGATACTAGATTAGTAATTACGAGTATTAATTTACTACAATATTATTAATAATTAATTATTATCGGTTTTTAATTATTACTCTCTGTGTTTCTTTTTATTTGATACGTTTTGACTTGTACGTATGTCAATGTATTTGTTTGGCCTTAAATATATTTTGTTGTGTATATGTAAAAATTATAATTATTGGATGTAAATAACGTACTCATTGAGACGAATCAAACAAGATCTCATATGACATAGCAATTTAGAAGATTCTCTCATCTTATGAATAGTGTCAAGATTCCAAACTTATCAAACATTTAGGAACGGAGAGAGTATTAGTTTTTAACTAATAATTGTGGATCAATAATTATTAGGAATCAAGCATAAAATTTTAATTTTATCCACTAGTGGATTAATAGTCAACCCATAAGTGATAACTCCAACATAATTATGATTGTATTGTTTAAATATTTTGACAAGCCAAAGCAATAAACTAATCAATAAGCAAAAAACTAAACACCCTCATTATTGAAACGACAAATACCCAAAACAATTTGTTATCAAAGGGTATTTTGAAATTATATAACTAATTGATCTTTCCCAAAATTTTGAAATAAGTAACTAATGCAAACTTATTTTCCTCTAATCACCATATTTTGACATTTTTCTATAAAATATATACCAGATACTAATAATATTTTAAATAAAACATGTACAAATGACACAATATGTTTCCTACAATGTTTCCCAGTTGACTAGAAGTTTACCGTGTCATTTATGCAAAACACTACAAGAAAATCCATTTATTGCAACGACTTTTTGCAACGACAAAAAATGGTCGTTGCAATACATCAGTTTTAGCAGCCATAAGCTAAAGTCGTTGCAAAAAATCAAAAATTTCATTTCCCTCCAACAAAAAAAAACGCGGGGTTGAAAAAATTTTGGTCAGCAAATGGCAACAAAAGAAGTCGTTGCAAAAACATTTCACTTGAGTACAGCAACGACAAAAGTTGTTACTAAAGATGAGCAGTACTTTTAGCAACAATGAATGTCGTTGCAAAAAATAAGTGTATAGTATAGCAACGACTTGTCGTTGCAAAACATATATTGTACTAATACCTAAAATTTCTTATACGTATACCTAAAACTAGCTAATACCTCAACATTATCCTAACTTATCTCCTCAAACCGAAGACCACCATCTCCCTCACCTCAAACCGAAGACCACCATCACCATAACTCCACCGAAGACCACCATCACCATAACTCCACCGAAGACCACCATCACCATAACTCCACCGAAGACCACCATCACCCTCACCTCACTCAGTTCGCACACCAGCAGCGTGTGACGACCTTCTCGCGGCTTAGCCCGCCGGCCCCCTTCACCCCACCTTCAGCCACCTTCGCCCAGCAGCACCGAAGACCACATCACCCTCACGTCACTCAATTCGAATAGCAGCAGCGCACCATTGCCCTCAACTCCTTCAATTCGCCCTTAAGTCCTTCAATTCGCCCAAAAGCCTCGCCCTTAAGGACGTTTGTTAATGGTGGGTGAGCTTTTAAGTTTTGTAAATAATTATTCTGTGGTACAAAATGCAGGTTCGGGTTATTCTTTGATTTTAATTTTGTGTTATTTTGGGTTTAAAGTTTGCATTTTGTTTTACTGTAAAAAATTGAATCTTTAACTTTAATTTCTGTGTTTTTTAAAATTTTTAACAGTAAATTGTAAATTTTTTGGCTCTTCGCCTCTGTGTCTTGCAACCCAGTCTTTGATTTTACAGTAAATTGTAAATTTTTTAACAATTACATAATTTGTTTTGCGGGTGATAATGGTGTCTTTTGTAACCATGTCTTTTGTAGAAGATAATGCTGACATAAAACTTCATTATGTTTAAGCAATGAAAACAGTGAATATCAACCACTGCAAAAATAGAATGTCTATGGACATTATGCAGAAAATCAGAAATATGTTAAAAACCACTGCATATTCAGAATAAATTTTTTGGTCTCAAATGTAATATTCAGTTTAATTGCTTTTCCAAATAACACCTATAAAGCCTTGTATAATCTGTTAAATTTAGAATTGTTTAGATGCTTGTATAATCTGTTAAATTTAGATTTTTCAACACATTTTATTTTGGATTTCTGCTGTACACTAGTGATTACTGTTCATTAGTAGTGTAAATTGTAGTTATATAAGAGCTGAGACCTGATTTTGGCCTTAACAATGTGTTTGATTTAGAAATGTATCGAGGTCGGATCCTCACTATGATTCGTATATTGCCCGAGTCCATGATTATTTGTTGAGACGGGCATTGAAAGGACAAAGATATTTGAAATTGTACAGCTATCATTACTTGATCAACGGGTTTGTGGTGCTTGTCACACCTAATCAGGTATAATGTTTGCCATTTTGCATTGATCAGGTATATGTTTATATGTTAAAGGTCATATTGGTTGCTGTGTTGTTTGATATTTGAATTTATGCTGTTTTTTTGGGTGGCTGTGTTGGTTGTGCATCCAGCAGTGGTTTTTGATGTTCAGTGGCTGAGTGTTTGGTGGTGGGTTGCTGTGGTTGTGTTGTAGTTTTGGGGAGTTTTTTGCAGGGCTGTAGCTGGACTTTGGTGGCAGTTTACAAGTTTGAATGGAAATCAGGCAATGTTAGCCTGCACTAAGCTAAGGCTTGTAGCATGCAGGTTAGAGGGCTGGTTGATTGCAGTTGTGTATGTTTTTGTTTTGCATGTCCTGGTTGTTGCTGGCTCTATTTTAGTATAGTCTTTGCAGTTTGGCTGTTGAATACTGCAGTAATGCAGTCTAGGAAGTGCAGTGGCAGTTTGTGAGATGGATGTTAGGCTGCTTCTGGATGCTAGGTAGTTTTGTTGGGTGGTAGGTTTGCTAGTGAGCAGTGAAGACTTGCTGAGGGGGCAGGTTGCTGCTGTGTTAAGTTTTTTTGGTGCTTGATATGGCAGTTTGGAGGTTGTGTTTTTGATGTGGAGGAAGGTTTTTTTTTTCTTGGTTGAAGCCTGCTGATGAGAAGGGTTTGTCTTGGGTATTGCATTGAGTTGGCTGTTTTGTGGTGGAGCTTTTGTTCTTTGTTGGTTTTGGGTATAGGTTGGATGTTTTGGTTTGTCTTGCTGGGTTGGGTTGTATTGTTTGTATAGTGGAGCTTTTATGGACTACTTAGTGCAGAACTGAGTCAGAACTGAGTCAGAAAATGCCTTTTCTTTTCCTTGTTTTTTTAACAGATGAGTTTTGTTGAACTGCTTCTCCCTTTGTTATTTGAAACTTGACATTACTTGCATACCTTTTTATGCCTTTTCAGTCTTTCCTTCTTTTACCTCCATATATATGTTTTGAGCTACTGCTTTGTTCATTAAGGGTTGTTAAAAGCAACAACAATGCTTTTTAAATGAGTTTTGTGTTTTGGACATTTATTTTTTTCTTCTCCCAAATGTGATGCTTATGCTCTTATTTTGTCACATTAGGAGATGACTATAGATAAGGCATGGATGAAAGTAAAGAATCGTTCCTCTTGTGACTATGTGAAGGGTGTTGACAACTTTTTAAACTTTGCTCTTTCAAATGTTAGCCAAGAAGATAAGGACACTATCACTATTAGGTGTCCTTGTAACAATTGTCGAAACATAATATTCAAAAGAAAGTGTGATGTGAGATTAGATTTGCTCAAGTGGGGGATGTATGACAAGTATACCATGTGGGAGTTCCATGGAGAAGTATCGCAAGGTGGAAGGGAAGATGAAAATTACAATCATATCGATCTTGATAATGACTTTGGCATATCAATGCTCCAAGATGCTTGTGGTGTGGGTCCTATGAATATTGGGGGCGATGATGAGTTGTTGAATGATATTGAACATGTCACCGAAGAACCTAATGAAAATGCCAAAAAATTTTATCGACTCCTTCAAGAATATCAGGAGCCGTTAAAGGTGAATGGAATGACTATGACTAAGTTGGAATACATTGTGAAACTTTTACACATGAAGGTTCTATATAATTGGTGTGACAGTTCTTTTGACAGTTTACTCAGTTTTGAACGCCAGGCATGGGGAATTGATCTTCCAGAATCTTATTACGAGGCTAAAAAACTCATTAAGGATTTAGGTCTTGATTACATAAAGATTGATGCTTGTCAAAATGATTGTATTTTATATTGGAAAGAGAATGAGAATTTGAATGAGTGTCCCACTTGTGGTTTATCGAGATGGAAAAATGATGACAAAGGGTCCTTAAAGGGAACTAAAGTGCCTCATAAGGTTTTGCGATACTTTCCTTGCAAGCCAAGATTGCAAAGGTTGTATATGTCTACAAAAACTGCTAAAGATATGCAGTGGCACAAAGAACAAATTGTGGATGATGACATAATGAGGCATCCTCGTGACTCATATGCTTGGAGATCATTTGAAGACGAGTATGGTGAATTCGCAAAGGAAGCACGTAAAGTAAGGCTTGGACTAGCATGTGATGGGTTCCAACCTTTTAATAATTCACAACACAGTATATGGCCGGTTGTTCTTATTCCCTATAATTTACCACCATGGGTTTGCATGAAACCTCATTCCTTTNATACAGCTTGTGGTTTTGTCGATGGTGAACGAATTATATTTAGGTTATCTTCTTGTGGTTGAATGATAGTGGATAATCTATATTTCAGGTTATGGAGATGTAATTTGGAGTTGATAGTGTATTACACATGAATGATTGTGGTTTTCCTTGTGGTTGAAAATTATTGTGATAAGGCTTGGTGATGGGATTTGCATGAATATAGAACAAAATGATTGTGGATTAAAAATTTTCAGGTTTTGGAGATGTCATTTGCAGTTGTAAACAGGTTTTGAGACCATTTACATGGTGGCTTAGTTCAAAATACAAAGGAGACTCTGCCGAAATTTATGCTCCATTTATTGATAGTATCTTCATAATTTTTAAATATTATCTTATGCATTCTCTTACTTATGAATTAACTCTTACCATTCTAATACATGCAGGGTTAACAAGATTGTGATCGCATTTTGTTATGAAGACGTTGAAGGTTAATTGCTAATTGTATGCGTAGCGCTTTTGGGTAGTAACATTGCTATAACTTTTGCTATTAGTAGGAAAGTGAGAACATTCTAACATCAATTGACATAATGTATGTTTTGGACTCTTTATTTAAAGATGATCACATATTTTTGGTTTGTAATATACATATTCTAAATATATATATATGTTTTATTTGAAATTCTACTTTTGAAAGTGGTTGGATTATGTGCAACCAAAAGGTATATTTCCGTAGTATATATGGTTAAAAGATCGATGATTCTTTGCAAAGAATGTTGTGACTTTGGATAAGTTTTTGCAACAAAAAATTGTTGTTGCAAAAAAATGTATGGTATGATATTTGATACGTTTAGCAACGACAAAAGTTGTTGCAAAAGACAAGTACCATTAGAAATGACAACATTTTGCAACACCAAAAGTCGTTGCAAAAAGAAAACTAGCAAGAAAAGGTTAACTTTTGCAACGGAAACTGTCGTTGCTAAACAAGATGTATTGCAACAACTAAGGTTGTTGCGTAAGACCGTATATATGTCGTTGCAATAAATAGTACATTAAATTGGGATGCAGGTGTTTTTGGCAACGACATTTTAATAGCAACGACTTTTGTCGTTGCAAAAACAGTGTTTTTTAGCAACGAAAAAAGTCGTTGCGAATGTTTTCGCTACAGCTATACCCGCAACGACCTTGCAACGACAAAAGTCGTTGCTAAAGCTATTTACAGCAACGACTTTTGATCTTTTGCAACGACAAAGTCGTTGCAATAAATGGATTTTCTTGTAGTGAAATTTTTTGACATATTAATGGGTATTTGGTGGGGGTTGCTTGTATGGCCATTTAAGAAATTGACCACCAAAGTCTACAAAAGTTAAACCAATAAAATTGCGACATCTATTAAATGATTTACGTATTTTATACTATTTGAATACAAACCATATATATTATTTTATACATATATATTTTTTATAATTACTTTTATACTATGTAGTGATACAAAATATGTTATACAATAAAATTGTAGTCTCTCCAATGACGGTGTCTTCATAAGAACCATTAATGGTGTTCATATTCCATGGATGAACTTCTTAATATAAAATTTGCAGAAATTTTTTAATTTCTTGCCATGTCTTACACGAATCTACCATTTTTTCACAAATGCCCCCAGAAAATTCAGTTTTCCTAAATTTCGTCAACCACTGTTGAAGAATCAAAACACCCTTCCTTACCATGGAAAAGAAAAAAAGATAAAACGATTTAAAAAAAAAAATTGTCCACAAAAAGAGGTGAACAACATTAAATACCAATGACTTAAACTTTTGTTGGCCATTGCATCACAAAAAACTTCTTCATCTCTGATAAATTCGATCATGAGCACTCTAAGCTAAGAAATCTTGATTAACAGCCAAAAAAGTTATACCATGCATGCTTAATAAATTAAAACTTGGTTTTATTTGGTTATTTACTTGTTATCATTATTTTAGTTGATAATTTTATGGCACTGCCAATGACTATGTACCAAAGACAATATCCAATGATACATGATGTACTCTTCAGATTGTAGGTTAGGTAAAATATAGAATGGTTTATGGCCATTACACAAAGTCACAAATCTATGAAGAATGTGAGGAAGGTATCATGCTATATAAGTTATGGGTATTACCAAATACCCTACTTCCAGCAGGGTCTTTGTTTTCTTCCTATGTCACGCCATTGACGAATTGTTACGGTATTGAAATCCCGACATAGTATTGCTACAAAATCATGACGTTAGATTCAACAAATTGGGTAACTAATATCTATTCGTTGACTCGTAGTTATCAAAACAAAGTAAACACATTGAATCGATCATTCGGACTCGAATCCTGGCTAAATCATCGATTTGGCTTCGTGCTTAAGAATACATCAATGGTAAACCATAGGTTGAAAGAGACAATTGATGGAGATGAAGTAGGTGTATTTCGTAAATGTACCATATAATACACCTACACACAACTGCAAATATAATAACTTTTAAACCGTATAATATACAATTATTCCAAATACACAAAATTATTAAAATATTATTTGTATTTCAAATTTTAACTTATACGTATTCAATTTTTATAATATACATACATCATTTAATAGGTATCGCAATATTATTGGTTTGACTTTTGTAGACTTTGGTGGCCAATTTTTTAAATGGCCATAGAAGAATTTTCAGGTATTTGGTTCAGGTTTCAAAGAAAAAAATCACGATTAAACAAAAATATTCTATTAGTTACGTAGTGCCTGTTCATATCTACTGAAAATAGATGAGCTGAATTAAACTGAAGTCATTGGAGCTGAAATAAATTTAACCGAAAGCTTTTAGTATGGATTAATGATTTTTAATTATGGATTAATAATGACACAATGATAATATTGATATGAGTTCACTTATAATTATGAAACAAAATTTTTTTTCGTGGTGGTTTTTATATTATGAAATAAAACTCATTAATATATTTTTATATGTGGTAGTTTCATATGTTTGTGAATGTTAATTCATTAATGTTTTTGTTTCATTTGGTGAATGGTAGTTTCATAATATATTTTCGTGAAAATTATAAATAATAATTATATATAGGAAACAAAAAAATGTGTATTATTTTACCTAATAATTAATAAAAACGGACAAGAAGAAGGCGGATAAACCGAATATGAAAACTAGTACATGTTGTTTAGTACTATTATTTTGTCTAACAATTCAACAATAAAAATATGTATTATTAAATATAATCATTTCAACAATTAATATTTTACTTATCATTTTATTTTTGAGGGATATCATTATCATTGTTGTTGTTATTATCTATAAAAAAAGTGGGAAACTTGGCTTTAATTATCATAATCAATCTCATTAGAATAAAACACTTATCTTTGGTCTAAAAAGATGAACTTAAAAGGATTGGTCTAAAATTCTAAATGCATGCATAAACTAGATTGTCATTATCAATATCATTAGCTACATCACATAAAACAACTAAATTAGCAAAAGAAAAGAAGAGATGAAATGAATTGATTGAAACTAAATTAAAAATAATTAGAACTAAAATAAACTAAAATAAATACTCTTATTTCACAATTTTGGAAAATTAGCTAAATATGACACCCTTCTTTCCTAAATGTTTGATACGTTTGTAATCTTGACACTAGTTATAAAATGAGAAAATCTTTTAAATTCTTTCAATATATAAAACGTAATATAGTAATATGAGATCTCGTTTGTTTAGTCTCAATTAGTACATTATTAATATCAAATTACTATAATATTTACATATCAAATCCTTACATCTTAAAATGTGGTGATTGAGAACTACTATTGAAAGAACATTTCTCTCACGCCATTGGTCCAACTCAGCCTCCACATCAGCTTCAATAGTGAATTCACTATGTCTGTCACATGAGAGGCACATGCTTCCTTCTTTACTGCTTTGTTCCTTTTTTCCTCTTTTTTTTTCTCCTCTTGGTTTATTCCTCTTCTGTGAAGCCTTTCCTTTCCTTCTTCTCCCGGAAGCTTCTCCTGCGGATTTTCAATTCATCTTTAGCTCCTTGCGACCCTTGCACCTCCAAGAAACTGTGCCTGCTGAGGCGGGTCCCAAACATCCCCTTGCGGCCCTTGCATCGCCAAGAACTCCATCCTTCAAATGGTGTGCAGTGATTTAGGTTTGTTTTGATTAAGCTGTTCAATTTATTTCCTACTCAAAACACGCTACTTTAGGGTTTTGTGTTTTCATTGAATTTCATGTTCGAAGGTTCAAAAATTGAGTTCTAATTTGATGGATCGATTCAATTGAACTCTCGATTGAGTTAATCTCCACGAATGGCTTCGTCAGACATCACTTTCGATTTCTTGATTTCGAGGTAGGTTGGGTCTCACTTTTCTTTAGTTTAATTGGTTATTTTAATCTTAACTAGGGTTTGTAGGATTTGATTCTGATTAGGGTTTTCGGGTTTTTGGGTGGTGAATTTGATTTGGGTGGGTTGGGTTAGGGTTTGGAATTTTTAATAATTTTTTGGTTTTCTGTAACTCAATTTGATATTTATTTAGGGTTATTGAAGACGACGACGACGAGGATGATGATGGAGGTGGTGATGAGGGGTTTTAATTCGACTGTTGGGTCAGTGGGTATTGGGGTCCATTCTTTGCTCCCTGCGACCATTGGATCTCGGAGAAGGGGGTGTTTTGCTGGGTTCCTTCGACTGTTGGATCAGTGGGTATTGGAGTTTATTTGCGGCGAATTTTCTAGAGGTTCGTTATTTATTTTTTTTGTTGTTGTTATTGCTTGATCCATCCAAGTGTTCGTTAATTAGGGTTATTTTAGGGTTTTGTGTTACAGTTTTTTACTGCATGTTGTAGTATCGACTTTTGGGTATGTGAATTTGTTTTTCTAGGGCTTCAATTTGATTTTGATTAATTAGGGTTTGATTTTTTTAGGGGTTTGCAGGATTTGATTCTGGTTAGGGTTTTCGGGTTTTTGAGTGATGAATTTGATTTGGGTAGGGTTTGGAATTTTTAATAATTTTTTGGTGTTCAATAACTCAATTTGATATTTATTTAGGGTTATTGAAGATGACGACGACGAGGAAGATGATGGAGGTGATGATGAGGGGTTTTAATTCGACTGTTGGATCAGTGGGTATTGGGGTCCATTCTTTGCTCCCTGTGACCATTAGATCTCGGAGAAGGGGGTGTTTTGCTGGGTTCCTTCGACTGTTGGATCAGTGGGTATTGGAGTTTATTTGCGGCGAACTTGCTAGAGGTTCGTTATTTATTCTTTTTTGTTGTTGTTGTTGTTTGATCCATCCAAGTGTTCGTTAATTAGGGTTATTTTAGGGTTTTGTGTTACAGTTTTTTACTGCATGTTGCAGTATCGACTTTTTGGGTATGTGAATTTGTTTTTCTAGGGCTTGAATTTGATTTTGATTAATTAGGGTTTGATTTTTTTAGGGGATTTGTCTGGGTTGAATTCGATGTTCCAGGGTTTAAGTTTGTTTGGGGTTTTAATTCAATTTTTGACTGATTTTTGAAGATTTTGGGGTTTTAAAGTTTTGATTTTTGGGAGTTTCATTCTGGAATCGATTTCGATTTATGGGTTACTGTTTAGAGTAATTAGGTTTGTTTCATTTGGGTGCATCTAATCATAAATTGATTTATGGATTGTTTAATATACAAAGTTAGAAAGATGCTACCAATATAACTTATAATGGAGGCATACATAATAACCTAATAATAAAATCTATCTACTGATTCTCCTCTAATCTGATTAAAAAGGTCAAAACTTTCATTCAGCTCAATTAAGCTAACTAATCAGGTTTGTTCACTGGATTATTATTTTAGGGTCTTCAATGTTAGGTACTTCCTTTTTTTTTATGCATTCTCCCCTAAATTGCTATAATGTCTGAGTGCTATTGCAATTGAAAGAAGTGAAGAAAAAAATATAGTGCGGGTGCAAAGAACACTTAAGCTTATCAATTTCTGATGCTATTTCTTTTTTTTTTTTTTAATTCGATAATAAATTTACTTTGTTTTCCTATACGTTTTTGTGAGTTTTAGGGTTTGTTTGAGAAGACATTGTTTCTTGAGAAGGGCTGATCGCGTGGACGAGAGTTGGGGGTGGCAGAGGAGAAGGAGAATCTTGGCAATGATGGTTAGGGGGCGGAGAGCACAAAGAGGACGGCGGAGGGAAGGAATAGAGAATGATTGGTTTTAAAAGGAGTTTGATGAGGCTGTAGGTACAGAGAGACAAAGAGAAGGGTGGTGGGGGAGGATAGTGGTGGTGAGGGGGCAAAGGGTGACAATATATATATAGAGAGAGAGGGGGGTGGGGGGGGGGATAGTGGAGGGAAAAGATGAAGTGCAAGAAAGAGGGAGAGGTTAGAAGGTTGTGGAAATGTTTTGATAGGGAGTGGCAGAGGAGGATTTGGTTGACAGGTTGGTAGAGGATAGATCATTTCTGCTTGTACTGGTCGTTGTGGTGTTGGTGGGGAATCTATTGATAAGAGTGAAGATAGAGAGTGAGGGGGTGAGAAGGTGGAGGCTTTGTATTTCTTTCTATAATGAAGGTTATATTGTAAAGTAGAATGGCGTTCTTTCTATTATGGTTGGTTTTAATTTTATTACTTCGCAGTCAAATTTGTCACTATTCTCTGATGTATTGGTATTCTTCTTCTCTTTCAGTTCAAATTCATACTTTTTTTGGTTATAATTACAACCATCTTTTGATTTTCGAAATCATATCACTAAGTTATAGTTCATTGATCTTGATTTTACCAAATTAAAATTTTGTTCTTATTCGAAATTATTTGTTAGTTAATTGTATTGGTGTTATTGAGACCATCAAAATGTTATTTTTGTTTAGGGCTACATTCATGTGTAATTATACTTGCATTTCATTGTTTTGATGATTGATATTTTGATAACCAAGTTAGCTTTAAGTTCTCAACATCAAAATTCAAAATTTAAAATTTATTTTTGGTCAAATTGATGGAGAATACTTTAAGCTGGTTGTTTGATTGCAGAAATTACTTCAGCTTTCACATAGTGATTTCATTGGCTCTCCACACATGTTCTCACGCGAACAACCTTGCTCTTCTTTCTTCTTCTGGTAATGCCTTCTCTTTCATCTTCAATATCCTACTTCTTGTTGTTTCAATGATGTTGAATCATGATCTGTAGTGCCATAACATTTGGGGTTAATTTTTGTCAGGGGCGTTTGCGCTATGGAGAAGGAGCTAATCTCAGGATTCCTTGCCATTCTTATGGTTTTAGCGTAGTAAAAACACTGTACAGCCTGACGTGGCAGCTGAAGTGGACCTATAGGTTGGGATTTGCTCATGGGTTTTAGGTATCATCTTCCTCTTTTCTATTATATATTGTTGAGATTTAATATGTTTTGTTCGATTTTGGTTACTTATTCGATTAGGGTTTCGAACTTTTTGGTGGTGAATACTGTTTTTCAATTGTCAATTTCCTTTTTGGTTCGATTCTTTGGGGGTTGAATTAGGGTTTTGATTTATTGAATTCGATCCTTTGGGGTTTGAATTAGGGTTTTGAGTTGATTCTGAATTCAAAGGGTTTCATTTTTTTGGAATAGGATTCAACTTATGTGTGTTAAATTAGGGTTTCGAATAATTGTTGGTTCAATTCGATTTCATTTAGGGTTTCGATTAATAATTAATTTCAAGCTTTGTTTTTTTTTTTGGTTTGGTTGGGTTTTGGGTCCGATCGTGGTCCTTAAAGGTATTTTTAAAATTCAATTAATGTTCATTAATGTTCGTTAATGGTCAATCATCTCACATAACTCAATTCATGAAGATTTGATTAACATGTTCGATTAGGGTTGTGTTTTTTTTTTTTTTTTTTGGGTTTTCATTCTACTTTCAATTTCGATCTAAATTTGTGTTTGCTATTACGAATAAGTGATGTATTTAGCTTGCCTTTTTTTTGTTTCAATTTGTGTTTGTTCTTCATTAGGTAAATTTTTACTTTTTTCCGCTGATAATTCTACCTACTTTGTTTTGTTTTTATGTTTTCTCTTATTGCAACTTCATTTTAATTTCCAGAACCCAGAATGTTAAAGAAGAAGATGATGAATAAAAATACACTGGGGGTGCAACAGGTTAGCTATTTAAAGTGTCATTTCTTACTCCTTAAACCAAATTTAGTTAGACTTTGCTGAAAAAGCAATGCACAACTAGGGTTATTACAAAACAATGCTTAATTGTTGATGTTCTTGCTTTTCGGTTTTAAATCTTATATGCATATTCTTTATAAGGGTTTGGGGAAAACATGATATAATAAAGAGAAGAATGTAGAAAGGATATACATTTGTCACTTTAGCGATTCACCATATCGATCCATGTTCAACGGGCCCCAAGTTAATTTGGAATTAAGGCCTTTTTGTTGTGTACTTTTGTTGAATTTGCATTGAAAGGAGTAAGAAATGCATTTCATTTTCAGCATATTCGTTCCTTGCATAGATTTTCCCTTCACTTTTGATTTTCAAATTGATCATCTTGTGCACCAATTTACAGACATCTTTTTCTCGATACCTACATTCTATTGTTCTGAGTAGTGATGAATCCAATTTTAACAAGGTTTGAATTGGATTTGAGTTTGGGGGTTGAATTAGGATTTTGATATGATTTAGCTTTGAGTTTTTAGGTTGCTATTATGTTTTCACAAGAGTTGAATTGGACAGGCAACGAAAAACAAGACAACATATTCTACTTCATGTGAAATTGAAAACAAGGTTTGAATCCTCTTGCCCCTACAAGTATGTGATCTTTGATGTTTGCGCAATCGCATCATTTCTCATCGTGAGTCCCTGTCCAAATGTTCAATCTCCTTTTAGTGATTGTTACTTACTTGCTTCTCACTTTCCGGCAGCATATTTTGTTTCCCACGGTTTTCGAAGAAGAGACAAAAGGTCTAACTTGCTTCTGGTAGGTACAAATGTTTGTGATGTTCACCCCCCCCCCCCCCAACACTCTCACCCACTCAAATGTTTATTTTGTCATTTAGTAGCTGAACGTTTGACTTGCTTTGCTACAAAACAAAATATTGTACATTGATGTTCGAACTTTTGTGTGGTGATTTTTTAGACTTTGAATTTGATTGTTGGGGTTGAATTAGGGTGAAGACGATTAGGGTCTTGAATTATTGGATGTTGAACTCGGTCTTTGGTGTTGAATTAGGGTTTTGAATATTTCACTGTTGAAATCCCAATTTTTGGGTATACATTCGATTTTAGGGTTGAATTTTGGGGGATTGTATTCTAGGGTTCAAACTGATTCATGTTGCGTTGAACGATTTCAATTTTTACAATTTTTTGTTGATTGATTACATTAAATGTGTTACGTCTTTTATTGGGTTTGATAAATCAGAAAGATTGTTGATCATGATGGAGTTTCAAGAAGTGAAGATGGCAAAGTTTTTGCATGTTGTGATCAAGAGAAAGCATATTCTGAATATGAGGGAAGAAGTAGATGACGAGGAGTGAGATGATCCGGGGGGGGGGGGGGGGGGGGGATGGGGGGGGGGGGGGTTTTATTTATATGAATGTTAAAATTTTTGGGGCCGTTTTTAATCCCCTCAAAAGTATATATATAATCCTATTTTTCCTTTCAACTTTTATTTCCATAAGGGTCAAGCATCTCTGGTAAATCGATTAGGGTATTGATTATTTTGGGATTTTTCATTCTATATTCGATTTCCATCTAATTTTATATTTATTATTATGAATAAATGTTATTTTTATTTTGGCTTATTTTTTGTTTCAATTTGTGTTTGTTCTTCATATATTTTATTTAAAATTTGGAAAAATCCCTCCTTTATTCATCTTCTCTGAATGATGTTCGCCTGGTTAATTCTTCACTCTATCTTACTACAATTTCATTTAAATTTCGATTTCTAGAATGTGAAAGAAGAAGATGATGAAGAAAGCACAGTATCATTGCAACAGGTTAGCCTAGCGTTTTCTAATGTTGCTGCTCATATTTTTTCTTTGCATTACTATCACAGTATAGTTGGGTTTGCTGGAAAGTTTGTTTTGAATGTTCATCTATATTAGGATTTTGGCCATTAATTTACTTGTTTGAGTTGATTTTGATTTCATATATGGTTATATCGTTACTTTTATCCTAAAGATTTGTAGTAGTTTCTCTGCATGGTTTTTTTTAATATCTGAAACATGTCACGAGGGAAGAAGAGTTCAGCTCTACTGTGGGTGATTTTGATCCTGAGATTTTTGCATCGGACTAGGTTAGAGAGATGCCATAAACAGGTTTATTTGTATTTCTGTTAGATCTTAATAGATATATGTAAGGGGAAAGAATCACAATTTTGTTGCAACTTTTGTGTCAGTACTTCGCTATGTAAATTTGTCTATTTTTAGGATTGTTTCGTAGCTAACCTTTAAGCATATTAGGCTATTAGCAACTACTCGATGATTTCAGATTCAATTGTAGGCATGAGTGGGGAAAGTGAAATAGATGTTGATATGTGTAGTGGGAGAAGTGAGAACCAAAATGCTAAAAATAGGTCATACTACAATAAACTTTGTTCAAACCAAATATATACAAAACAATGTTTTAACAGTCAATAAAATATAAACATAGCAATATTTTACAAAAACAACATAATTTCTATACAACAGCAGGCAACCTTTCTTCATTGTTGTTGTTGAAAATTCTGATATAAAAAATACCACGTCGAACATAATAAACACTTATTGTTCGTTTCACCAACAACAACATTGTTATTCTTCACAAAGTCGGTCCACTCTTTGTCGTAAAAAAAAGCCTCTGAACTTTGATCCCTCTTCATTTGCAAGCACCCTCATAGTGCAATGTTGCCCACTGCTTGTATGAGAAACTGTTGTACTGCCAGAACACTGCACCATCAACAGCCTCCACTGTTGTGGTAAAGGCTACAAAACATTAAAATCCATTAGTAAAGTAGATAGATTATGTATTTAAGACCCATAAGTAAAATAAACAATTATATACTTAACCAAATTATCTGTTTGTACTTAGTAAAGTATGTACATACCAAAAAATTCTTGTAGATTCCTTTGTACGCAATGGGGTGTGACACAGAAGATTAGCATATTCTCCCTCCATGGCTTACAAGACAAAAAAAAAAAAAAAAGAAACTGTATCGTTTAAAACTAACCAGGGATTGCTTTATATAGCCTTTGGAAACTGTCAACAGAATGCAACTCTTCAAAACCTATTAATTCCAAACACCTTGGAAATTGATATGAAACTATGAATGCAACTCTTCAGATGCAACTGTTCAGTTCTGACTAATTCTTGACATGCATTAATAGACTGACTGAACAGACTTCTCTCCTGTTTAAGTAACTCTTCAATCCTGAATATCCAATGAAATGATGGTACAATGCAAAGTATACAGCCTATGAGCCTAATATTAATTCAAAACACATAGTTCCAAACAAAAATCAATGCATTTATAATCCCTCTTCCCAATAAAAGTACTTTTTCAGTTTTTCCTCACTGCAAATGAATCCTCTGTTGACTGGAAACAGTAATTTTAATAATAATAATAATAATAATATTATTCAGTCCATTACATTTGGTATTTCGGATTTCAAAACTAAGTTCATGCTGTTTTTGACTTGTTATATTAATGTAGTTTTCCTCAATTTATGTTACTAGATTTTGAGGCTATATATTACTTTAATTTTTGTTTGACCCATTTCATTCTTTATAAATATAGTCTCTGAATTAGCAAATAAAAACACCACTTTAAAATTTAAATTAGTATTAATTTAGTTAGTGAGGACATTAGACATTTGATTCAAAGTTAATTATTAGCCCCCATTCCAAAACAAATGAAAAATGATTTCCTTCTATCAATAAAATTGGTCATGCTGTAAATGCTAAATAATGAACAACCTCACAAAGGGAGGCTATTGTAAATTATATAATGATGAAATAAAATAATGGTTGGTTTCAAGTTCACAAAACAAGGTTACTATATAATTGTGTTGGATATGCAAGGTGTTTTTTCTCTGGTCTTGTGCAGGAGTTCTGTTCTGCAGTTTAAGTGTCGTGGTGAAGCTGATGTTGAGGAGGTTTTGTGCTGTTTTGCTTTACTACAACTATTGTCTATGTATTTGAAAGTGACAAGATCATTGATCTTAGTAGTTGATATGTTTATAATTTCATTTGAAAGTTTGAAACAATCATGTTTCATTTCTAGAGTTACTTGATCAATTAGGTCAATTCTTTGTAAGTTGTGTTGTTTAATCATTTTTGTGATACTTTAAATATAAGATGATAACTTCCTAAGTTTTTTTTGTCTCAAATAACTATGTTTTTTTCTATTTTTGAATGTATAGGAGAGACTGATTAGGAACAAACTATATTTCATTTGTTTTGAAAGAACAAAACATTAACCTGTATCACTTTCTATTTGAGTTTCTCTTCAACATCGTATTGGCCAGTCCCTCGTCATATTTGTATCACTCAAATAGGAAATATACAGCGAAGAGAGAATAAATCAAATTTTGGCCTTTTTTTTCTTCTAATATTGGTCAGTTTCTCATCATTTTTATTGATTACAATAAATTAGCATTAATCTGTATCACTTTCTACAGGAAGATACTGTTGAAATAGCATTAAGAATTTGGGGTAAACATGGAAGTGTATAATGTAGATAGTCAGATTGTCTACTAGAAGGCGAGACGTTATTTAGGGAAATACACCATGTTTATTATACATAATTACAATTATTTTATTCTGGCTCATGAATGGTAAAAAGTGTGTTTAATAAACCACATGAATTGTAAAACTCATAAATTGAAATTACCAATGGAACTAATATATCAACGTCTCATTTGGCGCAAACCAAAATTACTTATTAAACCATTACACATGACTGTAAGAATTTGATTTTATACCATCGAACCGCCATTTTTGGGGCGCATATACTCTATCATGAACCAATATAAGAACCTCACTAATATACACAAGTAACCCATTATATGCAATTTAATCAATAAATACAATACTATGAATTATATAAACCTAAACATTATAATCACGAACATATATATTTTGGGGCGCCGTGCGCATTACACACGGTGTCACAACTAGTTACTATAATATTTACATACGTAGTATATACAACAAAAGATGTACGAAATATAAAGTTAAATAAATACATTAACGTATAATTCAAAACGTATTAAACAAATAAAAATGAAAGACTATAAAAAAAAAATTCTTTATCAAAACTCCAACACCCAAATTGATATTAATGCTTAAACTTGAGGAAACCAAAGTGATTCTTTGCCAAATCTTATGTACCGAAAATGTCATTTTTTTTTTTTTTTTCAAAAATAATAAAGGAGTGATAACTGACAAGTTGACAACAAAGAGATATAGAGCTAGCTAAGAAACAGCAAAAAACGACCGTCATTAGCGTAACATCAACATAAAAGGCAAAAGTGACACCCGTATTTATACCCGTTTTCTAGATCCATCCAAACACTCCCTTTATATTTCTCTCTCTTTCCTTCACCCAACTGAAACTATCTCTTTTATTTCCTATATTTTTTTTTCTCTAAAAAAAAATCACAAAGAAAACAAAATAAAAATATGGGGTTCGAGAAGCAAGTGAAGGAAAGAACTCATGAACTGAAGAACTTCTTCAGCAAAAGTGTTAAGGTTGTCAGCAAATACAGTAAGAAAGGTTGGGACAAAGTTAAGAATCTTAAGAAGTGATTTTTTTTTTTTGTGGGGTGTTATGATTTTTGATCATGGAGTTTTGGGTAGTTGAAATTTTAGTGATTTGAAAGATTTCTTTTATGTAATTTCTTATATGATATAGTTTTTTTTTGTTTAAACTGTTGTGGATTGTAGATCTTAATGGTTTTAATTTATTTTTTGGATTTTTGTTTGAGCTTTTTAAATTGGTTTTTGCTATTTGTTTTAGTGATTTTATTTGATGTTTAGTTATTATGATTGGTTTTGATGTGTAGCAAATGGAAAATTTTTAATGTAGAGTTTGTTCATGAAATTTAAATTAATGAGTGAATGAGAAGTATAATTAGGGCCGGCTTTAGAGTGTAACGAGATAACTACATAGATTTTTGTGTTTTATTTTTGGTTATTAGGGCGGTGTCCTGATTTAGAGAGACAATCTCTATACTCCATCTGTTCTCGATTTTAAATGTTCATATATATATATATGATAAACTTATAAAAACTATATGTTTGGAAAGTATATATTGTGATTTGTGATGAATTAATAAGATCCCATGTAATTACTCCTTTTTTTTTTTTTTTCCCAGTTATTTCAACATATAACCATAGATTATCATAAAATGCACCATATTTTAGCAATGCATCATGTATCCATAAACTTGCAATTTAAATTCACAACATATTCTTATTTTGCTAATCTACGTTTTACTACTTCTAGATTAAGATATAAAATTTGATTAACTTTGATTTATTGGCAAAATTGATGGTAATAGTCCCACCTTTCACATATTTGAAAAAAAAAACATAACCCACAAACACCATTTCCTAACTACCACCACACCATGCACCATCAATTAGAACCACAATCCACCAACAGTTCGACAATACTCAAACTCCGCCTAAAAACCAATGACTATCCAAAATCCCAAAATTATGAGCCTCATCCACCACTCATGAGATATACAGCCAACCATGATCCCCACCACTACCATTCACTGCCAGCCATGAACCCCCACCCAACCTTGACTACCACCACCCCCCTTATGAAACTACCCCACCTATACTCACCATGAATCCACCCCACCCTTACAAAAGCCCACACATTCAGCACAAAAACCATCAAAACCACATATTTCAAATTCAACCCAACCACCACTCACCCATTTCAAACCCATCGCAACCACTAACAACCATAAAGTCACCCCGCAACCGAATTCGAACCCACCTTAACCACCAATCACCGTATTCACCACCACTAATCACCAAATTCAATGTCACAAATTCGAAACTACCAACCTAATTAATCCCCCAAATCTAAACAAAAATCAAACCCCCAAACAATAAATCTAAACACTAATTTGAACACAAATAAAATCACTAATATGAACACTAAGCAAACCACTAATTTGAACACTAATTAAAATCCCAAACCACCCTCGTAGTGATGATGATGATGATTGTCAATTGTGGTGGTGGTGGTGGGGTAATCGCGATTGTTATCGTTGTTGTCTAGTGAGCGAGGAGGAGTCCAATGAGACGAGGTGATGGTGAAATGAGGGGAAGGTGAAGAATTGGTGGTGGGTTCATGAGGGAGGACAGAGGAGGGGTAGAGGAGTGAGAGAGGGTGGTGGCTTATGGGATTTTTTATTTTAAGTTTTTTATTTATTTTAAGTTTTTTATTTATTTTAAGATTTATTTATTTATTTTTGTTTAATTGAAAAAGCACTCCACCAATAACTGAATGCCACATGCATTAATTACCTACCACTTAAGTAATTAACCGGTAAGGACCAATAAAAGATAACAAGGCATAAAGGTGGGAGTGGTGTGAGATAACCTAAAGATGAGACTGTTATTTTCAAATGTGTGAAAGGTGTGATTATTAGAATTGATTTTTCCTTATTTATATTAATTTAAATCAATTAATTACATTAACCAATTTAAATTACTTTTACGCAACCACCGCTGTCCTTCATCAGTACCTATTCACCACTCCAACTCATCTTCTCCTTCTTCCTCCTCTCTCTTTCTACAAACCTCACTTCACCTTTATCCTCTTCAATTGACCCGTTTTCATTGATGAATGTGATGGTAAATTTAAAGGCAAAGAAGTGTTTGATTCTTCAAAATACTCAATATTAAATTTGGTTCAGGAAATTTTTTAAGGTGATCGTTGAATTTCTAGGTTCTTGTCTTGCGGTTGTTAGGTTTCGAATTTGTTGGGTTTAGTAGTGGTGGGTTTGGGTTCTAGGTTAGGTGGTGGTCATGGACAGATCTATGTTGTAGGTTTGGTGGAGGTCGATCTGGGTTTGGCGGTCGTGGGCCTTGGTGGGCGTGGGTTTGGGTTGTGAGGTGGTGTTGGGCGTTTGTTTGGGTTGTGAGGTGGTGGTGGGTAAAATAGTTTAGATAATTAATTTAATTAGTTGAAATTAAGATCATTAATGGTTAATTTGGTTTAATATCGCAATTGGAATGTAATTAAATTAGATTTGGGAAAATAAGGGTACCTTTTGAATATAGTGAAATGTTCAAGGCACACGGTGCATTTTAAAAATATTGAGAGTGCATTTTGCATTTTTACAATAGTTTAAAGGTATATGGTAAAATAGTCTTTTTTCTTTTACTTACTACATATACTAGAAAGAAACCATATATTACTAGGTATAATTCTTTTTTCTAATTGTAGTCTCCATACAAACATTTACAACTTTGTACTTACTTTTGTCATCTTTTTCTTTAATACCCCACTTTTTATATATTCATTGTCTTGCATAAAAATCCGATTCGAGATGGTATGTAGTAACTAAATAAAAACTAAAGGAGTATTTTTTTTAAGTTAAAGTGCATAGATGAGTAGTGATATAAGTCGATATGTAACGACATAACTTAAAAGAAACAGAGAAAGAAGTATAATCGGTTGTACTTGTACAACCACCTACTATGTAAGTTGAAAGGCATGTCGCGCACCTAACAAAAATAACCTAATTTTTCCTCCTAACTATGTAGTCGGGCAAGCAAGGGTCGAATCCCAAGAGACTAAATGGTTCAATGTAGTCAGTTTTGATTCTACTTTATACTAAGTAAGTAACAATTTAGAGTTGAGATTTATTAACTATTCTAACACTAAACAAGACTAATGGAAATATAATGATTAAATTCAAGGAATAAAAACATCTAGAGTTAGGCACCATCACTAGCACAATTGACACAAGCAATCCATACCCCAATTTAATCGACTAATTTGTCAAGAGAAAAGGTAATCCTATAAAATACCACAAACCTCTCCTGAGTATCTATGGCTTCCTTAATTTGCAATCAAGCCTACTCCCGTAGAATCATGTAAATCAAAGACTTTAATCACAAACCCTAACTTTCTAACAATTCATTCTACCTACTCCCGTGGAGAATTTCATGTTCTTAATTGAAATATCCAAATTCATCATACTCAATTCCCATTGTGATACAGACAGTGAATTTATAACAATACTAATTATCCCTAATATAGTATTGACATAAGCACAATCAATTAAGCATGAACAATCAACAATTAAATTGGGGATTTTACAAAAATTGCTCAAGAATCAATCATGAATAGGGCTTGACCTAACCCTAGATTAATAAAACTACTCACACATAATACTTGAATAAACAAAATAAAAAGAGAATAGAGAAAAGATGATATTACTTGAATTGATGAAATAGCCAAAACAATGTCAAAAGAACCAAAGTTGAGGATGTGTGCCAAAGAAAACTAAGGAGAACTAAAAGCTTTTTTCTAAAAAATATGATATTGAAGTATGTGTGTGGAACTTAGAATGAAACTCCTAAAAAAAACTTATCTAGATGCTAGGAATATGAAGAGTTGTCTACATCAAAGCAGAGGCCACACCCAGGGTGTGGCATGTGATATTAGGCCGCAACTAGGGTGTGGAGTAGGCTGGTTTTTGCTTCAAAATACTTCAAAAACAAAAGTTGTGGCAAACTAAGTCATTTCCACAACCATGTTGCGGTAGGTCTTCATGAGTAACTCTTTGGAAGCTTTTTACCATCATAAACTCCTTGATATGTCTATTCTTTGATCAACATCCAATTACCTCTACTTGCATCTCCAATAATTTTAGCAAAAGCACCTAAAACCTACAAAATCGAAGCAAAATACACCCGAGAAGAACAATAGCAAAGTATAAAGCATAATGGCTCAAAAAGGTTGAAACTATGGGAAAAGTAAGATGAAAACACACAAATTTAGCATAGAAATATGAGTATAAAATGGTGTTATCATAAGTATGTAGTATGTACATTATTGTTTAAAGACGGGAATATTATTACAGCTTTGCGGTTTAATGCAAAAATTAATAGGGTTCTAAATATGGGCATCAATGCATCATCTATTATTCATGGTGATATTGACTAAGATGTGACATAAGATTAAATCTGGGTGGCTTGAATGGAGAGCCGCTACAGAAGTATTATGTGACAAAAAATCCCATTAAAATTGAAGGGTAAGTTTTATATGTTGTTTGCAGATGATATCGTATTGGTGGATGAAACTAAAGAGGGGGTTAATAACAAATTAAAGCAATAGAGACAAAGTTTGGAGTCTAGAGGGTTTATGCTAAGTTGGAGTAAGACGAAATATATGGAATGTCGCTTTGGGACTCAAAGGGGGGGGGGGGGGGGGGGATACGGTGGTGAGGTTGGACGGAAACGTCCTAGTTATGTGGGAATGTTTTAAATATCTCGGGTCATTTATCTAAAGAAATGATGATATTGACCAAGATGTGACACATAAGATTAAATTTGGGTGCCTTAAATGGAGAGCAACCACGGAAGTGTTATGTGACAAAAACATCCCGTTAAAGTTGAAGGGGAAAGTCTTCAGGACTGCCATAAGACCAGTGTTGCTTTACGGTGCAGAAAGTTGGGCTTACAAGAAAGATACATCCAAAAAATTGGAGTTACTGAGATGTGGATGTTGAGATGGATGTGCGGGAACACTCTTAGGGATATAATTAGGAATGAAGTCATACGTCGAAAAGTTGGTGTCACAGACATTGCAAGCAAATTAAGGAAATATCGCTTTTGCGTTGGTTCAGACATGTGAGACGGAGACCTGAGGGAGTCCCGGTGCGACGAGTGGAGGGGTAGGATCATGGAGGTCTCAAACGAGGTAGGGGGAGACCGAAAATGATTTGGTGGGAAGGGGTTAGAAAAGATATGAAGCTTTTAGATTTACAAGAGAATGAGGTCCTTGATCGCAGCGGATGGAGGAGGAAATTTTATGTGGATGACCACATTTAATGATTATTTATTGGTTCATGTAGCCGACCCCAATTTTTGGGATTAAGGCTCTGTTAAATTGATTGATTGATTGATTTGTTATCTCCTTGTTTTTTATTAGTTTAAACAAAAAAAACCCAAAAAACCCATATGTTTGGTTGAGTTGCGACTTGCGGTGGCGTTGACTTGTCGTGGTGGTCCGGTGGAGTTGTGGTCGACGGCGGCGTGAGATTGTACATTGTTGAGCGTTGACTGATTGATCAGTGAGTTCTTCCATTATTCCCCCCCCCCCCCAAATTACTAATGCTTATTCATTGTCAAAAAATCTAATACTTTGATTTGATGATTGATGATTAATTGAATATTTGATTATATAAATTATTGTTTGGAGAATTAGATTGATGATTAATTGATTATATAAATTGTTGTTTGGTAAATTATTCAATTCATATTACACACTAGTGGAAAAATTGCTATTAGTAACGGCTTATTAGTATCATTTCTATAGAAAACGATACAATTAGGACCCTACTAGTACCCTTATGTAAACGATACTAACAAAACACCTATTAATATCGTTTCTATAAAAAACAATACTAATGGCTGACCTATTAGTATCGTTTCTATTAAAAACGATACTAAAAGGTGTCCTATTAGTATCGTTTTGCTAAAACACGATATTAATACTCCATTTCAAAAACTAAGACGTAGCTGTAGTATCGTTTTTAATAATAAACGATACCATTAGGACTATAGCTAAAGGATAGAAAATGAAACGTGTCACTATCTTATCTTATCTTATCCTTATTTCTAATTCACTCTCACCCTCTTATCTCTCTTCTCTCCTCACTCTTCTTCTCGCCTTTGTCCTCTCCTTACTCTTCTTAACGTTTCTCTCCTCTCTATCCCTTCTTAATCTTCTACTGCCAAATTCTGGTTTATTATAGTTTTGAACTAATTGAAGGAGAGTTTGGGTCGTTGTTGCAGTTGAGTTGCTTTTATCTTGACCTTTTGCTTAGTTTTTTTAGGTTTTTGATGACAATATAGTTATTGTGCATATTGTTAATATTGGGATTTAATTCGATTTGGGGCCTTCAATAGGGGATTTCAGATTTGTGCTTGTGATTGTTGTTTTGGGTGTTTTTGATATTTGGCTTTCCATTGTTATTTTTGATTGTTTTCGATTTGGTGGCCGTGGTCTCTGATTCTTTCTTTTCTTAATTGCTACATTAATTTATTAAGCAAACTTAATGGTGTCGGATTCTTTTTTTTCTTTCTGTAAATCACAGGTCATGCATGGTTCAATTCAGAATCGAAATATTGGGGCTATCGTTCCTTCCTTTTTTTATTATTAATTAAACCTTCTTCGAACAGATCGAAGAAGATGAACCAAAGTCCTCTCTTTAAAGATAAATTGTCTGTTTTTTGCTTTTCTTTGATCTAGTCCAAAGTCCTCTTTGTGAACAAATCGTCAATCGTTTATTGTTTTTCTTTCTTTGATCTGGTTAGTTTTGAACAAACCGAAGAAGATAAATGGATGAATCCAAAGTCCTCTCTGTGAAGGTAAATCGTCAATTTTTTCTTTCTTGAAGTACTCTCTACAGTTTTGGTGGTAAGGTTTTTGTGTTTTTATAAGGTTTTGGTGTTATTAGGTATTGATTTAGGGTTTGGTTACTGAAATTGCTCTATTTTGTTTTCATTATTTTGTGAATCATAAATTTATATATCCAAATTTGTTTATGTGATTGTGATTTAGTAAGAGTGGATTATTATTTCTGTGTGTTGATACAATCGAAGTAGAATAACTCATATTCAACGTTGTTTATAATGTGAAATTGTTGATTTATAGAATCAACTCTGCACCTTGTGACCCTGTGATAAGCCTGAGAGAAGGCAATCAATATGAATAAATATTATTTTGGTTTCGAAATTAGGATGGGTTATGGGAATGAATTTTGTGTTGAATTACTTTTTGCGGACTTTGGTTGCATTTTCTAGTTGTTTGAATGTTGACAGTTGACAATGATTTTCCACTCTAGATCTTCATTATTATTCTTTGTGATCTTCATCATGGTTTTTGTTATGTTCTAGGAAGCTGAATTTGATGAGTGCCTTTGTGATGTTGGGGATGCTATTGAAGAAGTCATGGAGTTATATGAGTTTTTAAATCGGTCTTTGAGGTATGGTTTTAGTACCGAATATGGTTAATTTTCTTATTTTTCGTTTATTTGGTTGTTTCTAGGGTTTAAATTAATATCAGTTTGATTTTGGTTATTTGGGAGTTGATTTGGTGGTGGTATTTTATACACCAACTAGTCAAGATTTAGTGGTGCTTATATTGATTTTGGTGTTGCTACATAAACAATTTGATGCAAGAGGATATAAGATCAATTTGTAAAGTCATAAAATCAGTAGAAAATAAAGCAATCAAATTATAATGAATTTAATTGTAACCCTTGTCTACTGATTGGTAGAGTTTTGGACTTGAAGAGTCTGATTTAGCTAAGTTGTGACGTAGCAATTGTGGGTTTGTGGCTGTATCCATACCGAATATTTTTAATTTGCATTTATATGTACTATTTTATGAATGATTGAGCTGAGTTATTTAAACTAATCTCTTTATATGTACTGTTATAAAGCTATTAAGCATTCATTCAACTTAGTTTATATGTATTGTTATTGATCTTATATGTACTGCTATTAATCATTCATGTAGTGTTTCTTATTTATACTATTATATGAATGATTTGCATGATTAATCACAAATTGAATGACTGAATCGTTTATCAAAGTGTATATGGACTAAGGATTATGCTTGAATGAATGAATAAATTTTCAAGATCAGGCATGTTGTTTTGCTCACCTAAGTTAAAGGTTCTCTGCTCTCTTATTTGAAGAGATATATTAGTTTAAATTAGGCCTGGTTACTGGGCGGGTCGGTTACGGGTCGGGTCAATTATGGGTCGATGTCATAGCTAAGCGGGTCAGGGCCAAGGGTGAGCGGGTCAGGGTCGGGGCCAGGGCTGAGCGGGTCAGGGTCGGGTTAGGGTCAGTCCATAATCGGGTTGCGGGTCGGGTTGTATATTATATAGCTTACATCTTAATGAGTAGTTTCTCTTTCATTTATGTATTTCATTAATGCAAACACAAGTTTTGATAACATGGAGCAAAGATTTCACTTAATCATAGCATAACCTCTCAAGCGCACTCAAATGAATGAAAAGAGAACATATTAGTTCTTTATATTAGCTACTCAAATATTTATATTAGCTTAATAAGTACATATATTAGTTCTTTTTAATTCATTACATAACATAGTGGCTCCAATTCATTACAACCCAAGATGCATATATAAAAAAAGAAGGTTAGATACAATACTAAGAGATCTCAAATCACAACTTCAGAAAAAGGGATCCTCCTCTTCAATCACATCTTCATCTTCCTCTGAATCTTCACCAAACTCTCTCAAATCTTCTTCTACATCATATTCCGCACGATGCCAATCTTGCATACATACTAAAGCTTGGATAGTCTTTGACTTCAAAGAACTCCGGGAGGCAGAAATAGTCTTTCCTCCAAGACTAAATGCAGATTCAGAAGCCACGGTGCTAACTGGGATAGTCAACAAATCTCGTGCTAACATTGAAAGCACGGGATATCTAACTGAACATTGATGCCAAAATTCTAAAACATCCAACTCAGAGTTTCGATCATGAGCAACATCATCTAAGTACATATCAAGTTGTGACTTTCCAGATTGAGACCTACAAGTGCTACTACTACTTACAAAATTATCATAATCATCAAAATAATCTCTACTCCCAAGTGTAGTGGGTTGAGAGGAAGCATTTACAACAGGTGATACACCCGCATATTTCAATTTATAGTCCAAATACAAACTATTTAGAGTTTTCAGCACAGTTTCAACTTTTCTCAAACCCTCTTCAACCCTAAATAACTTGCAAAAACAATATTCAACAAATTTAACCCTCTTCAACAGTGAAGTGGTTTGATATTATGATGCCCAAAATAAAACCCTATAAAAGCCCTGAATTAAACCCAAACTCAACCTTTTATATAACATTTATTAAAAACCCAACCCAAATATGACCCAACCCTTTATATACCCTATAATAAAAGCCCAACCCAAAGGTTATTGGACAACCCTATCCAATAACCAGGCCTAGTTTAAATTTGTTAAAATATGAAATTTGAGAGTCTTGAGGATTGAGCTGTGTAAATGTGATCAGATGGAACTTTGAAGGCTGTACAAACCTCCCCAACATGTAGTTCCTAGACAACATATTGGAAAACATATGGGGATCGGAGTAGACAGATCTAACCCCTTTGTTTTGTGCGGTATCATAGGGCATTTGTAGGTTTCCTTCCAAGTGTCACTTCCTGACTTCTCGATTAATAATCCTGTTGTTTTCAAATACACCAGCTTCCCAGTTCCAACCTACAAAGCCTAAATGTTATTTCTTAATACACTTGAAAATAGATATATCTAGAAAGTCCTTTTATATTGAGAAATACGATCTACATCCCTAGTCCTGTAATTTTATAGCAAGTGTGTGCATGCAACTAATAGCCTAAATTTTTTTAATGTAAGAAAGAATATGAATATGAATGTATGAGAGAATGGAAGAGTAGAATTTATTAATTAAAGAAAGAATATATAAATGCATGAACGAATGTGTGATGAATGATATATGATTTCATATATTGTAGTTGGATTGCTTACATCTTCATCACTTAGCTACTCGTTTATGTTAATTCATTTGTTGTTGTGCATGTTCTTCTCCTCAATTTGGACCTTTTTATCCTTTTAAAGGTGCTAATTTTACTGCTCTTAGTGCTGCTTCAATCAAAACAATGTTTCATTTTTTATTTGTTTTGCTGGTTTTTTTAGTTCACTGATTTCTTTTTTTTTTTTTTTTTTTTTTTTTTAAGAAAAATGAGTTTGAGTTAAATGAGTTATGGTTAGGGTTTTTATTTTTATCTTTGTCTAGAAGTGAGGGTCTTTTTCTCTATTGTATAATATGTAGGTGTCAATATTACTTTGCTCACGTTGTTTTTGTAGGTTAAGTTGTACTAGGTGTAAAAACCTACAAAAATCAAAACTTTGAAGGATAAGACTAGTAGAGTAGTTTGCTTGTTCCATTTATGTTTGCTTGTGGTTTATTTTTTTTGCTTATTGGTAAGCGTGTAGGAATCTAGCGAGTGACTTTCTTTCAACGTGCATGCATGGTCTTAAATTTATAGTGTTTGTTTTGTTGTTAATTACTTAATTATGAATGGTATCTCTCTTCCTATTGTTTAAAAATGGTGGCTGGGTTATGCATGATGAAGCAACCTGCCATTATATTGACATGATTGATCAAACCACTTTGGGTGTTGTATAAAAAAAGTTTGAGGGTGTGATTGTAGGATGGTCGAGTAGATTCTCTAAAAATGTGGAAAGTGAGACTTGGCCACTCAAATCTCACGACTATTTCCCGTAAGTGATAGTTGACCTGCCATACTCTCTCTGACTCTCTGTCTCTCTTTAATAACTACAACGGACAGTATATGCTTGCGGCCATGCACAGAACAACCATTTCTTTTGAGTTATGTTCAATCATTTCTATCCTCTGTTGCTGCTGTTGCTGTTGCTGTCTTCTGTTGGTGCCGCTGTTGTCTTTTGTATTGTTGCGCCACCTGGTGAGAACGCGAGCCAATTAGGATCCGCCTCTCCAAGGTCCATCCTTCTCGAAGTGAAGATATTGCATCTTCATATTTAATGAGCATTTAGAACTTTTACAATAGAGTTGTAGGTTTTTAGTTCATAACTTCTTAAGTTTGTCATTATTATCTTCATAATAGCTCACCTATTAGAATCGTTTTTTCAGACAAACGATACTAATAGATGCTATTGATATCGTTTTTCGCAAACGATACTAATATCTCAGAGCTATTAGTAACTACTCTATTTGTAACTAAGAACAAACGATACTAATAAGCCAAAATCAACGATACTAATAGCTGTTTTTACATAGATAATTGATATGTTTCCAAATCAAGCTAGTAACTAGTAAAACTTCATATCTCATGAATTAGTTTATTTGTTCATATTAAAACAAGGTTGTTTATTCCATATAAATACTATAATTATTTAGTTCATATTAAAAAAAATGGTTGTTATTTGTTGGGATTAATTAGTTGGATTATTTGTTCATAATTGAATTATTTGTAAGCATTATTTGTTTAAATATATGTTTGTAGAATCATGAAAATAAAATATGGGAGAGATATTTCAAGTTTTCTTTAGAAAAGGGACAAACACTTTTAACCCAAGTGAACCTTATGCTCATTCAAGCCACCAAAATTCTTCCCCATCCCATAACATTCCTCCATCACAAGAAATGGTAAACCCACCTCCAAATGTATAAGGAGAAGAAGTAGAAAGAGGTGAACCTAATTCAACACCTAGAAGCACATCCCCAAATAATGACATTGAACTACTATCTACGGTTGATGCTAAGAATCTTCCTCAAGACCCTAGAAAAAGAAAAAAAATTGAGTGAATTTCATCCTGATTTTTATGCTACCCCTATCTTGAAATCATGAATTCGCCCCCAGACCCACTATTTCCGAAATCATGCCTCCGCCACTGTCTTTAATATCGTTAGCAGTTAGCCAATAAGGGTATTTACTCATTTTTTGCAAAAGTTCAAGTTTGCTACGAGAAAAAGCTTTTGTTTTAATTTTTTTTAAGCTTGTTTTGCTTTTCTTATTATAATTGAGTAATACTTCCTCCGTTTTTTATTAGATGTAACATTTCAAAAGTGACATTATTCATCTTTTAAGTTTTGATTTAATTTTATGATCAATATGAATCTCGTTTGATTCGTCTTGATGTGCACTTTCTTAATATATAATTTTTTTATAATTAATACAAATATATAATTAGAGTTATAAACTGTTAAAAATGTGCCTCGGCAAGCGTGAAAAGTGAAATTTGCAATTAAAAAAGAACGGAGGAAGTAGTATTTAATCTAGGATTGAGTAAATATCCTTGGTCATAAAAAAAATGTGCTCTTGATTCTTAATCCTAAATTTAATTATTGATTGTATTTGCTTAATTGTTTGTGCATATATACCAATATTAGATTATAGATAAATAATATTGTCATGATTCCATTGTCTCTATCACAACTGGAGTGTGATTTTAGTAAATTTGATTATTTCAATAAAGGACACAAATTCCCTCATGGGGATAGTTAGAATAATAGAGCACTTGTTAGGAAATTAGGGTGTCATGTATAATGTCTTTAAAATGTGATATTCATCGAGAGTATGTTCACTTGCAAATTAAATAGAGAAGCCATAAATTCCCGAGGAGAGATTTATGTTATTTGTAGGGTGTAACTTTCCTTTTGAACTATTTACTTATTGATTTGCGGTGGCAATTCAGCTTTACATTCAGTATGCTAAGTAGTGATACTTTTTTTTTTTTTTTTTCTAATTTAGAGCCCTTTTTATTTATAGATTCTATTTAAGTTAGTTTATAGATTAACTACTTCCTACTCAACTTCTTCTTTAAAACAACTACACCAATTGTTTTACATAGCAACAAATCTGAAGTATTTAGTTGAATCTTTCCCGTGGGATCAACCTTAATCTAACCTACAACATTATTAGGAGGATTTGCTAGATTTTTTTTTTTTTTTATAAGTACATGTCGACCTCGTCACTAGCTAAAAGGTATTGTTCTAGTAAATTTAAAATTGATATGCATTAGATTTGATAAGATCATAGTAAAGCATTTAGGCCAAAGAACAAAGTGATTTGTATTGTATCTTTTCACTTAATAAGAATATAAACTTCCTTTAAGTCAATAAATAGGATTAACTAGCATAATTCATATGTGTGAACGTTATTTTTCTAATGTTATTATCTTTAAAACATGTGGTTCTCTTGCTCTGTTTCTGCATAGAGTAGAGTTTGAAAGTTTCTTCATGAACACATCATCACAAAGTTCTTTCTAGATTTACTTTGAAATCAAAGTAAATTTCTTCCTCCATCTTATCCCATTAATCATTTTATCCCACTTTATCCCATTGATCCTAAGAGGGGGAAAATTAAACTAATAGGAAAGTGTAGTTTCCGTATCTTGGAGTGATAATATACCCGGTTCTCTTGTTCATCCTCAAATTCTAACAATCTGTTAATTTTTTTTCTTTATTCGGATATGGCTTTATCACTCAAGGACATGATTTTTAGTTTCCAAGTGTTGGATAATTAAGTAAGCAGTGGAGTAGGTTATTAAAGATGACATTGATGTCGCTAGTTTCGCATGATGGAGAGGAAGAGAAATTGGAGATGTGGAGAGTGTAAAAAGAATGGTAGATAATCTCAAGTTGTAATTGCATGTTTGAAGACATTTCAATTAAGAAGTTTCTTATTTTATGGTTTAATAATTTTTATAATTAATTGCTTCTTCTTTATGGTATAATCATGTTGACATGTTTTAATGAAGTTTTTGATGATGTGATGATTCAAATTGCCTGCAAGGACATATACCCATTGAAGTTGTTGGTATATACTGTTATAAGTAGAAGGTAAAAGCAATTAAAATTATCGCTTAGAGCGTGAACAAAATAAAAAAATTGTCGCATTGTGGTGAGGATCACTATCCTAAAAGAAGATTCCGTGCCACTCCGATGCAAATCAGATAATGCAACCGCTTTCAAAGATTTGCACAACGCTGGAATCTATGTGCACCAATAATTTTTTACTAGAACTCAGATTATTACCCAAAACCAGAAAAGAATGTGTTTGATAATATATGTGATGATAGATAGAGGCTCTATTTAATTAGGTGTAAAACATTTTCGAACGAAAATGATTGTCCATGAAAAACATTATTTTATATTGAAAAACTAATTTTTTTTCTAATTTCCATTGTTTGGTTGCATGTAAAATTTTCCACGTTAATCATTTTTCATTGTTTAGTTGAAGTGGAAATCAATCTACTTCAATTGTAAGGGAAAATGTTATCAATCCAATTGTGAGAATGTTTTCCTTCCAATTTTTGGGAGAAAATGCATTTGACAGGGTGGAAAATGGGTTTTCGCCCAAAGTTTTACTATTTCGCTGTTTACACCAAAACCAAATAATGTAAAATGGGAAAAAGCTTTTAGGGAAAACATATGTTTTACACCCTTCCAAATGGATTCATAATGTAATTATATATATATATATATATATATTTGTTTTTTTTTTGTGAAATGAGAGGAGATGTATTTATAGAGTTGAGGAAGTTTAGAAGCTTAAGAAGGCCAGCGGGCTGAAATTTATGGCATTAAAAACCAATGGACTAAAAATTTGGCATTAAACACCAATGGGTTGTAACTCATGGAAGCCCAATAATCAAAAATAAATATTATTACAAATACATTATGTAATACCCCATATACGTATTTTAAAGAATTATTATTGTATTTTATACGTGTAATTTTAATATTTTTATTGAAAAGTTTTATTCAATAAGAATATTAAACAAAGGAATTTAAATAAATTTTAATTAAAATAATTATTTTGTGTTTATAAATAATATTTTATATTTTATAAAATATTTTGAAAAGCTTCTAAAAATAGAATTTTAAAATTTTCTTAATTTATTTTAAGGGAAGGGCATAAAAGTAATTTCCACTATTTAGGATAATTATGGGCTTCACCAAATCCTACTTTGGGGCCTATAAATACCCTTTAAAACCCAATTTTCAGATTTCATCTTTCATATTTGTGATTAGGATTCCAAAATTTAGAGAGAGAAAGAGAGAGAGAGAGAGAGAGAGAGAGAGAGAGAGAGAGAGTCCGAAAAAAAAGTGATTTTTTTTTGTTCGGTTTTGGGCGAAGAAAGAAAAAAAAACTTGTTGCTTGTCCGCCGGAGCCTCGTCGTCCCTGCCGCAGCGTGGTGTCGCCGGCCACCGCGAGCCGCCCCTCGCTCCTCCCCTTTGTTCGGTAATTTTCGAGTATAAAAAAATTTATTCTTCTTTCTTTTTGATTCAATTTTGCAAATTCATGTTTATATTTATGTTTAATCATGTTTTTATAGGTTTCAATCATGTTTTATGAAGTTATGATTTGTTTTAAAGCATGATTAATTTGTTGTTCATGAAATTTTAGATTAGAGTTTATAAAGTTATGAAACTCTTGATTTTTATGAGTTTTAATGATTTAAACTTCAATACTATGATCATGAATTGTTGTTGGGTGAATTTATGATGATTTTATGAAGTTTAGATTGATTTTCAAAGGCGTTAAACATAAAATAAATTGCTGTTCAAATTTTGTAATCATGAAATTCAATAGAATAAATATTATGAACATGTTTTGGCTTATGAAAAATTATTCTAAAGCATAGATTGGTTTCATAATAATGTTAGTGGATTGCAAAAGAGTTTTATGATGAATTTATGATGTTTTTATAAGTTTTCCATCTGTTTAAAGTTAATTAATAAATCTGAAAATTTTATAAAAACAAGTTTAAATAAGTTTTAAGTGTTCATATTATGCTAGTATGATAACATATTAATTCTATAAGGTTACATATGATTTTTTACGTTTCATGAAGTTTAAAAGTGATTTTAAGCATGTTTAACATGCTGTCCAGATTTTGTAAAGTGAATAATTAGGATTTTAATGTATGTAATTAGCATGAATTGATCATATAAATTAAGTATTACATTGTATGATTGATTTGTGTTGTTTTTGAGGTTTTTTTTCAAGGAGTTTTGATTATTTTAAATTGTTATCCACTTTTCTAAAGTGACATAAAATCTATGTTGAAGTTTTATAAAGTATAAATAAGTCCCGAAAACCAAGCAATCTTGCAATAGGAAAATTTAAGTGAAGTATGAAATTGAATAGAGACCATATAGAGAATGTTTTGGATAAGTTTCCAATATAGAAGTTAGTTTAGAGTTGTTGTAGAACTTAGTCAACAAGGTTTTAATTTAGTTTCGGCTTTCTTTATGTAGGAGACTTTGAAGTAGTCAACTTTTAGAAGTTGTGGCGGAGCACCACTATTTCACAAGGTACGTAAGTACTAAAGACAAACATAAGAATTAGAATTCATGCTTGGATGATCCTTTATGTTGAAACATTGTTATGCTTGTTTGGATAAGTTTCCAATATAGAAGTTAGTTTAGAGTTGTTGTAGAACTTAGTCAACAAGGTTTTAATTTAGTTTCGGTTTTCTTTATGTAGGAGACTTTGAAGTAGTCAACTTTTAGAAGTTTTGGCGAAGCACCACTATTTCACAAGGTACGTAAGTGCTAAAGACAAACATAAGAATTAGAATTCATGCTTGGATAATCCTTTATGTTGAAACATTGTTATGCTTGTTTGAATTATAAATTGATGTGCATGACAAGTTTTATTAGAAGCATGATTTTATATGATTTTGACATTCCATGTTGATTAGCAATATAAATTTCATAATATTGATTTGGAATGTTATGATCAGTTTAATTTGGCCAATAGCTTATTTATGAAGAAAGGAAGTTATTTAAGTTGGTTGGTTACTTAATCAACAAGAAAGGTAGTTTCTGAATTTTTATTGACATGATTAAAGGAAGTTAATGAGCAATTATTTTATACATGTTGCCACTCACAGTTTAATATGTGGTCAAGGAGGAAGTAAATAGTAACCACTCACAGTTAATGTGTGGTAAAGGAAGTTCAGTTTAATTGAAAGACACACATGAGATTATTTTTGAATCTCTATAAATTGAAGATAATTAATATGGCTTACTTGATTCGATGCATGTTTTATGTGATGTTGTATGTGAGTCATAACATTGTTAAACCGGTTAATCTCGTAAAGTGTAAGAGGATTTGCATCAAAACTCTTGGAACGTATATACCTTGAGTATGAAGAATGGGGGGTGTCGTAAGGAACAGAGATCTATGACTTCTAATTGGAGTACAAGACGTTGTACTCTTTTATATTTTTAATGCGCTGGAATTCCGTCACTTTATGTGACATAGGTAATACCTTCTTGGAGTTGCTCCTAAGTTGGTGCCCAAGACGGCGATTTTAAAGGAAAGGAAACCCATTCGATGCAGAATCTAAAGTATTAAATATAATAATTAATTTGTTGAGTCTATGCACAGGTGAAGAGTTGTCAAAGGTAAGTTGTGTGAATGCTTAAGTTCATGTTGTTTTGTTGCATAATCTTTAGTAGTTATGTACTCAACTTTGCTGACTATTTTTTTTTTTGTGTGCATGGCTTTGTCTTGGACTTGGCTCTACAATTACCCACTTGTTGGCGAGTAGTTGTCTAGAATAAGAAAAACTACAGGTACAAATGGGCATAAGTCATTTCATGCTAGGCTGGAGTGAGAGCGCTTGCTGTATAATTTTGTAGGTTTTAATTTTATTGCTTATGAAGTACTAACTTTTATTTGGATGTTGTTTTATATTCAAAGTTTCTAGTTTTAGTTTTTAAGGGCCATTAAAATGTTTCCGAAGTGTGATAAAGTTTTAAGTTGGTTTTTCTTTTGGATGTTGATTTGAATTTGGTTTTGAGACTTGTTTTGAAGTTTAGTTTTAAATAGGTTTTTTGGTTTTAAGACTTCTACTGTAGTACTTTGATAAATGCCTCATCCGTTATCACGGTGCCGGTATTACTTTGGTGTTTCTGTTATTAAGAGTTTTAATAGTTACAATCCTTTAATTATTATAGCATGTTTTCCGAAAAATGTAGACTACAGTAGAAAGATAGGAAATATCAGGGTGTTACACAATATAAGAAAAACAATGAATAAAATTTCATTAAAAAGACAGAGGTCCTAAAGTCCAACCCACACCGGCACACCGTGCATCACATTCTCAAAACCCAAGTCGCTAGCCCGGCCCTGCACGCATGTATGTGTAAGAAGTATTGAGCACAACAATTCACCTAGCATTTAAACTTTCAGGAAATAATGATATAACATCATTTATGAACCCATCTAGTGCCTCATTTTACTCCAATGTAAGATACCACGTTTTTCAATAGACTATTCATATTCTCTTTTTTATTTTTCATTATTAGAATTTTCAATATATACCATGTGAAATTAGCATTGCTGATTTGTTGATTTACAAATGACAAGTGCATAGGGGTTAGTTGTGTGGCAATGAATTTGTTTTTAATGTTATAGTTTACATGCATTACATGATATGTTAGTTTGTAAACCAAAGTGTATGTAATGGCCTTTTGAAAGGCGTGTTGCGCATCTAACAAAAATAACCTAACTTTTAGTCCTAACTAAGTAGTCGGGCAAGTAAGGATCGAATCCCAAGAGACTAAATGGTTCAAAGTGGTCAATTTTTATTGTACTTTATACTAAGCAAGTAACAATTTAGAGTTAAGATTGACTAACTATAAGACTAATGAAAATACAATGATTAAATTCAAGGAATAAAAACACCTAGAGTTAGGCACCACCACTAGCATAATTGACACAAGTAATACCCCAATTTAATCGACTAATTGTTCAAGAGAAAAGGTAACCCTATAAAAGACCACAAACCTCTCTCGAGTGTCTATGGCTTCCTTAATTTGCAATCAAGCCTACTCCTGTGGAATCATGCAAATCAAAGACTTTAATCACAAAACCCTAACTTTCTAACAATTCATTCAACCTACTCCCGTGGAGAATTTCTCATTCTTAACTGAAATATTCAAATTCATCAATACCCAACTCCCATTGTGATAAAGACAATGAATTCATAACAATACCAATTACCCTAATCTAGTATTGGCATAAGCAAAATCAATTAAGCATGAGCAATCAACAATTAAATTGGGGATTTTACAAAATTGCTCAAGAGTCAATCATGGCTAGGGCTTGACCTAACCCTAGATTAATAAAACTACTCACACATAATTGTTGAATAAACAAAACAAATATTAAAAGAAAGCATGATTAACAACAATAAAAAGAGAATATATAAAAGGAGATATTACTTGAATTGGTGAAATTGCCAAATCAATGTTAAAAGAACCAAAGTTAAGAATGTGTGCCAAAGAAAACTAAGGAGAACTAAAGCTTTTTTCTGAAACAAAACTGATATTGAAGTATATGTGAAGATATTAGAATGAAAAACCTCTCTAAAAGCCTATTTAGATGCTAGAAATATGAAGAGTTTTCTACATCAAAGAAGAGGCTACAACTAGGGTGTGGCATGTGATATTATGTCGCAACTAGGGTGCGGAGTAGACTGGTTTTTTGCTTCAAAACACTTGAAAATCAAGTGGCCAAAACTAGGTTGTGGCAAACTAAGTCATTTCCACAACCATGTTGCTGTAGATCTTCATGAGCAACTCTTTTGAAGCTTTTCACCATCATAACGCCTTGATTTGTCCATTCTTTGATCAACATACAATTAGCTCTACTTGCATCTCCAATAATCCTAGCAAAAGCACCTAAAACCTACAAAAACAAAGCAAAATACACCCGAGAAGAACAATAAGAAAGTATAAAGCATAATGACTCAAAAAGGTTGAAACTATGGGAAAAGTAAGATGAAAACACACAAATTTAGAATAGAAATATGAGTATAAAATGGTGTTATCACCTTTAGTTGCTAACAATATAAGTTAGGGTCTATTTGGTAGTGTGTAAAATGTTTTCCCTCAAAACTTTTTTTCCATTTTACATTGTTTGGTTTGGTGTAAGATATTAAAATAAAAATTAGGGTTGAAAACATTTTTTGCCAAAATTGAAAGGAATAAAATTTACATCGCAATTGGAGGGAAAACATTTTCCTTTACAATTGAAGTAGCTTGATTTTCACTTCAAGCAAACAATGAAATTTTTTACATGCATCCAAACAATGGAAAACTTTTACGAAATTTAGTTTTTCAATGTAAAATGTTTGATGAAAAATTTCCTATCAAACAGAGCGTTAATAGTAGTTTGGAATAAACAAATTTTAAATGTTGCATTTGTACATGGCTATGAACTTTGTTCAAACAATTATATTGTAAGGTTATCATTAATATGCATTTTGCATGAAAATGTATGCCTTGTTAACTTGCGCCCGCATGCAATTGCTAGCATGGTTTTATTTGTCTTCTTTCTTGTATTTTTCTTTTCTTAATTACCGTAGTAATATTTGGTAAGTACGTTATGGATATATTTCGTTAACACTTTATAATTGGAAATGTATGTGTTGGCAAAATTTTTAATTTTAACCCTTGTAAAGCAAGGTAATATTTTGTTTGTGACCTTATGAAAGAAGTTATGAGGTTATGGATGAAGTGATTTAATTTTACTTGTCCATGCACAATAATTAAGGTGGATCATTTCAAAGTTTTAGAAATCATTATGTACCCGGTTATGTATGTGAAAGAAGTGTGTTTGCAAGACAAATTATTATTCTGGTGTTTTATTACATATATTATAATCTTAGCTTGTGGTTGATGATTTCTAAGTTTAAAATCAATTGCATAAGTGTATGTAATAAATTTGATGACAACGTAATATTTAATCTGTCAAAAATAAATACAGGTGTTTATTTAAAATCTTATGTTTTGATTTAGTACCAATCTAACATTGAAAGTATAATTTGAAATTTGTTTTCATGATTATCATTAATTGGAGGAAGAATTTTATTCTTGAAAATTATAATGAATAAGATAAAAGGATGATAGTATTTCAACTGAATATTTCATGAAAATTCAAAGTACAAGTGATTATATATCAAGTTTAAATATATTTGGAGTAATCTTATATTTGGTGAGTTGATATTGATTTATGAACTTTAAACTTGATATATTGAACAAGGCTATCGTACACCTCTCAAAAATACCGAACAACTCTAACTGATATAGCTAGGGAAGTAGGGATCGAATCCTCAGGGAAGCGATTAAACTCTATTAATTCTAAAAAGTCTAAATTGTGTAAGGGGCCTTTGTGGAAAGTTCGAATAAAGCTACTAAAACTAAGAAAACAAAGCTAAAAGTAAGGAAATAACGGGAAATTGACGAATTAACTCTTATAATAAACACCTAGGGCGGTTGGTTCACTATGATAAATCAACAAAACGCTCATTAATCAATTCACTGACATTCATGGAACTAGGGCTCACTAATTCTCTCGAACTTAGACTCCCTCAAAACTCTTTTACCTGTTCTCGCTCGCATAAATTCGTTTTCCCTATTATTCAGCGGTCTAATTGTGTAATCTTACCTCTCGGCCTCGATTTCAACAATTACTTAACTCACAACAAAATAGGCAACAATTTAATTGCAATCAACAGAAATCAATAATAGGAATTCAACTAATAATCAAGAATTAAATAACGAACATAAAATAAATTCACAACATGATCATAGATCCTCTAGCCCTAGAGAAAAAGACTACTCATTCATGATTAAAGAAACTAAAGCAAAAACAAATTCAAATAACAAAGCCATGAACATAAATTAACTAAAACAAAAATTAAAACTAAATTTATTACTAAGAAAATTAAACTAAGAACTAAATTAACAAAACTAATTAAACTAAACTAAAAACTAACAAACTAAAAAGATTCATAAACTAAAGAGAATTGAAAAGTAAAAGGAAAGAGATTACCAAAAGAATGACTGAATTGCATTAATTGAAACCGAATCGTCAAGAACAAATTAAGTACTTCTAAAATTCTAGAGAGAGAAAGTGCTTTTGGATTCTCATCTAATATTATGCTCTAAAAACTAGTTAGAGTCGTGCCCCTTACACATAGGCTATATATATAGTAGTTGGGCTTTAATTAAAATAAACCCACGAGAAAAAAACTGTGAAGGAAAGCTGATCGGATCAAAAACCGCAGCACCAACGCCCGCATAGAACAGAAACCATTTGTTCCCTGCGCCCGCATGGTGAGTATTAAGTGACTTTTGATGCTTCCGATCTATTCCCCGGGCGCATAGAAGAATAAGATATAAAGGGCTGCGCCCACATGCATTAAACTCAACGAAACTTTGACGAACTTTCTTATTTCTTCGCTCGATTCCTTCAAATCTTGTTTACAACTTCTCGTAACTTGGCATGCATCCCGAGGCAAGCATATTTTGACTCCCTTCTAATGACTTCATAACTCCCTATTACGCTCCGGTAACATATAAAACAAACCGAAAACCGCGCGTAATAACCGAGGAAGCATAAAATAACCGTAAAAGGCTCTAAAAGTCTACTAAAGACGCTAAAACCGTTCCAAAATGTAACTTAACATCGAAAGACATAATTTAATCAAAACAAAGCCACAATCTTAACTATTTCGCACAAAAATCAACCGAATATGAAGGGAAAACACAACATAAAACATGTATATCAAATTCCGAACCCTTGCTCGTCCCGAGCAAACACAACGAAATTGACTACACCCCATAAAACAAAATAAGCATTATAACTCAAGAGAACATCTGAAGACACATGGATCAAAGCCAACCAATCAAGCATCCAATTACCGTCATTCCCAAATACGGGTCAAACAAAACCAACCAAGCAAGTTTAATGAATCGATGACTAGAGTAGCTCACAGGTTGTCACTCCACACAATTAAGGATGAGCTTTTATTAATGATATGATCTAACCTTCACCTCCCAACCAAATTTGGAATACAATGCAAAATGTGTTTAAATGCAATTTTAAGAACCCGAAACCCACATCTCACACCTCATGCAAGTGTTTCAAGGGTATCCACTCATCCTAAATGTCAACTCAAAATGCAATTAATACTCTACGACCTTGACAAAGAATTCACTTCACAATAACCATAACATCTGCACGAAGATCAAAAAGAACTTTAATAAGCATGTAACGTGGCTAGGGTGATGGGTAGGATAAATTTTTGGAAAACGTGGTGGAATGCGGGGTATACGCATATAAAATCAAGGAAAACCGTCAACAACTCCAAAAATTATTAATATTCTCCAACATCCAATTCAACCAAATCAAACCAAACTTTTCTTTATATTTCACATTAACATCATAAATCTCATAATTCAATCAACAACCACTACTTCACAAACTTTATACTTCTTTCTTTTTATTTTTTCATACTTTTACAACTTATTATGCTTTATACTTTTTCTCTTTATTTTTCATGCAAAATGAAACTTACTTTCACGACTCTTAATGATTTGTTTTTTTGCTTATAAATTCAATAAACAATAAACATAATCATCACACATACATAACTAGGCCATGAATAAAATATGACTTTTTAATTAACTACAACAGCCTAGACATTGGTATGAGAGTCTTAAATGTGAAACTTTACAATCAAACAATCTTTAACAATAACATTTCCAACTATTTCACCATCAATCCTCCAAAACAACCATCAAAAGTTACATTAACAACATCACAACCACTCCAACTCCCCCAAAACAAGTTTGGGCATATAATGAATTATGTAGCAAGGCTAATAAGGCTTGTAATGTGGCTAAAAGTACAAATGAAAGGGATAAAAGCTCAAAACGTGGGATCAAAAAGCTCAAATCCTCCCGTGAATACAGTTCAAGTCCAAGACCCAAGCAAGGTTGAAAGAGTTGACCAACAAGAGGAAATCAAGCAATCAAATTCAGGTCATAGCCAACAAATCACACATGTGGATCCATTCGCAGTCAAGAGTCATAAAGTTTTCAAAAATAAGCACAAGGGGTACAGAAGTAGTCAATTCCAACAATAAAACACAAGTTGGGACAACAACAATCCATTAAACAAACTCTCTCTAAAATTAAACCTAAGAAAAACAATACAATCTTTTAGGTCACATGTAAACTCCCACTCCTAACGAATGGTACAAACCATGCAGCAGTCCTAAGAAAGCAATAAAACTAACTAAAATAGGAAAGCAATAAAATACTAACCTCCCCCAAGCCGAACTTAGCAATGTCCTCATTGCTAGAGGGAGAAAAAAACTACTAACCTACGGGTTGCCTCCCGCAAAGCGCTTATTTAAGGTCATTAACTTAACTGTAATTACCTTAGTACTCAAGGGGAATCAAAGAGTGAACGTGAGCCCCATTTAGTTAAACATCCAAAGCAATTTAGGTTTATTGTTTGTTAAATTGCACCATGCCCTTTGCTAGGAACCTTATAAATTGTTTTCTTTAATCATTTCACAAACATGTGGGGATGAGTTTCGAGGTTTCTGATGCTTCTTAGGGCGTAATTTCTTGTTCTTTGGATCCAGACGTGGCTCATTATTATCACTATCTCCGTCACCTGTAATAGAATCCACATACACAGAGGCCTCCAGAAGATCCTTATCAGGGGATTGAGGCAAGTCATTATGAACAATCTCATTAACAGTGTAAACTGCATTGCATGATTGTTTTAACATAGGAATCTTAAGAGCAACATTAAGGTTTAAAGTGATCTTATCATCCCCTACAACAAGAGTTAGACTACCATTTTTAACATCAATTATGGCATCTGCAGTGTGTAAGAAAGGTCTACCAAGTATGATAGGGATATGAGCATCCTCATCAATATCCAATACAACAAAATCGACAGGAATAAAGAATTTTCCTACTCTAACAGGCACATCTTCTAAAACACCCTTGGGGTATTTTACAATTCTATCTGCAAAGTAATGTTCGTAGATTTTGAAGGACCCATATCTAACTTCTTGCATATAGATAATGGCATGACACTAACACTAGCCCCTAAATCACATAAAGCTTTATCAATAAATAATGGGCCAATGTTAATGGCTAAGCCATTCAATCTTTCTTGTGACATTGACGATCTCAAGTAACTTTTCAATAACTTGAACTTTGAAAAACTTCTTTCCGCGGATGCAACAATGATTGGCATGGTCAGTAGGATTCGATAAATTGAAACATTTGGAAAACAGCCTGCAACTTTTACAAACTCAAGAATATCAACTGTAGACATCAACTCATTTAGCAAAATCATTTGCAATACTTTTAGTTATAAAAAAAAAGAGCATCTGCATCAACATCAGATAAATAATTATGAGAAAAAAAAACCGTGTTGAATTTGTCACAAGATGTTCTTAACTCAGCGTTATTTAAGTCCTTTAACCTTATTGCATCAAATAAAAAGCCAAAGATACCCTCAAAAACCTCTAACTGCTCAAATCTGCTTTTCAAAGAAGTTATTGCCATATCAAAAACCACCAAAAAATAATTTACTCTAAAGGATTCTTCAAGTGATTGTGTCATATGTCGCTTTACTGGAAGTTCTGGTTCAATGCCCATATCATATGCAATGCCTTCTGATATATCATGCTAGATTCAAAGTCTTTCTCTCTATATTCATACAAAAAAAAAACTTCATCATTCCTTCCACTTTTCTCATAGTAGTTGTAATGCACAGTCTTAGATTACAACCTCTTACTCACATTGTTAATAGCAAATAAAACATCATACCAAGTCACTATACCAAGTAAGAATGCAAAGCTAGCACGTGACTTAGCCAAACTTTCAGCTTCACTTCTAGCCTTAGTGTCATCAAAACTTGATTTATGGAGTGCTAACAAAGCTAACTTTACTTGAGGCGCTTGAAATCTAATAGCTTTATCAATTTTGATTCTACTTTCCGATCAAGTATTACACAAAGATTTTACCATAAGGCCTGGAACATTATCAACTAATATATTCTATCCTTTGGTGAAATTTGAAAATGATGTGTATATGCGTTGCACAATTCCAAAAAAGAAATAGCATTATTTGCCTTTCATATTAGAGCCATTTTCATAACCTTGACCTCTCACATTGTCAACATCTAAATCAAGAGACTTGCATACATCTAACAACTCCTTGTAAAGTCCTAATCCAGATGTATCATTTACTTTTAGAAACTCCAAAAAAAAAACTCTTCTACTTTAATCTTATCATTTGACATGTTCACACATCGTACAACCAAAGTCATTTGTTCTTGATGGCTCAAGTTTGGGGTACAATCAAGGATTACAAAAAAGATATTGTGCCTCTTTTATGATCTTTAAAATTGAATTTCGAACACTTGATCTAAAAGAGAAATCAACTCATTTTGAATATGAGGACCAAGATAGTTATGATGAATTTCTTGATTTTTGATATGACTAACATAATGTTGCATAACCAAATCAAATTCAGCTATCATTTCAATTAAGCCAAAAAAATTACCATTACTTTCCTCATTAAGTTTTGCATTGGATCCACAAAAAGCTACATTGTGTTTAGCATTTAACAACAACTATTCTGGTTAAGACTTCTCTCCAACGTTCCTTTTCCTTTAAAATTTCTTCTTTTAAATCTTTATCAATGCCTTTGTTCTTGAGTAATCTCTTTGTGGTGTCATTCCAAGTAGTCATATTTGTCACATGATCAACAATACTTTCATGTTGTTTAAGTTTCTTAGTCAAATGTTTCCAATAATTCACTCCATCACTTGCCAAAAGACTTTTAATGTTTCGAGAGCTGAACGATTTACAGCAAAAGCAATATACTTTATCTACATGCTTTGAATAAACCAACAATTTTCTATCCAAAGTCTCTCCATTACTCAATTTTCTGGAAAAATAACCATATGAAAAATGCCTATTAAAACCATCTTTAGCAAAGGTGGGATCTAATTCTCTTAGAGGTCCCTTTTCAATCAAAATATCTCTAGTTTTATTATCGAGCACACCCCAATTTCTAGGATCATAGATATCGACAAGAGGAATAAATTGTTCATGAACGTTAGACGTGCCATTGTCACCATTTAAATTAGCATCATTATTGCAATTAATGGGTTCATCATTAATGGGATTGACACCATCATTATCATCATTGAAGTCGACAACGATGCTATTATTAGGATTATTATCATTCAAATTTTCAGCAAGTTGTTCATCTGTTTTTGTGCCCAATCCATGATTATTACCCCCCCCCCCCAATTCGTCTAACAATATATTTATCTAATGCTCCCCTTTGTGATTTTCCATTTATTTCGTTTTGTTTTCTCTTTTTCCTTTTTTTTCACTACCAGAAGCATGTTTACGCAGCAACATTATTTAAGTTCAAAAAAAACAAATCAAAGATAGCACTCGGATTAATTCTTCTTGATTGCTCTTATAAGAGTGAAGAGCAATTTTTAGTCTGTAACACAAACCCAGAATCCAGAAACCTACAATTTTACATGAAAACACCAAAAATATCAGTTAATCAAACATCAAGTCACCAACAATATCAATTAATCAAACACCAACAACTAGAACAATATCACTATTATGTATTTTTAATCAATTACATAGTCATAAGAATTATGTATTTATGTCTTTGTTTAAACGAGACAAAATTCAAAATTTTAGAATTCGAAAATTCAAAAAAACTAAAGTCAAATTTCAGAAAAATTAAAAACAAAATACAGAAAATTTAAAGACAAATTTCAGAAAAATATCCAAATGATTGACTGACTGTAGCAAAATTCAATAATTCATAGCCGAACGATCTTGTATACAAGTTGAATTTAAGAACCAAAAATCGAAAATAAAGTAAGAGTGTTATTTGGGAATAGGGAATATATAAGAACTGAAAAATTGAAAAAAAAAAATCGAAAATCTATGAAGATTTAATGGAAATTAGGAAAGAATAACAATAAAAGAAGAGATTGTCAAATTAAATTGGAAATTTGGAAAGACTAAGTGTCAGACTCTTCGACTCCCCTATTGCGTGAATTTGAACCTTTTTTTCTTTTTACTTAAAACAAAAATAATTGAAGTTGGGCTTTAGACTTTGGGGTCCTAGGCAGCGGCCCTAGTTGCCCTGGGCTATTCGGCCCTAGGGATGAGAATCGATCTTTAGATCTCTTAGAAACGGGAGACAAGCTCTAACCAGCTGAGTTATCCCTCACTCGCATACTTGATGTTTTATGAAATATTGTATCTTCATGTCGTATATAAAAGTTAAATTTTATATATGTAACTAGTGTGAAAGTATAATTTTTTAACTTTAACTCAACCTATTTAAGTAACATGTTTTGATTGGAATGAAAATATATGTCTTTTGGGATAAGAAGGATTAAATATTTTGATACAAGTAAAAATTATGGATTAGGGAAATTATATTTTCTAGTAGAAGATGATATTTATATAGGAGGTTTATTTTTAATTTTTTATTGAATAATGTTTCTTTATGGAGAAGGTATTTTTTTTTTTCATGAAGGTGATGTTTCTTCATAGATGTGTATTTCCTTGGCAATCAAAAACAAACTTGTGAAACATTTTCAATCATTAATATTTTCGAATATAATAGATGGAGGTGATATTAATATGGAAAAATTCACACAAATAATCCCAACTATGGGCGTTCACCTAATAAAAGTCCGAACTTTGATTAATCCAAAAATGGACCCAACTTTCATACCCATTTTCCAATTTTGGACCCTCTTAAATTTTAACTTGTAAAATCAAGTAAATCTTGCTAATTATCCGGTATTTGCTTAAGCAGGACCACCTGAAACCACCACCACAACCATCCGTTCCACTCGAAAACTCCAAATGTTAAGAAAAAACCGGATAATTAACAAGATTTACTTGGTTTTATAGGTTAAAATTCAACGATGGTCCAAAATTGGAAAATGAGCATGAAAGTTGGGTCCATTTTTGGATTAATCAAAGTTCGATCTTTTATTAGATGAACGCCCATAGTTGGGATTATTTTTATGAATTTTTCCTTTTAATATTGATATATAGTGAAGGGATTTTGTGGCTATGTGGACAAGAAATCGTGTCTTCCCAAAATAAAGGAGCGATGATGATTGCCCAAACCTTTCCACGCACTAAACGCTAAGAGGTAAAACGAGCAAAAATTCTAGAGTCAAAGCCACGAAGCCAAATTATAAAAAATACGACACAAATGAGTTTTAGTTTTCACTTAAATGATTTTTGAAAATTAGATAAATTACATGGAACATTTAAACTATGACAAAAACACCAAAACATCGATGCAAATGTTAGAATTATTTATTATATAAATATTAAATGTGGCCTATGTGTCTTAGGTTTAATTCTAAAAGGACTAAGTCTATATTATATTATTAGATTTTAATATAAAAGGTGACACCGTGATGAACCGGTTTCAATTAATGACTTTAAAATCCGGGAGTATTGGTGCTCCCTCATCCCTTGCCTACTAATGCTAGTATGTGTTTAATCTCTACATACATATAAATATGATATTAAGAGTGCTTACTTGAAAAGATACTTATGAAGGGTTACAACCTTTCTTGAGTTTGCATTTATATCTATAAATATGTATGAATGTTTGTATGGAGGTTATAAAAAAAAAAACACATCAATAATATTTACATAAAAGTTCTATTCATCAAGAACCGCATTAGAGGAAGGCTAAAGGGACGAAAATCATTTGTTATCTTTCGATTATTTATCATCATCATGGATCAAGGTTAGTCATAATTGTTGGTTAAATCATGTTTAGTAGATCCTGTTGAATTGAATTTCATTAAAGAAATCTTCAGCCTATCTTACATTTGGTATCCGAGCGGGTTACGAACTATCATGATTTACTAATTTTGTAATTATTGATTTATTTGTAATTAAGGGGTGATTGTTATGGATTTGTCAAGGGCCGTTTAAGATTCCGATTTTTCAGTATTGAAACATAAAGATGGTTGGGCGGTTCTTGGGAGAAATTGTTATCTTTAATGTCGAAAAATTTGTGCCTTTTCTTTTCTCCATAAATGGTTAGTGCTTGATACAATATACGGTGTTGCTCATGGAGTCAATGTAGTTGATTCAACTCAAGAAGAGATTGAAGTATTAAACATGTCCTAAAACTTCTATCTTGCGTGCTCTGCATGCAGTTTTATGCTGAGAGTCTTGTCTCTCCTTTTAGAGCATCGCAAATATGGCAAGAGCATGATGTGCATTAGATGAAAAGATAGATTCTTATATTATGTGCATTAAGTACCATACCTAATGCTCACATAGTGCTATTTTTTTTTTTTTTTTCATGATAGTTTTTATCTTGTTCATCACGCAAGCTTGGCCTTCTTACAAATGGTTTGTTTTGGAATGTTCTTATATTGTGTTCTAGTAGGCGTACTTATGGTATTGATCATATCTAATTTTGCATATCCTTTAAAATGATTGTGTCAAATTTATGCAATTCATATGTATAATATAACAAGGGTTATGTTAGATACATAATAATAGTTTGGTCTTTTATCTATGAAAGATCATTATTTTAATGTCTTATTTAGGATACAATAACCTGTTAGTCACCAAAGTGGCCTAGTTATATGTATTGTTATTTAGGCATTTAAATAACATATAATGTTTTAATTTCAATTGATCATGATTATAGAGATGCTATAATTGACATGATACTTTTTATGATTGTTCAATTGATTTTATTAACTATGTTCTAGGAGATCACCCAAAGGTGGATTATTGAATATGGTTAATAATATGTAAAGGATTAGAAATTAATACTTTGTTAAATAGTGTGTCTATCCAAAGATAACATGCTTATTTTGCATATGTATTTTATGTCTAATTATCAAAGTTTATAATTTTAGCATCAATGATATTCCATGTATTTAAGTGTTGCCCAAAGGTTACTTAGATGCATGTATTATGAATTTTTCAAAGCACTAATAGTTGAGTATGTATTATTGTTTGCAGCTTCATCTAGTTTATATGCATTTGCAAACTCTGTTATGAAATTCAATGGGCTAAATTATGATGATTGGTCTGAACAAATCCGGTTCACACTGGGTATAATGTCTTTGGACCTTGCAATTCAAATGGATGAGAAGCCCCCAGCCATTACAGACAAAAGCTCCGATGCAGAAAAGTCTCTTTATGAGGCATGGGAGCGATCTAATCGGCTGAGTTTGAACCTTATGAGAATGACGATGGCTGAAAGTATTAAGCCATCGATGCCAAAGACAGAGAATGCAAAGGAATTCATGCAACAAATTAAGGAGTGTTCTCAATCGGATTTGGCTGATAAGTCAATTGTAGGCAGCCTAATGAGTCAGTTGACTACAAAGAAGTTTGACTGGTCTCAGCCTATCCATGATCATGTAACTCACATGTCTAACCTGGCAGCAAAGTTAAAGAGCATGGGAATGGATGTAAATGACACATTCTTGGTCCAGTTCATCATGAACTCTCTACCTCCCGAGTTTGGCCAGTTCCAGGTGAACTATAACACCATTAAGGATAAGTGGAACTTTCAGGAATTGAAGGCCATGTTGGTTCAAGAGGAGGGTAGATTAAAGAAGATGAAAGATCAAGCTGTTCATTTCGTATCTCATGATGGTGCCAGCAGCAGCAAAGCTAAACCAGGTAAAAAGGGCAAGAACAAGGACAAAACTTTCGTGAAAGGGCCGGAAGGCAAAATTCGAAAGGAGAAGAAGTGTTTCTTTTGCAAGAAATCGGGGCACTTCAAGAAGGACTGCCCGAAAAGGAAGGCGTGGTTCGAGAAGAAAGGTATGCATTATAGTTATGTTTCCTTTGAATCGAATCTTATAGAAGTGCCTAACAATACTTGGTGGTTAGATTCTGGTGCTACTACTCATGTGTCTTGTATTAAACAGGGATTCAGTACGATCCAACCCATAAGAGGAACTGAGCAATACTTGTTCATGGGAAATAGGATGAAGGCACGTATTCAAGGGATTGGAACTTATAGATTGATCTTAAGTACTGGTTGTAAATTAGATCTTGAAAGATGTCTTTATGTTCCTGATTGTGCTAGAAATCTTGTTTCTGTTAGTAAATTGGACATATTAGGATTTAATGTTAAGTTTGACAGTGGTGGATTTTCATTATATAGACATAACTATTTGTATGGTTGTGGTACTTTGACTGATTCACTTTATAAGTTTGATATTGATAGTAGATTCTCTGAATCCTTATTTAATGTTAATAGTCAAGGCATTAAACGTAGTGCATGTAATGATAATTCTGCTTTCTTGTGGCATCAAAGATTAGGTCACATTTCCAAAGAAAGGCTAATGAGGTTGGTAAAGAATGACATACTTCCTCAATTGGATTTTAGTGATCTAGATGTGTGTGTAGATTGCATAAAAGGAAAGCAAACTAAACACATAGTAAAGAAACCAGCCATGAGAAGTACTCAACTTCTTGAGTTGATTCACACCGACATATGTGGTCCATTTGATGTTCCTTCTTGGAATGGAGAAAAATATTTCATCACCTTTATTGATGATTACTCACGATATGGATATCTATATCTACTGCATGAGAAGTCTCAATCGGTAAATGTCCTAGAGTTGTTCATTAATGAGGTTGAAAGGCAGTTAGATAGAAAAGTAAAGGTAATAAGATCTGATAGAGGTGGTGAATACTATGGAAAGTTTAATGAAAGTGGACAATGTCCAGGTCCATTTGCAAAATTCCTTGAAAGTAGAGGCATTTGTGCACAGTATACTATGCCCAATACACCTCAGCAGAATGGCGTGGCTGAGAGGAGGAATCGTACTTTGATGGAAATGGTTAGGAGCATGGTAAATAATTGTTCTTTACCTATTTCATTATGGATATATGCGTTAAAGACTGCAGCGTATTTACTTAATCGGGTTCCTAGTAAGGCGGTTCCTAAGACTCCTTATGAACTGTGGACGGGTAGGAAACCTAGTTTAAGGCATATACGTGTTTGGGGTTGTCAAGCAGAAGTAAGGTTGTATAATCCAAATGAAAAGAAACTTGATCCAAGGACAATAAGTGGATCTTTCATTGGCTATCCCGAAAAGTCCAAGGGGTACATATTTTATTGTCCTAACCATAGTACGAGAATCGTAGAGACGGGCAATGCTAGGTTCATTGAAAATGGTCAAACTAGTGGGAGTGTTGAACCACGAAATGTGGACATACGAGAGATTCAGGTTGAAAGTGATTCACCGCCTGATATTTCTTCTAAAGCTGTTGTGCCAATTGTTGCATCATATTCTAATGACACAATGGAACAACATAATGATGTCCAAAACCCACAAAATGAAAATACGCAAGATGAACCTGTCACTATTCAAGGAGAGAACGATGAATCACGTGAGCCTTTAAGGAGGTCAATAAGAGAAAGGAGACCTGCTATTTCAAATGATTACGTGGTTTATACAGTTGAAAATGAATGTGACTTAAGCCTTAATGAAGACCCGATATCATTCAAAAAGGCCATGGAAAGTAACAATTCTGATAAATGGTTAATTGCCATGAAGGAGGAAATGAAGTCTATGGGTGATAATAATGTTTGGGATCTAGTAGAGTTACCTATGGGTTGTAAGACAGTTGGGTCTAAATGGGTTTTCAAGACCAAACGAGACTCTAAAGGTAACATTGAACGATTTAAGGCCAGACTTGTTGCTAAAGGTTTCACTCAAAAGGATGGTATTGACTACAAGGAGACTTTTTCTCCTGTGTCAAAGAAGGATTCCTTAAGAATTGTTTTAGCTTTGGTGGCTCATTATGATCTTGAGCTACACCAAATGGATGTAAAGACTGCCTTTTTGAATGGTGAATTAGAGGAGGAAGTGTATATGGACCAACCTGAAGGATTTTTTGCCACAGGAAAGGAACACATGGTGTGTAAGTTGAGGAAGTCAATATATGGACTAAAACAAGCTTCCAGACAATGGTATTTAAAGTTCAACAGCACTATCACATCTTATGGATTTGTGGAAGTAATTGTTGATAAATGTATCTATATTAAAATCAGTGGGAGCAAGTTTGTGATTTTAGTCTTATATGTTGATGACATTTTGCTTGCTGCAAATGACATGGGTTTGTTACATGATATAAAGAACTATCTCTCTAAAAACTTTGAAATGAAAGACATGGGTGAGGCTTCCTATGTGATTGGAATAGAAATATATCGAAATCGATCAAAAGGATGGTTAGGAATGTCTCAGAAAGGTTATATTAATAAGATTTTGGAGAGATATCGAATGGAAAAATGCTCCGCAGGTTTGGTTCCAATTCAGAAAGGAGATAAGTTCAGTAAAATGCAATGTCCGAAAAATGAATTGGAACGTAGGGAGATGGAAAGAATTCCATATGCTTCAGTGGTTGGAAGTTTGAATTATGTTCAGACTTGTACTCGACCCGATATCAGCTTTGCTGTTGGAATGCTAGGTCGGTATCAAAGTAATCCTGGATTGGATCACTGGAAAGCTGCAAAGAAGGTTCTTAGGTACTTGCAAGGCACCAAAGAGCTCATGCTTACGTATAGAAGATCTGATCATCTAGAAGTCATTGGATATTCAGATTCAGATTATGGTGGATGTGTTGATAGTAGGAAGTCTACTTTTGGATATCTGTTTCTATTAGCCGAAGGAGCAGTATCTTGGAAGAGTGCAAAGCAATCTGTCCTTGCTACTTCTACCATGGAAGCTGAATTCGTGGCATGCTTTGAGGCTACGAATCATGCATTATGGATGCGGAATTTTATCTCAGGACTTGGTATTGTTGATAGCATAGAGAGACCATTGAGAATTTATTGTGATAATTCCGCAGCCGTCTTCTTCTCAAAAAATGACAAGTATTCTAAGAGTACTAAGCACATGGAGATGAAGTTTTTGTCAGTTAAAGAGGAAGTGCAGAAACGTAGAGTGTTTTTTGAGCATATTGGAACGGACATGATGATAGCAGATCCGTTGACGAAAGGTCTTCCACCCAAGGTGTTCATTGGCCATGTAGAACGTATGGGTGTAGTAGATAAAGCCTTGCAATTTTAATAAGGTTGCTCATTATGTAAATGACATTTAGAATTCGCTAATAGTTGTTGTTTTTCTGCTTTAAATATTGTGTTATCATTATTATTGATGTATACATTTATTGATATTAGATAACATATAATGGATCTTGACTTATGAAATTTAAGGTTTGAGTTGAATTATAATTGGTTTGTGATACATGGAAGGGATCGTGTCGCTCAATGACATGTGACCGCCATGATCCGATCAATTCTAATTTAATTAAAGTTTAATAAACTTAATCAAAGTGCGCATCTATAGTTTCATTGAGCCATCAAGAAGACACAAAGGCCAAGTGGGAGATTGTTAGAATTATTTATTATATAAATATTAAATGTGGCCTATGTGTCTTAGGTTTAATTCTAAAAGGACTAAGTCTATATTATATTATTAGATTTTAATATAAAAGGTGACACCGTGATGAACCGGTTTCAATTAATGACTTTAAAATCCGGGAGTATTGGTGCTCCCTCATCCCTTGCCTAATAATGCTAGTATGTGTTTAATCTCTACATACATATAAATATGATATTAAGAGTGCTTACTTGAAAAGATACTTATGAAGGGTTACAACCTTTCATGAGTTTGCATTTATATCTATAAATATGTATGAATGTTTGTATGGAGGTAATAATCACAACACATCAATAATATTTACATAAAAAGTTTTATTCATCGAGAACCGCATTAGAGGAAGGCTAAAGGGACGAAAATCATTTGTTATCTTTCGATTATTTATCATCATCATGGATCAAGGTTAGTCATAATTGTTGGTTAAATCATGTTTAGTAGATCCTGTTGAATTGAATTTCATTAAAGAAATCATCAAGCTTATCTTACATTTGGTATCCGAGCGAGGTTATGAACTATCATGATTTACTAATTTTGTAATTATTGATTTCATGTATGCGAAAGTTATATTTTCTATTTGAAATTATAACTCTTGGGGTTATAATCTTTCTTCCGTGCATTAAGGCCTACTTTGAAAGATTATGATCATCAATTGTCATTTATACATTGTTGTCTTCTGTATCTTTGAAATGTTTAATGGTAATTTTATTGTAGATTTAGTGTCGAAATTGACTTTTGAGGCAATAGTTCTCATTTATTGCGCTGTTGGTACTTGGGATAATGTGCAAATGGTATATCTACGGTTATAGTGTATTTATTATGATTATGTCAAATTTATGCAATTCATATGTATAATATAACAAGGGTTATGTTAGATACATAATAATAGTTTGGTCTTTTATCTATGAAAGATCATTATTTTAATGTCTTATTTAGGATACAATAACCTGTTAGTCACCAAAGTGGCCTAGTTATATGTATTGTTATTTAGGCATTTAAATAACATATAATGTTTTAATTTCAATTGATCATGATTATAGAGATGCTATAATTGACATGATACTTTTTATGATTGTTCAATTGATTTTATTAACTATGTTCTAGGAGATCACCCAAAGGTGGATTATTGAATATGGTTAATAATATGTAAAGGATTAGAAATTAATACTTTGTTAAATAGTGTGTCTATCCAAAGATAACATGCTTATTTTGCATATGTATTTTATGTCTAATTATCAAAGTTTATAATTTTAGCATCAATGATATTCCATGTATTTAAGTGTTGCCCAAAGGTTACTTAGATGCATGTATTATGAATTTTTCAAAGCACTAATAGTTGAGTATGTATTATTGTTTGCAGCTTCATCTAGTTTATATGCATTTGCAAACTCTGTTATGAAATTCAATGGGCTAAATTATGATGATTGGTCTGAACAAATCCGGTTCACACTGGGTATAATGTCTTTGGACCTTGCAATTCAAATGGATGAGAAGCCCCCAGCCATTACAGACAAAAGCTCCGATGCAGAAAAGTCTCTTTATGAGGCATGGGAGCGATCTAATCGGCTGAGTTTGAACCTTATGAGAATGACGATGGCTGAAAGTATTAAGCCATCGATGCCAAAGACAGAGAATGCAAAGGAATTCATGCAACAAATTAAGGAGTGTTCTCAATCGGATTTGGCTGATAAGTCAATTGTAGGCAGCCTAATGAGTCAGTTGACTACAAAGAAGTTTGACTGGTCTCAGCCTATCCATGATCATGTAACTCACATGTCTAACCTGGCAGCAAAGTTAAAGAGCATGGGAATGGATGTAAATGACACATTCTTGGTCCAGTTCATCATGAACTCTCTACCTCCCGAGTTTGGCCAGTTCCAGGTGAACTATAACACCATTAAGGATAAGTGGAACTTTCAGGAATTGAAGGCCATGTTGGTTCAAGAGGAGGGTAGATTAAAGAAGATGAAAGATCAAGCTGTTCATTTCGTATCTCATGATGGTGCCAGCAGCAGCAAAGCTAAACCAGGTAAAAAGGGCAAGAACAAGGACAAAACTTTCGTGAAAGGGCCGGAAGGCAAAATTCGAAAGGAGAAGAAGTGTTTCTTTTGCAAGAAATCGGGGCACTTCAAGAAGGACTGCCCGAAAAGGAAGGCGTGGTTCGAGAAGAAAGGTATGCATTATAGTTATGTTTCCTTTGAATCGAATCTTATAGAAGTGCCTAACAATACTTGGTGGTTAGATTCTGGTGCTACTACTCATGTGTCTTGTATTAAACAGGGATTCAGTACGATCCAACCCATAAGAGGAACTGAGCAATACTTGTTCATGGGAAATAGGATGAAGGCACGTATTCAAGGGATTGGAACTTATAGATTGATCTTAAGTACTGGTTGTAAATTAGATCTTGAAAGATGTCTTTATGTTCCTGATTGTGCTAGAAATCTTGTTTCTGTTAGTAAATTGGACATATTAGGATTTAATGTTAAGTTTGACAGTGGTGGATTTTCATTATATAGACATAACTATTTGTATGGTTGTGGTACTTTGACTGATTCACTTTATAAGTTTGATATTGATAGTAGATTCTCTGAATCCTTATTTAATGTTAATAGTCAAGGCATTAAACGTAGTGCATGTAATGATAATTCTGCTTTCTTGTGGCATCAAAGATTAGGTCACATTTCCAAAGAAAGGCTAATGAGGTTGGTAAAGAATGACATACTTCCTCAATTGGATTTTAGTGATCTAGATGTGTGTGTAGATTGCATAAAAGGAAAGCAAACTAAACACATAGTAAAGAAACCAGCCATGAGAAGTACTCAACTTCTTGAGTTGATTCACACCGACATATGTGGTCCATTTGATGTTCCTTCTTGGAATGGAGAAAAATATTTCATCACCTTTATTGATGATTACTCACGATATGGATATCTATATCTACTGCATGAGAAGTCTCAATCGGTAAATGTCCTAGAGTTGTTCATTAATGAGGTTGAAAGGCAGTTAGATAGAAAAGTAAAGGTAATAAGATCTGATAGAGGTGGTGAATACTATGGAAAGTTTAATGAAAGTGGACAATGTCCAGGTCCATTTGCAAAATTCCTTGAAAGTAGAGGCATTTGTGCACAGTATACTATGCCCAATACACCTCAGCAGAATGGCGTGGCTGAGAGGAGGAATCGTACTTTGATGGAAATGGTTAGGAGCATGGTAAATAATTGTTCTTTACCTATTTCATTATGGATATATGCGTTAAAGACTGCAGCGTATTTACTTAATCGGGTTCCTAGTAAGGCGGTTCCTAAGACTCCTTATGAACTGTGGACGGGTAGGAAACCTAGTTTAAGGCATATACGTGTTTGGGGTTGTCAAGCAGAAGTAAGGTTGTATAATCCAAATGAAAAGAAACTTGATCCAAGGACAATAAGTGGATCTTTCATTGGCTATCCCGAAAAGTCCAAGGGGTACATATTTTATTGTCCTAACCATAGTACGAGAATCGTAGAGACGGGCAATGCTAGGTTCATTGAAAATGGTCAAACTAGTGGGAGTGTTGAACCACGAAATGTGGACATACGAGAGATTCAGGTTGAAAGTGATTCACCGCCTGATATTTCTTCTAAAGCTGTTGTGCCAATTGTTGCATCATATTCTAATGACACAATGGAACAACATAATGATGTCCAAAACCCACAAAATGAAAATACGCAAGATGAACCTGTCACTATTCAAGGAGAGAACGATGAATCACGTGAGCCTTTAAGGAGGTCAATAAGAGAAAGGAGACCTGCTATTTCAAATGATTACGTGGTTTATACAGTTGAAAATGAATGTGACTTAAGCCTTAATGAAGACCCGATATCATTCAAAAAGGCCATGGAAAGTAACAATTCTGATAAATGGTTAATTGCCATGAAGGAGGAAATGAAGTCTATGGGTGATAATAATGTTTGGGATCTAGTAGAGTTACCTATGGGTTGTAAGACAGTTGGGTCTAAATGGGTTTTCAAGACCAAACGAGACTCTAAAGGTAACATTGAACGATTTAAGGCCAGACTTGTTGCTAAAGGTTTCACTCAAAAGGATGGTATTGACTACAAGGAGACTTTTTCTCCTGTGTCAAAGAAGGATTCCTTAAGAATTGTTTTAGCTTTGGTGGCTCATTATGATCTTGAGCTACACCAAATGGATGTAAAGACTGCCTTTTTGAATGGTGAATTAGAGGAGGAAGTGTATATGGACCAACCTGAAGGATTTTTTGCCACAGGAAAGGAACACATGGTGTGTAAGTTGAGGAAGTCAATATATGGACTAAAACAAGCTTCCAGACAATGGTATTTAAAGTTCAACAGCACTATCACATCTTATGGATTTGTGGAAGTAATTGTTGATAAATGTATCTATATTAAAATCAGTGGGAGCAAGTTTGTGATTTTAGTCTTATATGTTGATGACATTTTGCTTGCTGCAAATGACATGGGTTTGTTACATGATATAAAGAACTATCTCTCTAAAAACTTTGAAATGAAAGACATGGGTGAGGCTTCCTATGTGATTGGAATAGAAATATATCGAAATCGATCAAAAGGATGGTTAGGAATGTCTCAGAAAGGTTATATTAATAAGATTTTGGAGAGATATCGAATGGAAAAATGCTCCGCAGGTTTGGTTCCAATTCAGAAAGGAGATAAGTTCAGTAAAATGCAATGTCCGAAAAATGAATTGGAACGTAGGGAGATGGAAAGAATTCCATATGCTTCAGTGGTTGGAAGTTTGAATTATGTTCAGACTTGTACTCGACCCGATATCAGCTTTGCTGTTGGAATGCTAGGTCGGTATCAAAGTAATCCTGGATTGGATCACTGGAAAGCTGCAAAGAAGGTTCTTAGGTACTTGCAAGGCACCAAAGAGCTCATGCTTACGTATAGAAGATCTGATCATCTAGAAGTCATTGGATATTCAGATTCAGATTATGGTGGATGTGTTGATAGTAGGAAGTCTACTTTTGGATATCTGTTTCTATTAGCCGAAGGAGCAGTATCTTGGAAGAGTGCAAAGCAATCTGTCCTTGCTACTTCTACCATGGAAGCTGAATTCGTGGCATGCTTTGAGGCTACGAATCATGCATTATGGATGCGGAATTTTATCTCAGGACTTGGTATTGTTGATAGCATAGAGAGACCATTGAGAATTTATTGTGATAATTCCGCAGCCGTCTTCTTCTCAAAAAATGACAAGTATTCTAAGAGTACTAAGCACATGGAGATGAAGTTTTTGTCAGTTAAAGAGGAAGTGCAGAAACGTAGAGTGTTTTTTGAGCATATTGGAACGGACATGATGATAGCAGATCCGTTGACGAAAGGTCTTCCACCCAAGGTGTTCATTGGCCATGTAGAACGTATGGGTGTAGTAGATAAAGCCTTGCAATTTTAATAAGGTTGCTCATTATGTAAATGACATTTAGAATTCGCTAATAGTTGTTGTTTTTCTGCTTTAAATATTGTGTTATCATTATTATTGATGTATACATTTATTGATATTAGATAACATATAATGGATCTTGACTTATGAAATTTAAGGTTTGAGTTGAATTATAATTGGTTTGTGATACATGGAAGGGATCGTGTCGCTCAATGACATGTGACCGCCATGATCCGATCAATTCTAATTTAATTAAAGTTTAATAAACTTAATCAAAGTGCGCATCTATAGTTTCATTGAGCCATCAAGAAGACACAAAGGCCAAGTGGGAGATTGTTAGAATTATTTATTATATAAATATTAAATGTGGCCTATGTGTCTTAGGTTTAATTCTAAAAGGACTAAGTCTATATTATATTATTAGATTTTAATATAAAAGGTGACACCGTGATGAACCGGTTTCAATTAATGACTTTAAAATCCGGGAGTATTGGTGCTCCCTCATCCCTTGCCTAATAATGCTAGTATGTGTTTAATCTCTACATACATATAAATATGATATTAAGAGTGCTTACTTGAAAAGATACTTATGAAGGGTTACAACCTTTCATGAGTTTGCATTTATATCTATAAATATGTATGAATGTTTGTATGGAGGTAATAATCACAACACATCAATAATATTTACATAAAAAGTTTTATTCATCGAGAACCGCATTAGAGGAAGGCTAAAGGGACGAAAATCATTTGTTATCTTTCGATTATTTATCATCATCATGGATCAAGGTTAGTCATAATTGTTGGTTAAATCATGTTTAGTAGATCCTGTTGAATTGAATTTCATTAAAGAAATCTTCAGCCTATCTTACAGCAAATTCCCGGTGCAAATCTGAATTATAAATTACATTGAAAAATCAAAACACCTATTAACTAACAAGCACGTAGACCCCATCATGCGTCACAGTGTAGCCATGGTTGACAACTCAAACCTAATATCCCATAATCTTCCTAAGCCATTGCACAAAATATACTAAGTGCTATAGTGCAGGAATGCACAGCCACTCATCATCCCACAATCTATTTGTGCCATGTGTAATAAAGGTCCTGCGTCATAGTACGGGAATAACAAATATCCATAACTGCCACTGTCCAACGCCATAGCATAGAACAACCCTTGTGCTATGGCGTAGTGTAATAAGTTTGAGAGCGATATTAGATGAAAGTTCGAGTACTTTTATGGAGAACAAAATATCGACTCATCATCCCATGATCTATTTGTGCCATGTGTAACAAAGGTCATGTGCCATAGTACAGGAATAACAAATATCCATAACTGCCACTGTCCAACGCCGTAGCGTAGAACAACCCTTGTGCTATGACGTAATATTAGACTACACCACTAACCCATGGTCTTGTTGCTCCATGGCGCAACATAGTGCAGGAGGTCACTTGCGCCATGACACAAACCCCCTACTCACATACGTTCTCCTGAACCATAGCCTAGGTCCCAAGCTACACTATGATGCAGGATGGAAAGACACCCTATAATTGGAGAGTCATTTTCAGAACAAAGGGCACCAAAATATATGGAAAAAATTTACTCTTTTGCTCTCAAAATCCTTCCTGACCAACGTTTACTCAGACACTCATATATCCCTACTCACTTTGAATTTGCCTCTCATTTTTAACACGATCTTTCTCAAAAACACATCACCATTTTGTCCAAATATCATAGCTAGATTACAAACACATTTTCTGCAACACCTTTTTCAATCCAAAAGTCAGTTTCATGAACAAAATCTAGACAGCCGCCTCACTTTCAAAGCTTTGTTTTGGGTGCTCCAATTGGTTTGAAGTCTCGGGATTGCTCATGGGTATTCCTAATTAAGGCGGTGAAGAATGCATGAGCAAGGTAATTTTTTGAGTTCCTTCACCAATTCATGTTCGTGTTAATTTTCAAAATATAATTCTTTCGATTTTACTTTTTTCTTTGTAAACATTTTGTTTCAAGACTGTTTCGTATAATTATTCTTTCTATAGTAATGTGTTTTTCAACTCTCTAACTAATGATCATGATTAGATGACTTTTTTTCGTAGATTTATAGTATTTAACTTTTCTTACACATAGTTTTCATGCTTAGACTTTCGATTTTGCGTTTTGTAGTATCATGTTAGGTTTTCTTTGTTTTCTCTTCATTTCTTCCATGTTGCTACTTCCTTTTTGTAGTTGTCATGTCTAGAAAATACTTTGTGGCTTATTAGAAATCATTCATTAGGTTTCTTCCCTTTTATATATATTTCACTTCTTTTTTATTATGTTTATTACTTACTACATGAACCATGCATCTCATGAGCATTTCATATGTACTAAAAATCCTCCGCTTCCCTTGAACTTGTATGCTAAACTGTTGTATCTCACTCATTCTAGGAATAGCAAAGACCAATGTTTGTAAATCACGTATAACAACATAATTCATGCAAACCCTGGTGTAGACACCTAATTTAGTCCCCCTGTCCCGCAGCAGGACTCTGTGATGATTAAAAAAACTCATTTATTTAGAAGATTGGATAATCGAGTATACTTGGGCATAAAAATATAAATCTCGGACATTATAAAAGTTCCATTCTTATTTCACGGACTATTTTATCCCAACGCCTTTTTTTATTACTTTAAATAAATGAATAAAATAAAATGATGATAATAATAATAAATAAATAAATAAATAAATAAATAAATAAATAAAATCAAAAATCAAATTCAAAATCAACAAATCTTTCAAAAAAACGCAGCGCGCTTAATTTAGTCACACTGACAACTTAGCGTGACTAAGTTAATAGCGCTACCCTAGTAGCGTTGTAGGGTTTCTCCCGCTACTGGGTTAGCGCGATTCGGCGTATCATGCTAGCAGGCCAGCGCAATTAGGGTTCCCACGATATTATAAAAACCTTCATTTCCTTCATTTCTCAACACCTTTTTTTACTTACTCTCTCCCTCATACTTAATTAATCCGATTATTGCTTTTAAACAACCTTATTTTTTTATAATAATTATTTATTATATATTTACTGTTTATTTTACTAAAAAGTGGCTACAAAATTTTAATAATATCGAAAGGATAATTCGAAACTCTGCCCAAATTAATACTCAACGTATACAATCTTCAAAGGAGAAGTGGTACGTTTCCTGAGAGCCCTAAAAGTTATGTTTATGGACTTTTAGTTGTTGTTTAACTATTTATTTACCGCTTTATCACCTTATTATTGTTAAAGGACTTAAATTGATTGTTTGCAACGCTTAATCAAGATAATTCTTTCGGACAAATCTAATCATGCTAGGCTCCCTAAATCAATTTTAATAACGGTTTCAGTTAAATTAATTAGTTTTTCATGTTATCACTAACAATTTAATGCTTTTTTTTTTGTTAATTTTGTAAATTGATAATAATGTGATTCTAAATATAATTTGCGTATGGTTAAGAGGAAACTAGTAATGGCCGCCTATGGGCTAACCCGATGCACTCCGTCATGTTAGTACCTTCGCCCCCGAATCCAATCTTTGGTTCGCTCGACCACAACTTGGAGTCATCCCTATGGGATCGGAGAGGATTTCCGTGTAATTTAGACAAACGTCCCTTATTCGAGTCCCATCCGTATCTAATCATAATACACGGTTTATGAGTTTAGTTCCTAAAACTCATTGGCGACTCCTTATTAGCATGGTTGGTATCAGTATTGAAGTTTCTCCAATAAAAAAAGGATTTAAAATTGGGTTTAAAAGGAAAAAAGAGCAGCGCTGGAAAGTTGACTACGCTACCTTCGTAGCGTTGCAAACCTTCCTGCGCTGACACTGTAGTGTCACAGAACTTGTAACGCTACAGGGTCAGCGTGGGAAATCTTGTAGCGCTACATCTGTAGCGTGGTACAAGTTCCAGCGCTCCTTTTCAGTTGAAAAAAAGGAAAAAAAGAAAAAAGAGCAGCGCTGGAAAGTTAACTATGCTACCTTCGTAGTGTTACAAACCTTCTTTTGCTGACACTGGAGCGTCACAGAACTTGTAACGTTGTAGGTCAGCGTGGGAAATCCTGTAGCGCTACGTCTGTAGCGTGGTACAAGTTCCAGCGCTCCATTTCAGTTGAAAAAAAGGTCTAATTAATTCGTTTCACCTTTCCTTAAGACAATTTTTTAGGTCTAACTCGACCTATGGACGGTTTGGGAAAGGTGACCAAAAAATTTGGGACCCTAAAATCCCGGGGCCCCTACAGTGGCGACTCCACTGGGACTAAAAGAGGGTGAGACTTGAAAATTTTCTCTTAATCATACACTTATTATATTTAGAACAAATTGCATTTTTTAGACATATTGCATACATGTGACAAACACTTGGCTTCCATGTGTTTGAAACATGCCTTAGGAACACCATAATAACAATACATTTCGGGAAGGAACCGTTGAATTGGTGGGGCCCATGGTCTCTAAGCAACCGAGCAAAACACAACCTTATCCCAACTACATCGATTCCAAGTTGCCCATGGTACTTGGAGGGGAGACACTCCATAATCCATATCTAATGGTCATCACACCGCAAAGTGTTGGAGCACACTCCTTAGATGTAGGACACTTTGGATTGACCTTTAGAGCTTAACCCTAGAGGACATAGAACCTTGGTTTAGGGAACCTCATTGCTTGTAATTCGATTTTTGATTTTTTTTTTTCATGATTCTGTTTTTTTTTTTTTTTTTTTTTTTTTTTTTTTTTTTTTTTTTTTTTTTTTTTTTTTTTTTTTTTTTTTTTTTTTTTT
>PYUH01000463.1:352177-402638 GCA_016808085.1 Suaeda aralocaspica
TTCTTCATGTTGTTTAGGAGACTTTAGGATTTTGCATTTATTTATTAAAAGATTTTATTAACTTACTTCAAATTAAATGATTCACTAAAATCATTTCCTTACAAAGACTTCATTAGCATTATTCTGTTCTTATATAGAATATTATTAATGTTATCTATTTAGAAATTATTTTGGAAAATCATTAAATAAAGGGAATGTTAATAACATCATGTTAGGAAAAAAATTGTTTTTTTTCTAAGACTAACTTGATACTTCCATTATTCACCAAGAAATTTAAATCGTATCAATCGTTTCAGACATTTATTTGTTAAGATTATTGACATAATTTGAATATTTCGAGGATTTACTAATTCAATTCTTTTTTGTAGAATTTAATTAGTTTATTTTCGAATTCTAGGTGGAGCTAACAATCTCATTNGTGGAGCTAACAGCCTCACTTTCCCTAATAAATGAAATTCTTTTTTTTTTTGTAAAAAAAAAAAACAAAAAAAAAAACAAAATTTTCGCCCATGATCTTTTAATCCTCATAAGCGTTAACAATAATTAACTTAATACTGGTTTTGTTTGAGTTAAACTAAAAAAGGTCAAAAAAACTTTATTAATTATATTCTTTAAATTAGAATATCATTCATTAAGGTTTAGTCGTCTTTAGCTTAGATTACAGACGCACTCAGTATTAAATTAATCATTGTTAACACTACTTAATTATTTCCTTATTTTTTCGAAAAATTGAAATAAATATTTTTTCTGAATGGTTCGAAATTTTTTATCGTAAAGGGCTGGTTCAACTGCTTGGTGTCGCGATCCAGATCAGCGTTTACAAAGGTTAGGTAGTGATGAACAATCATCATTCATCTCAAATTCCTTAGAGTATATTTGTGAAGATTTCGGGTTTATTACTGTAAATTCTCCAATTTGTTCCTCAAGTTCTGTTCGGTCCTCTCCAAGTCAAAGTATAGGTGAACAAGAAAATATGAATGCTACATTGAATGCTCTCATGATGCGTCTTAATAAAATGGAGGCTGAACGAGAAGTAGAAAACATACGCCTTGCTGAAATTGAAGCTGAACGTGCTGCTAAAAAGAAACATTTGGCTGAAATGGAAGCCAAAAGGCAAGAGGAAGAAAGGAGAAAGAAGAAAGAGATGGAAAATCTCATTCATCGTTCTTCAATGGGTAGCAAATCACATCAATTTGAGGCTGCCAACATCCCTAACACTGAGGTTGTTCTCCCTGAAAAGTTCGATCCTTCTACTCTTCCAAAGTTCAAGGTGACTGGTAATCCAGTCAATCACCTTAAGAGCTTTATTGGGTCCATGACCATCAAAAAGGTTGATCCTGTATTCTATCCAGCGATCTTCCCTCTTTCTTTAGAACCCATTCCACATAATTGGTTCTACTCTCTTAACACAAATCGGGTTTCAACTTGGGATATAGTTACTAAGGAATTCATTGATCAATACAAAGATAACATGTAATTCCAAGTCACACTCCAAGAACTCGATGTGCTAAAACAAGAAGCTGATGAAGGGTTCACTACCTTCTTCACTCGTTATAGGGAAAAGATGACCCACTTGGTCCAAAAACCATTTGATGTTGAATTAGTAGAAAGGTTTGTAGACAACCTGTCCGAGCCTTATGAATTACATCTCAAATATCAAGGCATCGACTCCTTCAAACGAGTGTATGATGTCGGGATCAAAATTGAGAACCATTTATTGAAAAAACAATCGAAGCCCTAGGGGAACTACACCTATAAAAAAGGTGAATCTTCCAAAAATAATGAAGTCAATGCTTTAGAAGCTTCTCGTTCAAGTCCATCAAAAATAAAGAGATGGCCTCGAGATAGAAGATTCACTCCTATCAGCATGACATATTCTCAAGCTCTTGATAGACTTCAAAGCCAAAATGCTTTACATCCAATTGGGCCAACTCCTGACCCACCAGAGGACAAGAGAAGCCCAAAATGGAATGCTAATTCATGGTGCAAATACCATAGAGGGAAAGGGCATGATACTGAACAATGATGCTGGGTCCTCAAACATGTTATTCAAGACATGGTTGAAGACGGGCGTTTACCTTTACCTCCCAAGCCGAATAATATCACCAATCCTTTTGGTGGATCGTCTATTCTGGCCATTGATTTTGTTAGCGATAATTTTGATCCTTCTAAATTTATCACTTCCAATAATGATAATGCAATGGAGGAAGTATTAGGCTTACACGATCATGTATGTGGCATATGGGACGATGATGTTGAGGATACTTATATCACCAACCTCAATACAAACACAACTCTCGGGCTTAATCCAGAAATTATAAAAAATGATTGGTACTAAGATCCTACAGAAGTTGTGTCCAATGTTCAGCATCTTACTCGTTCCGGATGAGCTTATCAACCTGATAATGACAAAGGCCCATCTCAGGCCCATGTCAACAAAGACTCAATTCCAGTCCAAACAAATACAGGCTTATCATAAGCCCAAAATGCTAGTGAGAGCAACGATAATCCTCTCATTAAGCAAATGCAAAAGACTAAAGCCGACGTAACCATTTGGCAATTGTTAGCTTCTTCTCGTGATCATAGGGTAGCTGTACTGAATGCAGTAAATGCATTAAATGTTTCTCCTGATACTACCCCTGAAAATCTAGTAAATCTCTTGTCAACTAGAACAAAGAAAATGATTGAATTTTCTAAAGAGGATCTTCCCCCGGAAGGTACTACTCATAACAAGGTCCTTTACCTAACTGCTGGGATATTGGGTAAAAATGTCCCCTTGACATTAGTCGATAATGGGTTTGCGGTCAATTTCTACCCATTAAGAACTTCCAAGCATCTTGGCATAGAAAAAGAAGCATTTTCCCCATTACTGCAAGGAGTAAGAGGTTATGATAACACAAGACGAGAGGTTTTAGGAGTCGTAATTCTTGATATGTCCACTGGTGGAATAAGGAAGAAAGTCGAATTTCATGTCATCGATGTAAAATCATCTTTCAATTTGCTTCTAGGCGACCATGGCTCCACATGCTTGGTGTGGTGCCTTCATCGCTCCATCAAAAGGTCAAGCTCATACATGAAGGCGTGCCTATAACCATTTATGCTTCTCCAATCAAAGTAACCATAAAGGATCAATCCCTGCTAAAAATATCCCATGATCAAGATCTGGAAGATTTGTGGGGATTTGTTCCTGAAGAAATCGCTTTCATTGAATCGACTAAAGAGGAATTATAAAGATACATGGTTGAAGAAGTGACTCGAAAGGCCAACGCCAAAAGGGGAATTACTACCTCTATCCCTTCCTATCAGCTGACTCTAAACGAGCAGTTTATAAAGGAAGGGGATAATTACCCTTATTATGGCTTCCCTGAACCCTTGGTTCAAAACGGGATACAAATTCCTAGACTTGAAATATTTCATGACTGCTGCTTTCTAGAAGAGAAAGCACAATACTCTCCTCCCATCAAATACTCCAAACCAGAGTGTTTAGACAAATGGGCCCTTGTTCTATTATTTGGACTGGAACGGAACCCATTGAGAGACAAAGCTGCAATAATTCAGAAGGCTACGCAAGATGAAAAGTTCAACCCCGCTTTACTCATTTCCCATTCAGAGAACGTCGAGCGCGGATGGAGAAAGACCTTGAAGTGGACCAACACAAAAGGGGCCAAAATTTCTATCACAACCGGGGAGGGACAAATGTTCGAAGATTCTAAGTCTGAGTTTGAGTCTGAATCCAAGGATAATATTAGTGTCGTAGGCAATCTAGCTATATCGGTTCCTTCGATTCCTCCCGTCCCTAATTTAGATTTAAGCTCTAAAGGAATTGAGTCCCTCTTTGATGTACTCCTTGATGATTTCAATAATTATGCAACTATTGCTTATTCGCGCTCTCTTCCCCAATCCCCTTATAATTGTCTTGCAATAATTAATTCAGCTGAAAAATCAACTAATGATGAACCAGTTGAGATAAAAAAGTTCATGCAAGAATTTAAAAACCACACGCCTGTAATAGAAGAAACTGAATCCATTAATATCGGTAATGAACAAGATATAAAAGAACTAAAAATTGGCTTAACTCTTAATTTACAAGAGCGCACAGACTTAATAAACACGCTCAAAAAATTTCGCGATGTTTTTGCTTGGTCATACAAAGATATGCCTGGCATAGATCGTGAAATTGTGGAACACAAAATTCCGCTTAATCCAACAATTAAACCCGTCAAACAAAAGTTAAGACGTATGAAGCCTGACGTTGCCTTCAAAATAAAAGAGGATATTATCAAACAATTAGATGCGGGTTTTATATATGTTTCAAAATACCCATAATGGGTAGCTAATGTTGTTCCAGTTCCGAAAAAGGATGGACGTGTGAGAATGTGTGTAGATTTTCGGGACTTAAATAAAGCTAGTCCTAAAGATGATTTTCCACTACCATACATTGATATCCTTGTAGACAACACGACTAATCATGAACTCCTTTCGTTCATGGATGGCTATGCAGGTTACAACTAAGTACAAATGGCTGCAGAAGACATGGAAAAAACCACATTCACTACCGAAAGGGGAACTTTCTGTTACAAAATAATGCCTTTTGGACTTAAAAACGCTGGAGGTCTATGATATGATGCATAAGGAAGTAGAGGTCTATGTAGATGACATGATCGTAAAATCAAAAGACCGACAAGGGTACATTCCTGCCCTTAGAAAATTCTTTACTAGATTAAGAAAATATAATATGAGGTTGAATCCGCAAAAATGCGCCTTCAGAGTAACATCTGGAAAGTTGCTTGGATACGTAGTTAGCACGCGGGGTATAGAAATTGATCCATCTAAAATCAAAGCTATACTAGATATGCCTTCCCCTAAAAATGAAAAACAAATCCGAGGATTCTTAGGTAGGCTTCAATATGTTAGTCGATTCATATCAAAATTAACTATGATTTGTGAGCCCATCTTCAAGAAATTAAAAAAGGAAGAAAAGGTAGAATGGGATAACAAATGTCAAGAGGCTTTAGAAAAAATAAAAGAATATCTTCTCAAGCCTCCGATACTTGTACCACCAACACCTGGAGTCCCTCTAAGGCTATATTTAACTGTCACTGAAACTGCTGCCGGAGCCATGCTCGCATAAGAAATAAACGGAGAAGAAAAGGCCATATATTACTTAAGTAAAAAGTTTATCCCATATGAAACTCGGTATTCACAGTTGGAGAAAACTTTCTTGGCCTTGGTATGGGAATCTAAGAAGCTTAGGCATTACTTGCTTTCCCATTCTGTCCATGTTATGTCCCATTTGGACCCATTAAAATACCTTTTTGGCAAGCCAGTTCTAATTGGTCGCCTCTCGAGGTGGCTTGTTATGTTAGCCGAATTTTACCTTCAATTTGTCCCTTCAAAAACAATTAAAGGACCAGCAGTGTCAGATTTCTTGGCTGAGTTCCCTCCTAACGAGGAAAAGACGGAAGCATATAACTTCTCCGATAAAGACCTCTTAATGACTAAAGACGATAGTTGGGCCCTCTACTTTGACGACGCTTCTAACAAAAAGGGGTACAGAGTAGGGGTTCTTTTAGTTAGTCCAGATGGTGCACATGTTCCAATATCAGTCAAATTAAACTTCGAAGTCACTAATAATGCAGCTGAATACGAGGCATGCATTGTTGGATTAGAGGCAGCAGCAAGTTTAGGGGTTAAAAGACTAAAGGTATTTGGAGACTCATCACTCATCATAAATCATGTGTCTAGAAAGTGGAAAGTAAGAAGTGCTAGCCTAGCACTCTATCAAACACACTTAAACACCATAACTGAAAACTTCGATGATATCTAATACCAATACCTCCCTAAGGATGATAACCGATTCGCCGATGACCTTGCTAAATTATCATCAATGATAAATATCCCACATAACCTAGCATCGATAACTTTAAGCGTTGAAAGGAGGCAAGAACCTGTCTATTGTAATGCTATTGAGGATGCCCATGATGATGAGAAGAAAATTCCATGGTATCAAGATGTCCTCGATTACAAAGTAAAAAGAGAATTCCCACGGAATTCCAACCTTCGAACTCAAAGGGCAATAAGATTATTATCTTCCCAATATATCGAAATTCAGGGTAGATTGTATGAAAGGACCTCAGAAGGGCTTAATTTGCTATGTGTTGACAAAACACGAGCCAAGCGACTTATGGAAAACACCCATAATGGCGTCTGTGGTCCCCACATGAATGGTAAGATGTTAGCAAAAAAGATAACACGCTTAGGATATTATTGGACAACAATGGAAGGTGATTGCTGCAACTATGTAAAAACATGTCCTAAATGCCAAACATTTGCTAACTTACAATATTTACCTCCTGTAGAGCTATACAATTTTACTTCACCGTGGCCATTCTCCACTTGGGGTATTGATATAGTCGGGAAAATAACGCCCAGTGGTGTTATAGGACATACGTTCATGTTGGTTGTCGTTGACTACATCACAAAGTGGGTTGAGGCAGCCTCATATATCAAAATAACCGCTAAACATGTGGCCAAATTCATTGAACAAAACATCTTTTGTCGTTAGGAAATTCCACATGAACTCATTAGTGACAATGGATCTCATTTTAAGGGAGAAGTAATTGATCTTTTACAACGATATAAAGTACAAAATAGACACTCTTCCCCTTATAGACCCTAAACAAATGGAGTAGTAGAGGCTGCAAACAAAAATGTTGTTGTCATCATAAAAAAGATGGCTAAACATTATAAAGATTGGCCTCATAAACTTCACTTTGCTCTATGGGGATATCGAACTTCTATACAAACGTCCACATGAGCCACCCCTTACTCCTTAGTGTATGGTATGGAAGCAGTTCAACCTGTTGAGTTGGAAATACCTTCTCATCGCATAGCCTTAGAAAGTGAAACACATGAAGCTGAACGGGTTCGTGCTAGGTATGAGGAACTTATTCTCTTAGATGAACGGAGATTAAAAGCTTTGCATCACATACAAATATATCAAAGACGGATTGCAAAACATTTTAATAAAAGAGTTAAGCCAAGAAACATTAATGAAGGAGATTTAGTTCTAAAAGAAGTACGAGCCCCACCCACCGATCCAAGAGGGAAATTCCGACCCAATTGGACGGGGCACTATATTGTTAAGAAAATCCTATCAGGCGGTGCGGTAAAACTAATCGACATAGATGGGGCCGAATTTACTCAATTAACTAATTTGGACCAATTGAAGAAATTTTACGCTTAAAATTGCAAGACAATCATGGACTCACACTAAGTCCTACAACATATGGGCCCAATTTGGCTCATATTATTATGTAAAATGGGCCAATCGAGAGAAGAAAAGCATCATAACCTACTCTATACAAAACCAAAAGCTATATATAATAAAAGTAATTAAATAAATAAGAAAGGGCAGTGCTGAAAATTCAACCGCGCTACCCTTGCAGCGTAACAATGATAATTGCGCTGCCATGTCAGTGTGACAAGAGTAACCACCCTGCACCATGCATCGCTTTTTATCCTGTAGCGCCACAACCCCAGGGTCAGAATTTCAACTGCGCTCGATGCATGTTACATTTAAATAGTTTCAGTGAATATTTATATTTGATTAAACTATTGAATTATGAAAGACTTCACTTAAAGGTTTCGCATGTTTGAGGACCCACGAAGGTTCGATAAAAGGCTCATTTAAGTCTTTTCTATAAAAAATATATATATAATAATTAGAACTAAAATAGCTAGGGAAGTAGGGATCGAATCCTCAGGGAGGCTATTAAACTCTACTAATTCTAAAAAGCCTAAAGTGTGTAAGGGGCCTTGGTGGAAATTTCGGTAAATGATTACTAAAACTAAGAAGACTAAAAATGAAACTAAAGAAATGACAGGAAATTATTGATTAAAATCTATTAATGGAAACCAAGGGCTATCGGTTCAATATGATCGATCAACAAACTCAATTAACGGTAACTAATCAATTCATTAGCATTCACTGAACTAGGGCTCACTAATTCTCTCAAACTTAGACTCCCTCAAAACTCCTTTAGCGGCTCTCGCTCGCATAAATTCGTTTTTGCCTATTATTTAGTGATCTAATTGTGGTAATCTTACCTCTCGGCCTCGATTTGGACAATAACCTAACCTACGACTAAATCTGGCCACAATTTAATTGCAATCGATAGAATTCAATAATAGGAATTCAATTAAAAGCCAAGAACTAATTTGAAAATATAAATTAAATTCACACCATAATCATAGATCCCCTAACCCTAGAGAAAAAGACTACTCACACATAATTAAGGAACAACAACAAAATTAGAATTAAATAACATGATCATGAACAAAGAACTAATCAAAACTAGAATTGAAACTAAATTAATCACTAATAAAACTAAATTAAGAATCAAAGTAGCAAACTAATTAATCTAAAGTAAAAATTAAGAAACTAAAGAGATTCATGAAATTAAAGGAATTGAAAAGCATAAGGAAAGAAATTACCAAAATAATGATGAAATTGCATTGATTGAAAGCTTGAATTGTTGAACAAAGTAATCAATTATAAAATTCTATAGAGAATAATGGATTTTGGATTCCTAGGTCTAAAAATATGATAAAAAACTAGTTAGGGTCGTCCCCCCTTTACATAGAGTATATATAGTATTTAGGTTTTACTAAAATAAAACCCAGGAAGCAAAACCGCGAAGAAAAGCCGAACGGATCAAAATTCGTGCTACCTGCGCCCGCTTAGGTCAAACCCAATTTGTTCCCTGCGCCCACATGGTGCATAATGAGTGAGTTCTGATACTTCTGATCTATGTTGCACCAGCATAAGTCAAGGAGGCTTTTAACCTATGCGCCCGCATAAGCCATAATGAACCATAATTTGACGATCTTGCTTGAATTCTTTGCTCGATTCTTCGAATTTCATTCGTGACTTCTCGTGACTTGGCACGCATCCCGAGGCAAGTACTTTTTGACTCATTTAAGCTTCCAATGACTTCATAACTCTCTATTACGCTCCTGTAACATATAAAACAAAACCGATAACCATGCATAATAACCGAAAGAGTATAAAATAACCGAAAAAGGTTCTAAAAGTCAACTAAAGATTCCTAAACCATTCCAAAACATAACTTAACATCGAAAGATGATATTTAATCAAAACAAAGCCACAAACTTAACTATTTAGCACAAGAATCAACCAAAAATGAGGGAAAAACTCAACATAAAACACGTATATCAAATTCCCCCAAGCCGAATCTTTGGTCGTCCCGAGCAAAACACAACGAAATTGACTACACCCCATAAAAACATAATAAGCATCATAACTCAAGAGAACATCCGAAGACACATGGATCAAAGCCAGCCAATCAAGCACCCAATTACCGTCCTTCCTACATACGAGTCAAACAAAACCAACCAAGCAAGTTTAATGAATCGATGACTAGAGTAGCTCACGGGTCGTCACTCCACACAATTAAAGATGAGCTTATAACAATGAAGCTCTAACCCTCACCTCCCAACCAAATATGGAATGCAATGCAAAATGTATTTAAATGCAACTTTAAGAACCCGAAACCCACATCTCACACCTCATGTAAGTATTTAAGGGTATCCACTCATCCTAAATGTCGACTCGGAATGCAATTAATACTCTACGACCTTGACAAAGGATTCACTTCACGATAACCATAGCATGTGCACGAAGATCAAAAAGGACTTTAATAAGCTTGTAACGTGGCTAGGATGATGGGTAGGATAAAAGTTTGGGATAATGTGTTGGAATGTGGGGTATACGCATATAAAATCAAGGAAATCTTCAACATTACCCAACATCCAATTCAACCAAATCAACCAAACTTTTCTTTATTTTTCACATCAACACCATAAATCTCATAATTCAATCATCAACCACTACTTACAAACTTTAAACTTCTTTCTTTTTATTTCATCTCTTTTTTTTCAACTTTATTATGCTTTCATAATTTTTTTTTCACTTTATTTTTCTTGCATAATAAAACATAGTTTCACGACTGTTAATGATTTGTCTTTGCTTAAAATTCAATAAACAATAAACATAATCATCACACATACATAACTAGGCTATGAATAAAATATGACTTTTTAATTAACTACAACGGCCTAGACATTGGCATGCAGAGCCTTATATGTGAAACTTTATAATTTAACTTTCAACAATAACATTTCCAACTATTTCACCGTCAATCCTCCATAACATCCTTCAAAACTTTATTTTAACAACACCACAACTACTTCAACTCCCCCAAACCAAGTTTGGGCATATAATGCATTATGTAACAGAGATAATAGGCTTGTAATGTGGCTAAAATTCAAATGAAAGGGATAAAAGCTCAAAACATGGGATCAAGGGAAAATATAAATGTAGGAAATGAAATTCTAAAGCTCAAAAGAAGAAACGAAGGCCTTTTATCATGCGCAACATACACAAAATCCATAATTAAAGTTACTAGAATCCAAAGTCAAACCCAAGATCATAATTGCACTAGGAACTAAGCATACATAAAAGAGAAATATGAATGAATTTATATACAAAAGTGGCTCAAATCCTTCCGTTAACACAGTTCAAGTCCAAGACCCAAGCAAGGTTGAGAAGAGTTGACCAATAAAAGGAAATCAAGCAATCAAATCCAAGTCATAGCCAACAAATCACACATGTGGATCCATCCCGCGGTCAAGAGTCATAAAGTTTTCAAAATAAGCACAAGGGGTACAGAAGTAGTCAATTTCAACTATAAAACTCAACCAGGACACGAATAATCCATTAAGCTAATTCTCTCTTAAATTAAACCTAAGAAAACAGTACAATCTTTTTGGTCACATGTAAACTCCTATCCCTAACGAATGGTACAAACCATGCAACAGTCCTAAGAAAGCAATAAAACTAAACTAAAAAAGCAATAAATAACTAAAATAGGAAATCAATAAAATACTTAGCTCCCCCAAGCCAAACTTAGCAATGTCCTCATTGCTAGAGGGAGAAAGAAACTACTAACCTATGGGTTGCCTCTCGCAAAGCACTTGTTTAAGGTCATTAGCTTGACCGTAATTACCTTAGAACTCAAGGTGGATCAAATAGTGAACGTGAGCCCCATGTAGTTAAACACCCAAAGCTATTTGGGGTTAATGTCTGTTCAAATACCCCATGCTCCTTGCTAAGAACCTCGTTATATGTTTTCTTCACTTTACAAGCATGTGGGGATGACTTTCAAGGTTTCCGACGCTTCTTAGGGCGCGATTTCTTTTTCTTTGGATCCTGATACATCTCATTATTATCACTATCCCCGTCACCTGCAATTGAATCCAAACACAGAGAGGCCTCCAGAAGATCCTTATCAAGGGATCGAGGCAAGTCATTATGAACAATCTCATTAAAAGTATCAACCCTGTAACATGACTACTCTATCATGGGATTTTTTATTGCATTATTAAGATTAAATGTCACTTTATCATCCCCTACAGAAAGGGTTAAACTTCCATTTTTAACATCAATGACGGCACCTGCAGTATGTAAGAAAGGTCTACCATGAATGATAGGGATATGAGCACCTCACCAATATCAAGGACAACAAAATCAACTAGAATGAAAAATTTTCCTACTCTAACAGATACATCTTCTAAAACACCCTTAGGGTATTTTAAAGTTCTATCCGCCATCTGCAACGAAACATTAGTAAATTTAAGCTCTCCCATGTCAAGCTTCCTGCAAATTGATAAGGGCATCTCACTTACACTAGCTCCTAAATCACATAGAGCCTTACCAACAAACAAATGACCTATATTGCATGGAATTGAAAAACTGCCTGGATCCTTCAACTTAGGAGGAGATTTATTTTGAAGGATTGCACTGCACTCCTCGGTGAGTGCAACTGTCTCTGTTACATTCAACTCACATTTCCTGCTCAAAATATCTTTCAAAAATTTCGTGTAAGTAGGCACTTGAGTAAATAAATCAGTGAAAGGCACAGTGGTGCAAATTTTTAACTATTTCAAGGAATATACGAAAGTGATTATCGTTCTTACTCCTAGTTACCCTGTTCGGAAAGGGTAACGGCACCTTTGAGGGAGGAATTGTATCGGTAACTGAATCTGCTGCTGGAGCTTGCCTCCTTGGTGCTTCATTCTCCTTTGAGACTTCATTCTCCTTTTCTACAGCTACTTCCTCAAGGCCTTCAATAACAACCAAACTAGTCTTCTTTGTCCCATCTGCAGCCTTGTTAGCATCATCATCAGGCATTCTAGGACCTTCATAGTAAGTACCGCTCCTTGTTGCAATGGAATTGCAATGATCACGAGGTGGATTGCTTGATGAAGGATTTGATGGAGCAGGTTGAGGAGGAAGTTGGCCTTGTTACCTTTGAGCTGATGATTGAGCAATTTGAGCTGCTTGAGTTTCCAATTGTCGATTGTGGGCCTGCATAGCTTCCATGGCTTTCTGCATTTGCATCATCATGTTCTTCAGTTCTGAAGTCTCATTGCTAGTTGGCTATGGAGGTGCTGGGAGTGGTGCTGGAGGTGGTGGTCTACTAAAACCTGGTGGTTGAGGTGGAGCAAACCGTTGAACCTGCTGTTGTTGCTGTGGTACAAAATGTGGCTGCTGCTGCGGATTTTGAACATTGCTAGTGTTCTTGTAGGAGAAGTATGGATGATCTTTCCAACCAGGATTGTATGTGTTAGAAAAGGGGTTATTCCTGTAAGCTTGAAATGCACATACTTGCTCCATAGAACTATGACATGCTTGCATACTATGCCCAAAAGAACCACATAAATCACAAAAGACATCTGTAGCTCCCGAAAGTGCAGCCGTTGCAGCTACCGTCATTGGATTAGAGGATGGTGTGTTGATCTTGTCTAGCTTCTCATGATTTGCATTAATTTGTGAAGCCAAACTCTCAAATTTGTCATCTACCACATGTTTTCCTCCTCTCTTAGCATGTCCTCTAGGATTACCAAATTGAGAATTATAGATGGAAATCTTCTCAATTAGATCATAAGCAGCATTGACTTCTTGGTTCATAAATCGACCATTAGCAGCGGAATCAAGCAAAGTCATCCCAACTATTAATAGTATCCATGTTCAAACCATTCAACCAAGATCGAGCTTTCTCCTTTAATGAAAATGGAAACATCGTACGTCGTATGTAATCTTGAGATACATCAGCTTGCTTGATTGTATTGTAGTACTGAATGAAGTTATTCAAATGTAAGTTCGGATCTTCCTTCATTGTGCCTGCAAACTGATTCCTTTCAACCATGTTCACCAAAGCTGGCTTCAATTCAAAATTCAGGGCCTCTATATCAGGAACTCGGTATCTACCTCCCACTGTTGAAGAACTCGGCTGAGAATAGTCTTTTAAGGACCTTGCTGGTGGTGGCGGCGGCGGCGGTGCATCATTCCGTGGTGGGTTGTTCTCGTTGAACTGTGATTCTACCATTTCTTCCTTATCTGAACTATAAGAAATATTCAACTCCGCAAATAATTATGTCAAATCAACCAGTGTTCGTTCGGAAAGAATGACTCTTCGTGAACTCCACTTCCTTCTACGACTCCTCTTATGCAATGATCTTTCCGGTTCAGGGTCAATCCAAACCGGCATACAACCTAATACCCACACACAATCGAAACTCGAAACCGAAATAAGAACTGCCTCAAAGAACGTGAAGGTTCCTAAAGGTGAGAAAATAAAACCCAAAATAAAAACAAGAAAACACTTTAAACCCGACTAATAGAATTAAAAATTGCCTCCCCGGCAACGGCGCCAAAATTTGAACAGGCTATCGCTCACCTTTCAAAAATAACCGAACAACACTAACTAATATAGCTAGGGAAGTAGGGATCGAATCCTCAGAGAGGCTATTAAACTCTACTAATTCTAAAAAGCCTAAAGTGTGTAAGGGGCCTTGAAGGAAATTTCGGTAAATGATTACTAAAACTAAGAAGACTAAAAATGAAATTAAGGAAATGATGGGAAATTATTGATGAAACTCTATTAATGGAAACCTAGGGCTATCAGTTCACTATGATCGATCAACAAACTCAATTAACACTCACTAATCAATTCATTAGCATTCATTGAACTAGGGCTCACTAATTCTCTCAAACTTAGACTTCCTCAAAACTACTTTACCGGATCTCGCTCGCATAAATTCGTTTTTGCCTATTATTTAGTGGTCTAATTGTGGTAATCTTACCTCTCGGCCTCGATTTCGACAATAACCTAACTTACAACTAAATCTGGTAACAATTTAATTGCAATCGATAGAACTCAATTAAAGGAATTCAATTAAAAGCCAAGAACTAATTTGAAAACATAAATTAAATTCACACCATGATCATAGATCCCCTAACCCTAGAGAAAAAGACTACTCACACATAATTAAGGGAACAACAACAAAATCATAATTAAATAACATGATCATGAACAAAGAACTAATCAAAACTAGAATTGAAACTAAATTAATTACTAATAAAACTAAATTAAGAATCAAAATAGCAAACTAACTAATCAAAACTAAAAACTAAGAAACTAAAGAGATTCATGAAATTAAAGGAATTGAAAAGCATAAGGAAAGAAATTACCAAAATAAGGGATGAAATTGCATTAATTGAAAGCTTGAATTGTTGAACAAAGTAATCAATTATTAAATTCTAGAGAGAATAATGGATTTTGAATTCCTAGGTCAAAAAATATGATAAAAAAAACTAGTTAGGGTCGTTCCCCCTTTACATGGAGTATATATACTAATTAGGTTTTATTAAAATAAAACCCACGAAGCAAAACCGTGAAGAAAAGCCGAACGGTTCAAAATCCGTGCTACCTGCGCCCGCATAGGTCAAACCAAGTTTGTTCCCTGCGCCCGCATGGTGAATGATAAGTTGATATTTTATATATATTTTACCCCCGATCCCGATTGATTTTTAGCTCTAAGACGGCTCTTTTGAGCCATTTCTACTAACTTTTGCTATTTCGAGTGTTTGTTGTGCTTTTTATTAGATTTTACAGGAATCGATGATTTATTGTTGTTTTCCGAGCCTTTTGAAGCACTTGAAGAAGTTAGTGAAGAGTTGAAGTCATTTGGGAAGCTTAACCGAAGACTAGAAGTGTTTAAACGAAGAATTAAAGAAGCAATTAAGGAAGAACGAGCAAAAACCGAAAAAGAGAGCCAAAGCAAGCTACCCTCCCGGACCAAGGTTGTGCGCCCGGGTGAGGGCTGCACGCCCGGACCCCTCCGGGCGAGTGGCTCTAAAGGGGTTTTTTTCCGTGTTTTTTAGCGTAATTAGGGAGTATTTAAGTGTTTAATCTCCTAATTAGTCATTTTACGCCTCTTTTACTCTAAAATTCTCTCAAAGTGTAGAATTCCTTTCAATCTTTCAATCAATAATATTCAGGTTTTATTTCAATCTCAATTCTTGTTCTTAATTAATGTTTATTATTATTTTCAATTTATGTTCTTAGTTTTAATAGTTTTATGGTTAGTTTTAATTTCTTGATTATTGTTGGTTTTGTTTAGTTTAATCATGTTTAGGATTTTAATTGCTTTTATTGATTTAGTTTTTGTTCTTTCAATTATGAGTGAGTAGTTCCTTTTCTAGGACTAGGGGATCCATGGATTAATTGGTGATGTTTTGCTCATAAATATTAGTTTAACTATTAATGTGCTTGGATTCCTATTGTCAATTGTTATTGCTTTCAATTAAATACTGGCCAGGTTTAGTTGTTAGTTTGATATTGTTGAAATCGATGCCGAGAGGTAAGATTACCACAATCAGATCATAAGGACAATAGGAAAAACGAGTCTAAGTGAGCGAGAGCCATTAGAGGAGTTTTGAAAGGGACTAGATTTGAGAGAATTAGTGGACCTTAATTCAAGGAAATTGATAATCTAATTATTTATTTGTGTGCATTTCATTGGTTAATTTATGGTGAACCGATGTCCTAGGTTTAGTCATTAATTAAATTCCTTAATCAATTTACCTCTAATTATAGTTAATTTCTTGGTCACAATTGTCACTCAAAGGCCCTTTGCACAGTCTAGACTTTTTAGAACTAATAGGTTTAATTGCTTCCCTGTGGATTCGATCCCTACTTCTCTAGCTATATTGGTTAGAGTGGTTAGGTTTTTTTTGATAGGTGTGCGATAGCCTCATCAAATTTTGGCGACGTTGCCGGGGAGACAATTTTTAACTCTATTAGTCGGGTTTATACTGTTTTCTTTTTATTTTCCTTAGTCTCAAAGAACTTTTTGGTTCTTTGAGACAGTTTCTCATTATTGCTCGGAGTTTCATATTGTTCAGGTTTATAGGTTTATGCAAACCGACCACGAGCCTGACATTTTCATTTTCCTTGAGCCCGAGCAAGTATTTTTGAGGCGGTTGAGACGTAGTAGACGCCGAATATTTCTTCCTCGATCCGTGGAGGAAACTGTTTCTGATTTGTCTCAGTTTTTCGAGTTCACCTTCAACCCGTTGTTTGAAGGGTATTTAGAGGTCGAAATGGCTGCCGAAGGAGAAGTACAGGGTAGAGGACCACCACCTCCACCACCGCCACCTGCGGCCCGTTCATTGAGAGACTATTCCTTGCCTAGTACGGAGACTATGGCTGGAGGTTATTCAGTACCTGATACCGATGCTGCTAATTTGAACTGGGCCCTTGGGAATATGGTTAAACGAAATCAGTTTTCAGGGACATTGAAGGAGGATCCGAATCTACATTTGCAGAATTTTCTTCAATATTGTGATACTATCAAGCAAATGAACGTTTTTAAGGATTACATTAGGAGAAGAATGTTCTCATTTTCGTTGAAGGACAAGGCTAGAACCTGATGATCTTAATATGGCTACAATTACTTGTTGGGAAGACTTGGCTCTTGCTTTTCAGAGAAAGTATTATCCACCACAGAGAACTGCTTTATTGAGGAGTCAAATTACTAATTTGAACCAGGAAACAGATGAGTCACTTTATGATGCTTGGGAACGGTTCAAGGAGTTGTTGAGAATGTGTCCTCATCATGGGCTTAAGAAGTGGTTTTTGGTTCAGTCATTCTATAATGGTTTGGGTAATGAGAGTAGAGCTTTGTTAGATTCTGCTGCTAATGGTCGATTCATGAACCAGGAGGCCAATGCTACATATGAACTGATTGATGAAATTGCCACTCATAATTCACAGTTTGGTAACCTTAGAGGGCATTCCAAGAAGGGTGGAAAACATGTAGTTGATGATAAGTATGAGAGTTTAGCTGCACAGATCAATGCCATAAGTCAGAAGCTTGATAAGATTGGTACTACAGCTCCTTCACCATCACCTGTAGCTGCACTTTCGGGATGCACTGACCCTTTCTGTGACTCCTATGGTTCATTCGGTCATAGTTCCCAATCATGTACCAGTTCAGTGGTGCAAGTGTGTGCCTTTCAAGCCTACAAGAACAACCCATTTTCCAATACATATAATCCAGGCTGGAAGGATCACCCATACTTTTCCTACAAGAACAACAGCAATGTACAGAATCCTCAGCAAGCTATATCACCTCAGCAGGCACCATAGCAGATGCAGAGATATGTACCACCACACCCACCAGGTTTCAGCAGGCCACCACTATCAGCACCACCATTGCCAGTTCAACCTAGTGGAGAAATTTCAGAGCTGAAAAATATGATGTTACAGATGTAGAAAAATATGGAGGCAATGCAGGCTCACAACAAGCACCTGGAGACTCAGATAGCTCAGATTGCACAATCAACTACTCAAAGGCAACCAGGCCACCTTCCATCACAACCTACACGTCCAGTATCACAGGCATCACAGAATCCCCCAAGGGACCATGTCAATGCCATTACTTTGAGGAGTGGAACTGCTTATGAAGGCCCGAAAATGCCTACTGATGATGTTAATTCTGATGTTGCANCGATGTTAAAGGTGGAGCTAAGAAGACCAGTGATGTAGTGATTGAAGATTTAGAGACAGTTCCAGCTAAGGAAACTGAAGCACCTAAGGAGAAGGTAGATGACACATCGATTGATACGATCCCGAGGTCANTATCCCGAGGTCACAGGTTAGGTCACCCTTTTCGAACAGGGTAACCAAGAGTAAGAATGATAATCATTTCAGTAAATTTTTAGATATTGTGAAGAATTTGCAGGTTACTGTTCCATTTACTGATTTGATCACTCAAATTCCTACTTATACTAAATTTTTGAAAGATATTTTAAGCAGGAAACGTGAGTTGAATGTGGTGGAGACCGTAGCACTTACGGAGGAATGCAGTGCCATATTGCAAAACAAGTCACCACCGAAACTAAAGGACCCGGGAAGTTTTTCTATTCCTTGTAATATTGGCCCACTGTTTATTGATAAAGCTTTATGTGATTTAGGGGCTAGTGTTAGTGTTATGCCTTTATCTATTTGTAAAAAACTTGATATGGGTGCTTTAAAGGTTACTAACATCACTTTGCAGATGGCAGATAGGACAGTGAAATACCCTAAAGGAATTTTAGAGGATGTCCCGGTGAGAGTCGGGAAATTCTTTATTCCTGCTGATTTTGTTGTGTTAGATATGGATGAGGATGCTCATATCCCAATTATACTTGGTAGACCATTCTTACACACTTCAGGTGTTGTTATTGATGTCAAAAATGGTAGTTTGACTCTTTTAGGTAGGGGATGATAAAGTCACCTTTAATCTTAATGTTGCTCTTAAGAGTCCTATGATGGAACAGTCATGATATGTTATTGATATCATTGATGAGATTGTTATTGATGATATGCCTCGATCTACTACAAAGGATCTTCTGGAGGCCGTTGTTTGTCTTGATGTTGGTGCAGGTGAAGGTACAATTGATCCCGATGAATTGGTCCATGATCTCACTGGTGAGGAATTAAATCCAGTGGAGAGCCAGAATTTATTGAGTTACCACAAGAGGTTTGTTCTGTTAAAGAGGTAACCCAACCTGAGATGAAACCCCTCCCCTCTAATTTGAAATATGCCTTTCTAGATGATAAGGAGTTGTACCCAGTCATTGTTAGTGCTTCTCTTACTGATAGTCAATTAAATAAACTCTTGTCTGTGCTTAAGTCTCATAAGAAGGCTATTGGTTATACTATTGATGATTTGACTGGTATTAGTCCTGACTTTTGCATGCATAGAATTAATTTAGAGGAAGGTCATAAACCTTGTATACAGGGTCAACGTCGTTTGCATCCTATCATGCAGGAGGTGGTGAAGAGAGTAGTACTGGTGCCTGATTCCCAGTGGGTAAGTCCCGTACAGGTAGTCCGTAAGAAAAGGGGAACAACTATTGTTCGTAATGATAAAAATGAATTAATTCCTACTAGAGCTGTTACAGGATGGAGAATGTGTATTGACTATAGAAAATTGAATGTTGCAATTAAAAAGGATCATTTCCCCCTTCCTTTTATTGATCAAATGTTGGAAAGATTAGCTAAGAATAAGTATTTCTGTTATCTTGATGGATATTCGGGTTTCTTTCAGATCCATCCTGATGATAGGGAGAAAACTACTTTTACATGTCCTTATGGTACCTTTGCATATCGTATAATGCCTTTTGGTTTATGTAATGCACCAGCTACTTTTTAACGTTGCATGATGAGCATTTTTTCTGAGTTCATAGAGTCTATTATGGAAGTCTTCATGGATGATTTTAGTGTTTATGGTTCTGATTTTGATTCATGTTTGACTAATTTGACTAAAGTTCTCGAAAGATGTGAACAGGTAAATCTGGTTTTAAATTGGGAAAAATGTCATTTCATGGTCAATGAAGGAGTAGTTTTGGGACATTTGGTGTCCGAACGTGGTATTGAGGTGGATAAGGTGAAAATACAGGTAATTGAGCAACTGCCACCTCCGGTAAATGTAAAAGGGGTAAGAAATTTTTTGGGTCATGCTGGTTTTTATCGCAGGTTTATTAAGGATTTTTCTAAAATTGCGAAACTACTAACTCAATTGCTTTTGAAAGATGCTGAATTTAGATTCACTGATGAGTGTCTTGAGTCCTTTAATATGATCAAAAATGCATTAATTTCAGCACCTATTAAACAATATCCCGATTGGAATTTACCTTTTGAAATAATGTGTGATGCAAGTGATTTTACAGTTGGTGCAGTTTTAGGTCAAAGGAGGGATAAGGTCCTACATGCTATTTATTATGCTAATAAGACCTTGGATGAAGCTCAAGTCAATTATGCCACCACGGAAAAAGAGTTGCATCCTATTGTTTATGCATTAGATAAATTTCGTGCTTACCTTGTAGGTTCGAAAGTTATTGTTTACACTGACCATTCGGCTCTTAAATACCTACTTGGGAAGAAGGAAGCCAAACCAAGGCTTATTCGGTGGATTTTGTTGCTTCAAGAGTTTGATCTCGAGATTCGTGATAAGAAGGGAGCAGAGAATGTGGTAGCTGACCACTTATCAAGGATACGGTATGATGATGGGGAGATCTCTACCCCCATTGATGATTCTTTTCCTGATGAACATCTGTCTGTAGTTTGTGTAAATTCTCCTTGGTTTGCTGATTTTGCTAACTATGTTGTAGGGGGTGTCTTACCTTCTGATTTGACTTATCAGCAGAAAAAGAATTTTTTGCATGATGTAAAGCGATACTTTTGGGATGATCCTAACTTGTTTCGTGAGTGTGCAGATGGTTTATACAGGAAATGTGTTCCGGAATGGGAAGTCTATGGTGTACTTCACCATTGCCATTTATCACCATATGGAGGCCATGCTGGACCTTCTAAGACGATGTTTAAGGTCCTTGAATCAGGTTTTTATTGGCCTACTATCCTACATGATGCTAGAGCTTTCATTCTGTCTTGTGATTCGTGCCAACGAACAGGTAATATTTCACAAAGGCACGAAATGCCTCAAACAGCTATATTGGAAGTTGAGATTTTTGATGTTTGGGGCATTGATTACATGGGGCCTTTTCCATCCTCCAATGGAAATCGTTTCATATTAGTTGTTGTGGATTATGTTTCTAAATGGGTGGAAGCTCTTGCTACCCCCCATTGTGATTATAACACTGTTTTGAGAATGTTTAAGCAGGTTATCTTTCCTAGGTTCGAAGTCCCTAGAGCTGTCATTAGTGACGGGGGAAAGCATTTCCATGAGAAAAGACTAGATAAACTGCTGGAGAAGTATGGTGTTTACCACATAACAGGATTAGCGTATCATCCACAAACCAATGGTCAAGTGGAAGTTTCAAATGGAAAAATCAAAGCTATCCTGGAGAAAACGGTTGCAAGGTCAAGGAAAGATTGGAGTAGCAAGTTGTATGATGCATTATGGGCATTTAGAATGGCCTTCAAGACACCTATCGGTACATCTCCCTATCGGTTAGTGTATGGGAAAGCATGTCATTTGCCAGTTGAGTTAGAATACAAGGCCTACTTGGCAGTAAAGGAGCTCAACATAGATGCCAAGCTTGCAGGTGAGAAACGATTACTTCAATTAAATAGCTCGACGAATTTCGATTGGGAGCCTATGATAGTGCTAAGATTTACAAGGAGAAGACTAAGAAATGGCACGATAAGCGAATTGTAAGAAAGGAATTTGTAACAGGTGATAAGGTCTTATTATTTAATTCTAGACTGAAGCTTTTCCCTGGAAAGTTGAGGTCTAGGTGGAGCGGTCCTTTCGTTGTTACTATGGTGAGCAAGTACGGATTTGTAGAGGTTCAGAACGAGAAAGGAGAACGATTTAAGGTTAATGGACACCGCCTCAAGCACTACTATGAAAGTGATGTTGTTGGTCTAGTTGAAGAAATCAATCTCCGAGACCCACACCCCTATGAGCTATGAGGAAATATGGTCAAGCTAATGACCTTAAACAAGCGCTTTGCGGGAGGCAACCCGTAGTTAGTTTAGTTTTAGTAGCTTTGTTTTCATTTTTTTTAGTTTAGTAGGGACTCTAGCTCATTTCTTAGTTTTGGTAAGGGGAGAGTGAGGTACTAATGATTTTTTCCAAGTGTTTTGGGTGTGATTATAGGTACAATTGAGGTGAAAAAGTGAAAAAGGGAGAAAAATTACACGAAAAGCCCTATGCCCGAACCCTCCGGGCGAATAGCAAGGACCCGGGCGTGTAGCCCTCGGTCCGGGCGCGCAACCCATATTTCATGCCTTAGTTTTTTTTTAGAAAACTTCAAAAAATAGCCTTAGAAGCCACACGCTCGGACCCTCTGGGAGAGCAGCCCCCTCCGGGCGCTCAACCTTCGGGCCGGGCGGATAGCCTTGCTCGCGATTTTTTTTTATTTTCTTCTTTCTCCCCTCCTTTTCCACGCACTTCTTCTTTCTTCTTCCTCCCTCTTCTTTCTCTCACCTCTCATTTTTTTATCTTTACTTTCTCTCTCTACTATTTCCTCCATTTTTTTTCTCTACCTTCTCTCTACTATATCTCCCTCATTACTCACCCAAATTCACTCAAATTTTCACCAAAATCAATCTTTTTCCATCCTCTTTTAGATCCCCACCATAACTCTCAATTAGAACCACTTTCATCTCATACCCTTTAATTCCTCTTCACTTTTACTACTCTTCCATGGCACCTAAGAGGCAACGGGTCGGAGCAAGCTCAAGGAACAAACCACAAGGGTTGAGACGTGATCCTACATACGGGTTAGTAGCTTTTGGTTCACAGGAGCAGAAGGTACGGTTCGAAAAACTTAGATTACGTCATATTACCCCCACCCGTTTCATAGATCATCAATTATTGCATGCTTTTGGTGTCCATAATGAGACTGAGGAATTGTTTCGATTTATGGGTATACATAGTTTCTTTGGTATGGATGCCCCGACTTATCCCGACATAACTTACGAGTTCATGTCAAGCTTTGAAATTGACAGGCCTAACCCCAAGGCACCTGTTAGAGGTGTCAGTTTTAGAATGTTCAACATCGATCGTTAGGAAACGATCGAAGATTTTGGAGCAATATTTGGTTTGGCCAGTTGAGGGCGTGCTAGACCCCCTAAGGGCTTTGATGATGTTTCTTGGTGGTATTCTCTGACAGGTGTGCATCTGACCAACTGGCAGCATGCAAAGGCTGATCTGATCCACCAACCCTCTGCTAGGATTACTCACCATTTTCTTGCAGGGACAGTATTTGGTCGGTATGAACAACACGAAGTTCATACCAGAGACTTGTGGTTCCTAGGAAGGCACTTAGTTAAAACTTCATTTCCTTACCATCTTCATCTTCCTCATCTGTTTGCCATGCATTTACATACCCAATGTAAGACTTATACAGGTACCGATCGATTTGGTGAACCTACCATTAACAATATTGTTTTTGGTGGTCTTCCGACATTTGTTGGCAGGTACTATAAGGCTAACTTTGAGTATGGTAGGACCTCTGCTGTGGGGTCCCGCTACTTGGATGTCCCCTACCTCAGCCAATGTGATTGGCTAGATTTGAGTGACGGGGGGCGCATCAGATGGTACATAGGACCATCCAAGGGAGTTTCTGTTACCCTTCCTAATGCTTCACTGACCGGATTGCTGCCTGATCAACAACCCTATCTTATGCCTTTGGATGGCCATGGTGCAGGTTCTTCTGCAGGTACCTCAGGACATGCTGGGCCGAGCCAAGCCCATCTGTTTGTGCCCCAGCCACCACCCCAGCAGCCTCCACAACAACCACCTACAAACCCTGCCCCGTGGCAGGTACAGATGAACCAGCTGCAGAACCAGTTCAACAACTTCCAGATCCAGCAGCAGCAGTTCATGGATCGGTTTGCCACTTTTGAGCAGGATCATAGTCTTGCCATGTGCCCGATCTATGACCACTACGTCTGTACCGGCGTAACACCCTCCGCTGGCCCTCACCCTTCATGGTATAACTTCAACCCTGGAGAAGGGACCAGTGGAGCAGGAGGAGCAGGTGGTGGTGATGATGATGATGATGATGATGATGATAGTGATGATGGTAGTGCCAGTGAGGACACTGGCACTTTCCTCCAGTCTGACTAAGAGGAGTCCCCTACTTCCTTCAGCATGAGGACATTGTTGAGTCCGACTTGGGGGAGGTAACTTTATTGATTTGTTAGTTTAGTTTTTATTGGTTTCCAGTGTAGTTTTATTTCTTTCTTAGGACAGTCATATGGTTTGTACTACTTGTTAGAAGTAGGAGTTTACATATGACCAAAAAAATGTACTACTTGCATAGTTTAGATTTCTATTTGCTTTTGATAGCTAGCTTTAGTTGATTGATTGATTGATTGGTTTGATGAAACTTTGTGAATAGTGACTTCCCTGTGCCCCGCATTTTATTTAAAAATGTTTTTGATTGATTTGGGCATGCGATGAGTTATGTTTTGGGAATTGCCAACTTGGACTTGAACTTGACTTAGCTTGAAACGATTTCTAATATTGCCATTATAACCATGTGTAGAGTAGAGGCTTGAACTGTGTTAACGGGAGGATTTGAGCCGCATACATTATTTCTATGCTTATTTTCTTTCATGTGTGCTTAATTCCTGGTGCATGTATGATCCATGTTTTTGGCTTTTGACTCTAGTAGCTTGGCTTTGATATGTTACATGCTGCGAATGATAAAAGGCAATCATTCTTTTAGGAGCTTTCAAATTTTAGGCATTCCTTCACAAAATTTTCCCTTGGTCCTTATTTTGAGCTTTTACCCTTCATTTGCATTTTAGCCACATTACAACCCTATTTGGCCTTGTTCTAATCATTTGATATATGCCCAAGCTTGGCTTGGGGGAGTTGAGGAGTTGTTTTGTTGTTGTGTTGCATTTGTTGGAGGTTTTGGAGGATTGGAAAATTGTGAAAAGGTTGTTGTTAAAGTTTAATAATAGGTCTCACATTAAGGCTCTGCATACCAGTGTCTAAGCTAGTTTAATGAAGAATTAAAATGCTATACATCTTTTATTGGCCTAGTTATGTATGTGTGATGATTTTGTCTTTGACATGTCATCAAGAGTCGTGAGCCTAAGTTGAAAAAAAAATCTTGAAATAAAAGAAAAGAAAACGAGTTGAAAAAAAAAAAAAGAGAAATTGAAAGGATGTTGAAAAAGAAAAGGCATGTGATATTTGGAGTAGTTGAAATGTAAAGCTTTATGGTGTGATGTGATTCTATGAGAATTGGCTTGATGTTGGAGTTGATGTTGGAGATGTTGATTTTGATTTTTGACTGTTACATGTGTATAGCCCACATTTACCACCACATTATCCCAAATTCTATCCTACCCATCACCCTAGCCACGTTACAAGCTTATAAAGACCTTTTTGATCGGCATGTGCATGTTTTTAGTTGTTGTGAATTGAGTCAATTGCCAAAGCTAGGGAGTATTACTTGCATTTCGAGTCGACATTCATACTAGGATTGAGTGACTACCTTTAAACACTTGCATGAGGTGTGAGATGTGGGTTTGGGTTCTCAAATTTTGCATTCAAACACTTATTGCATTTGCATTTTTACTTGGGATTAAGGGTGAGCTTCATTATCTATGCTCAATTTTATGTGAGGAGTGACACCGAGTGAGCTACTCTAGTCATCGACTTCTATTTCTTACATGGTTGGCTTATTGATTTTGATTTGAGTGGATGGCAGTCAAGGGATTTTGATGGGTTGGTTGAGGAACTTGCATACTCGGAATTGCTTGAGTTAATCTTGTTTTGCAAAGTTAACGGGGTGAAGTCATTGTTTGCTTAGTTGTTTGCTTGAGGACAAGCAAAGGTTTGTCTTGGGGGAGTTTTATAAGTTGATATTTTATATATATTTTACCCCCGATCCCGATTGATTTTTAGCTCTAAGACGGCTCTTTTGAGCCATTTCTACTAACTTTTGCTATTTCGAGTGTTTGTTGTGCTTTTTATTAGATTTTACAGGAATCGATGATTTATCGTTGTTTTTCGAGCCTTTTGAAGCACTTGAAGAAGTTAGTGAAGAGTTGAAGTCATTTGGGAAGCTTAACCGAAGACTAGAAGTGTTAAAACGAAGAATTAAAGAATTAATTAAGGAAGAACGAGCAAAAACCGAGAAAGAGAGCCAAAGCAAGCTACCCGCCCGGACCGAGGCTGTGCCCCCGGGTGAGGGCTGCACACCCGGACCCCTCCGGGCGGGTGGCTCTAAAGGGGTTTTTTTCCGTGTTTTTGAGCGTAATTAGGGAGTACTTAAGTGTTTAGTCTCCTAATTAGTCATTTTACGCCTCTTTTACTTTAGAACCCTAGTTTTACTCTAAAATTCTCTCAAAGTGTAGAATTCCTTTCAATCTTTCAATCAATAATATTGAGGTTTTATTTCAATCTCAATTCTTGTTCTTAATCAATGTTTATTATTATTTTCAATTTATGTTCTTAGTTTTAATAGTTTTATGTTTATATTTAATTTCTTGATTATTGTTGGTTTTGTTTAGTTTAATCATGTTTAGGATTTTAATTGCTTTTATTGATTTAGTTTTTGTTCTTTCAATTATGAGTGAGTAGTTCCTTTTCTAGGACTAGGGGATACATGGATTAATTGGTGATGTTTTGCTCATAAATATTAGTTTAACTATTAATGTGCTTGAATTCCTATTGTCAATTGTTATTGCTTTCAATTAAATACTGGCCAGGTTTAGTTGTTAGTTTGATATTGTTGAAATCGATGCCGAGAGGTAAGATTACCACAATTAGATCATAAGGACAATAGGCAAAACGAGTCTAAGTGAGCGAGAGCCATTAGAGGAGTTTTGAAGGGGACTAGATTNTGACTAGATTCGAGAGAATTAATGGACCTTAATCCAAGGAAATTGATAATCTAATTATTTATTTGTGTGCAATTCGTTGGTTAATCTGTGGTGAACCGATGTCCTAGGTTTAGTCATTAATTAACACTCAAAGGCCCTTTGCACAGTCTAGACTTTTTAGAACTAATAGGTTTAATTGCTTCCCTGTGGATTCGATCCCTACTTCCCTAGCTATATTAGTTAGAGTGGTTAGGTTTATTTTTGATAGGTGTGCGATAGCCTCATCAGTGAATAATGAGTGAGTTCTGATACTTATGATCTATGTTGCGCCCGCATAAGTCAAAGAGGCTTTTAACCTATGCGCCCGCATGAGCCATGATGAACCATAATTTGACAATCTTGCTTGAATTCTTTGCTCGATTCTTCGAATCTCATTCGTGACTTGGCATGCATGCCGAGGCAAGTACTTTTTCACTCATTTTGCTTCCAATGAAATCATAACTCTCTATTACGCTCATGTAACATATAAAACAAAACCGAAAACCACGCGTAATAACCGAAAGAGTATTAAATAACCAAAAAAGGTTCTAAAAGTCAACTAAAGATGCTAAAACCGTTCCAAAACATAACTTAACATCGAAAGACAATATTTAATCAAAACAAAGCCACAAACTTAACTATTTAGCACAAGAATCAACCGAAAATGAGGGAAAAACTCAACATAAAACACGTATATCAGGAGTACGATCACCTTCGATTTGCTCAACAATTGCAATTAGTGAAGCATTTCCCATATTTCCTCCATCATTAACAAATAAATATCCTGACAGCAAACATAAGCATATAGCACATCTTTTGTACCTTTGTATTGTTAAGTTGTCTGAAGGAGAGGAAGATCTTGCAATAATTTTCAAAAGATCACAATGTTGGCCATTGAGAATTTCCTCGGTTTCAAACTTAGTTAGTCCAAGTAGTCTTTGAAAGTCCTTAACAAACCCTTGTTGAAGGTTAGGTACAGCAGGAAGAGCTTCCACTGGAAAACCAACAATCGCGCTAAACTCTTCCGGAAATGGGGTCAATTCATTGTCAGCAAAGGTAAAAACATGGAATTGAGGATCCCAAAAATTGATTGCACCATGAAGGAATCCCAATTGATACGAGCTTGCCTCAAAGAAAACAAAGCATCAGATGATAAGCATTGAATTCAAGGCGTTCCTCTACAGACAAAGAAGAAATCCAACGGTTCAATTCACGAATAAGGTTTTGAGACACTCTTTATTTCCTTCTTTTCTCTCTAAAGAAAACTTTTGTAAGGGATTTTGTGTGAAGAATGTATAATTGTTCGTTCATATATTTAACCAAGATTGTCACTTGGCAACTTCCTTAAATTGGTTTTAGGAAATCATGAGAAATCAGGCAGCGCTTCAGTTTTAGTCGCACTAACGTGACAGCGTGACAGGGTTTACAACGCTACGACAGCAACGTTGTACCACTGGTCACGCTACGCGCGTAGCGCGACAATTTTGATAGCGCTACAAATGCAGCGCCCCAAATCCTCCTACGCTGCATAAAACTTCCATAATCAGCTCAGTTGTGAAACTCTTTCCATTCTTTAATTATTTTGGGCGATTTTATTTCTTGAACTTCTTTAAAATTAACTTTTCAAATCTTATTTATTTAAGGAAAATGAGATATGCCCCCCTTCCCTGCTAACTAATTTTGGTGATTATTTTTTTCGGGAATAAGTTGGATTAATCCTCTAATAGTTTACAAAAAATAAAATGAACAAATATATATGCCCCTGGTTTTCAAATATTAGCATAAAAAGCCCAAGGCTTACATATGTTTATAAATCCATGATTCTAAAATATTAAAGGCCCAAGGCTAAAATGAGATAAAACAAACAGAAAATTAAGTTGGAGTTAAACTGCATATACAAATGTCAACAAATTACATGCCACCAAAAACTATTGTGGTGGCCCATAGTCAAAGAAATAATGCATAGCACCAGTGCGAGGAGTATAAGAATCAGTAGAATGTCTTCGATCCTCCTGCTGCATTTGAGTGTTAATCCTTGGTGGTTCATACGATGAAAATCGCCCCATGTCATAAGGACCTCTTGGATATGGCCCTTGGCCTCCACCATAATAATCCCATTCTTGAGCTTGGGACCATCCGCCACCTTGACCATGGTTATAATAGCTAGTATAAGGATCATATCCTTGTTGCGGGTTGACTTGTTGACTACTTCCTCCCTCGTCTCTATCAGGCCCCTCTTGAGCTCTATTTTCATGTTCAAGGATCGAAGGTCACATTTGTTGACCACTAGTCGGACCTTCTATAAAAGGGGGACGCCTGTAATGGCCACCCGAAGGACGAGGGGGACGAGGAGGACGAAATGTCCCATGCGTTGTATAACGCGGCACAACATCCTACAAAACAATGCATAAAAATTACCCATAGGTGATAAAGACATGAAACTAGAAATAGGGGCAACACATAGGGAAACCTACCTTAGCCATGGTGACGCTCTGGCACGCAAAAGCATGTTTTGTCTTCCTATAAGCAGTGCGAAACGCATTCAATACTTTGGTGACTTTGTTTGTAGTCGTCCTAGACACCTGCAATTAAACAAGTCATTTAAAAATAACAATGAAAAATAACAATAATAATAATAAGATTCGAGTAAATATAAAAACAAGCCCAAGGCTTACCATGTCAACATTCTCAGGGATATAAGGAACATCTTCTTCCTCTTCCTCAGCAAATGGCACAGTGTCATCAATCAAATTCTCGAAACCATCAATGTATTTGATATTTTGTTCAGGAACTTGCCAACCCTCAATTAATATCATCATTCTTAGCACATATAAACATATAAAAAATAAACATATGTTTAAAACGCAAATGCGTGAAAAAGAGAAAGGAAAGGTAGGTTACCCTAACAAATATTGGAAAAGGACGTAGCCGAGCCTGAACCCAATTTTTGTAATTAACACCAGCAAAACTAACTCCCGAGCTGTGAGTCTTCTCAAAAACACATCCATAGAGGTAGCAGAAACCTTACTCGAGTCTAAAATGAAGACAGGTGGATCCATGGGAGCTAAAGGAATAGGAGAATAAGTTTTTCAAACAACACGTTCTCCCAGAAACCAAACATGTTGCCTACATCCTTTCAAAAGGATCCTGGCTTCTTCAAGAGGAGGTGCAACCTGCACTCCAGGGCTAATATCCGGTATCCCGTCCCATGGACGAAAGATAATCTGCAATAGAAGGAAAATTAATAATTATTCATTGCAGTTATAGATCTACATAAATATGTATATATATATATATATATACGCAATAAGTCCTTACTTGCTCTTCAGGAAGATTATAAATCGATTGGCGTATTACATCTGTCTTATGACGAATGTTAAGCCGTCTTCCCCATCTGCGGCTCACCGGGAATCTCTTAGGTCGGTCATTTGTTGGGGCAAGAGTTGGGAAATGTTCAAAATACCACACCTGAAAAGAAAAGGGTAGAAAAAAAATAAAATAAGATGCAAATAAGTGGATTAGCACATTGTAAAAGAATTTGTTACCTCGATGACTCGAGGAATGCCTCCTAGGGAAGTTGGGACACATTCTCTCTTTAGCGGGTCATCTATGACTCGAGATGTCTTACGCATTTCAGATATTAAATGCACATAACCTGCTTTCCCCCAGCAATAATCTTTTATTCCTCTCAAATCTGACAATAACGGGACAAGAGAAAAGGCCACTCGTTGCCCTTTGTCTGTTAAAAAGGTACTACCAATCAAATATAAATGGAAGATCCTAGCTCTTTGAAGGGAAGTGGTTTCTGTCATAATATCTTCATTGGCTAAAGCATCCGACAATTCACTCTAAGGGAAAACTCTCTCATACAATTTTAATCGAGTATAGATTGGCCTAAGTAAATCACCTATCATTGGCTCTTTTCCTATCATTCCTTCATTAGGGATGATATCCATACCCGCCAAGGGTAATCCAGTAATCATCCCATAATCGAAAGGAGTTAGAGCCATCTCTCCCCATGGGAAATGAAAGGTGTTAGTTGTATCCCAAAACCATTTCATCATTCTCCGAACTAAACAAGCAGACATCTTACATCTTTCTTTCTCCATATAAGATTCTAAGAAATCTTGAAAACCACTCACTGCACCTTAACCAACTCTTTGGTATTTGCATCAAGAGTATCATAAATTTTACCAAGCATCTTCCCAAAATCATATCTTCGTAATTCATCATCAACCTATAACATTCCGCTTACATATATCATCTAAAATTTGTAATATATTGAGAAAACCAAAAAGACATAATACTTACAATTCCTCTTGATGCTCGAGAAGAAATATGATGGTCAACACCAAGTTTCAACACACGATTATCCCACTCAAGTGGGGGCTTCCATGCAGGGTGTGGTACTCGATTCTAACTCTTTGAACGGTTTTTAGCACGACGCTTACGAGTATCCGTTCTTCCCTCTCTCTCCTCTCCAACTTGCTTATTTCTAAGGGAAGACATTGCTTTAATTCACAAACTAGGATAGCTTATTTTAAGATAAATAAAAAAATAACTTAGCAAGAGCATCTTTTACTTTTGATTAATAGCCCATTGCTCTTCTTTATTAAACTAAGAGCACGTTACTCTTATAAATAAAAAATTAATCAAGAGCATTTTTTTCACTTTTGATTATTAACTAAGAGCCCATTGCTCTTCTTTATTAAATTAAGAGCACATTACTCTTATAAATAAAGTAAATTAAGCAAGAGCATTTTCACTTTTGATTATTAATTACGAGCCCATTACTCTTCTTTATTAAATCAAGAGCACGTTACTCTTATAAATAAAATAAATTAATCAAGAGCATTTTTTTCGCTTTTGATAATTAATTAAGAGTCCATTGCTCTTCTTTATTAAATTAAGATAGAGCATGTTACCCTTAAAAAAAAAATTTAATCAAGAGCATTTTTTTTACTTTTGATTATTAATTAAGTGCTCATTGCCCTTATAATTAAAACTACTCAAGAAGTATTTTTTTTAGTTTTGATTAAGACTAATCAACTACACTCTCTAATTAAGAGCCTACTACTCTTTGGAATGTCAAAAATACATGGGTCATAACATGAGTAATGAAAGCCTAAGAACAATTCTCAAATGATTCATGGAGCATTATACTTCATTTTAACATCATTAGGATAATCATTTGCCAAAAACACATATGTTCGATAAAAATAAGAGCAAATATAAATTGTCACAAGCTTAAACATTCTTATGACTACAAATTGAGTAAATTATAGCAATCAATCCTTTAATATAAGAACAAATTTATCCCATAGTTATCAAAATTAAGCTTGGGATGAAGAGGAAAAAAAAAGCGTAACTTAGAGTGTGTTTACTGTTCCAGCGCTAAAGCTGTAGTGCCACTTGATTAACAACGCTACCAGTACAGCGTGGCCGCTCCAACCGCGCTACGCCGCCAGCGCTAGTGAAGCTATCCCGCTGAGGCCTTGGCGTGACAACAAAATTGTGCCTGCACAACGTCAACATTTACAAATCAAACAACATTCATAGCACAAAAAAATAGTAGCACGCTGACCTAGGACCGTGACTGAAAGAGTCGTGCTGACAGGCGTAGCGCCGTGGTTCTTGCTGCGCTACCTCTTCAGCGTGGCTGATGCAACGTCGCTACATAGCTGGCGCTAGTTGTGGTGTTTTGCTGTATTGTTATGCCTTGGATTTGATTTTTGATGATGATCCCTTTTCTCATGCTTTATTCCAAATGTTCCAAAAGTGGATTACATTAGGTTAAGGTGTTATCTTATGAGAACCTTGTAAACTTTTGTCAATATTTTCGGTAAATAAGCGAATTTATTACATTTTTTCAATAATCTCAGTAAATAAGCGAATTTACTCAAAATAGTAATAAATAAACGAATTTATAACATTTTTCAATAATTTCAGTAAATAAGCGAATTTACTCAAAATAGTAATAAATAAGCGAATTTATAACATTTTTTAATAATTTCAGTAAATAAGCGAATTTACTCAAAATAGTAATAAATAAGCAAGTTTATTACATTTTTTTCAATAATCTCATTAAATAAGCAAATTTACTCAAAATAATAGTATATAAACGAATTTATTACATTTTTTCAATAATTTCAGTAAATAAGCGAATTTACTCAAAATAGTAATAAATAAGAGAATTTATTACATTTTTTCAATAATTTTAGTAAATAAGCGAATTTACTCAAAATAGTAATAAATAAGCGAATTTATTACATTTTTTCAATAATTTCAGTAAATAAGCGAATTTACTCAGAACAGTAATAAATAAACGAATTTATTACATTTTTTCAATAATTTCAGTAAATAAGCGAATTTACTCGAAATAGTAATAAATAAACGAATTTATTACATTTTTTTCAATAATTTCATTAAATAAGAGAATTTACTCAAAATTGTAATAAATAAATGAATTTATTACATTTTTTCAATAATTTCAGTAAATAAGTGAATTTACTCAAAATAGTAATGAATAAGTGAATTTATTACATTTTTTTTCAAAAATTTCAGTAAATAAGCGAATTTACTCAAAATATTAATGAATAAGCGAATTTATTACATTTTTGGGGATTTTTCATTAATTTCAGTAAATATGCGAATTTACTCAAAATAGTAATAAATAAGTAAATTTATTACCTTTTTTCTAAAAATTCCAGTAAAAAGCAAAATAATTCAAAATACTAATTAATCTGCTAAGTGTTAAATGTTCTGATAAATAAGTGAATTTATTAAACCCTATTTTTTATAAAGGAAAGTTGATTTCAGTTTCGAGAGCCATTGCTTTCTAAAAATTGCTACGCCCATTGGTTAATGAGGAGCTCATGGCTTTGGATATGAAAGTCTCGAAAGACGATTCAAGCATACTTTGATTGTCGTCTTACTCAGACTTAATCAAAGTGGGGACTAACTGTAGACACCTAATTTGGTCCCCCTGTCCCGCGGCAGGACTCTGTGATGATTAAAAAAAAAAACTCATTTCTTTAGAAGATTGGATAATCGAGTATACTTGGGTATAAAAATATAAATCTCGGACATTATAAATGTTTCATTCTTATTTAACGGATTTTTTTATCCCAACGCCTTTTTTCATTACTTTAAATAAATGAATAAAATAAAATGAATATAATAATAATAATAATAATAAATAAATAAATAATAACAAAAATCAAATTTAAAAATTAAAATCAAAAAATCTTTCAAAAAAACGCAGCGCGCTTAATTTAGTCACGCTGACAGCTCAGCGTGACTAAGTTAACAGCGCTACCCTAGTAGCGTTGTAGGGTTTCTCGCACTACTGGGCCAGCACGATTCGGCGAACCACGCTAGCAGGCCAGCGCAATTAGGGTTCCCATGCTGTTATAAAAACCTTCATTTCCTTGATTTCTCAACACCTTTTTTTACTTACTCTCTTCCTCATGCTTAATTAATCCGATTATTGCTTTTAAACAACCATATTTTTTTATAATAATTATTTATTATTTATTTACTATTTATTTTACTAAAAAGTGGCTACAAATTTTAAAATATCGAAAGGATAATTCGAAACTCTGCCCAAATTAATACTCGACGAAGACAATCTTCAAAGGAGAAGTGGTACGTTTCTTGAGAGCCCTGAAAATCATGTTTATGGACTTTGGTTGTTGTTTCACTATTTATTTACCGCTTTATCACCTTATTATTGTTAAAGGACTTAAATTGATTGTTTGCAACGCTTAATCAAGATAATTCTTTCAGACAAATCTAATCATGCTAGGCTCCCTAAATCAATTTATATAACGGTTTGAGTTAAATTAATTAGTTTTTCGTGTTATCACTAACAATTTAATGCTTTTTTTTTGTTAATTTTGTAAATTGAAAATTATGTGATTCTAAATATAATTTGTGTATGGTTAAAAGGAAACTAATAATGGCCGCCTATGGGATAACCCGACGCACTCCGTCATGTTAGTACCTACGCCCCCGAATCCAATCTTTGGTTCGCTCGACCACAACTTGGAGTCATCCCCATGGGATCGGAGAGGATTTCCATGCAATTTAGACAAACGTCTCTTATTCGAGTCCCATTCGTATCTAATCCAAATACACGGTTTATGAGTTTAGTTCCTAAAACTCATTGGCGACTCCTTATTAGCATGGTTGGTATCGGTATTGAAGTTTCTCCCAAAAAAAAAAAGGATTTAAAATTGGGTTTAAAAGGAAAAAAGAGTAGCGCTGGAAAATTAACTACGCTACCTTCGTAGCATTACAAACCTTCCTGCGCTGACACTATAGCGTCACAGAACTTGTAACGCTGCAGGGTCAGCGTGGGAAATCTTGTAGCGCTACATCTGTAGCGTGGTACCAGTTTCAGCGCTCCATTTCAGTTGAAAAAAAGAAAAATAGGAAAAAAGAGCAGCGCTGGAAAGTTAACTACGCTACCTTCGTAGCATTACAAACCTTCCTGTGCTGACACTGTAGCATCACAGAACTTGTAACGCTGCAGGGTCAGCTAGGAAATCCTGTAACGCTACGTTTGTAGCGTGGTACAAGTTCAAGCGCTCCATTTCAGTTGAAAGAAAAAAGGTCTAATTAATTCGTTTCACCTTTCCTTAAGCCAATTTTTTAGGTCTAACTCGACCTATCAACGGTTTGGAAAAGGTGATCAAAAAAATTGGGACCCTAAAATCCCGGGGCCCCTACACCCGGCAAATAGTTAAACGTACTTAAACCGAAGGATCACATAGAGAAATGTGTGTGCATTAAAAGTCAAAACAACTTAGTAAAAGTAGTCTTTATTTGCATGTAAGGCTAGGGTTTAAATCGAAAATATCTATGCAACCAATGATTCAACCAGAAGTGCTAACGTCCGAGTCAAGGCCGGTATATGCAGGTGGATAAGGATTCATAATCGATATTCCTACCATCGCTCTTGATTCTAGTCTCTAGTATCGAAACCAAGCATGAGTCATTTTTTTGATTCCCTAATCATAAATATTTGGGTGTGCATGCTCTTCCCCTAAAGACATGTTAGCAACTCCTACTTCCGATGACCTATCTTATCCTTAAAGTCTGTCGTGCATACACCAAGTCGTAAAGTAGAGAAAATGTGTGTGCATTAAAATTCAAACCAACTTAGTAAAAGTAGTCTTTATGTGCAAGTAAGGCTAGGGTTTAAATCAAAAATATCTATGCAGCCAATGATTCAACCAAAAGTGCTACGTCAGATTCGAGGCTAGTATACACGGGTGGATAAGGTATCATAATCAATATCCATACCATCCCTCCCGAATCCAGTCTCTAGTATCGAAACCAAGCATGAGTCATTTTTTCGATTCCCTAATGATAAGTATTTAGGTGTGCATGCTCTTCCCCTAAAGACATGTTGGCGAATCCTACTTCTGATGACCTGTCTTATCTTTAAAGTTTGCCGATCATACACCAAGTCGTACTCACGTGCGCATTTATACGAGTATTCGTTAACCCTACACTTGGTAATTTCGTGAGGGAGTCCGGGACCTGTTTTAGGGGAGGCCCCTGAGCACCATCGAGCCCTCTCATAGGCTAATCCATGCATCATATCACTAGCTAGTGTGATATACTTCAATTATTATCAATGATATGTTATCATGTTTATATTGTAGATCATAGCTCATAGAATATGAGACATTATTATGTGCTTGATTTGATATAACATTGATTCCCAATCTTGGTTTTTTATACGGTTCATTTTTTAACTTGGAAGAATCATTGGCCAAAATGTTGTCAAGTTAAAATTAGTATTTCATATGAAAATTGTAAGAGATAATGAAAAGCCCAACTTAAATTAATAGTAAAGAAAACTCAATTCAATTTTTAGTACAATGTTAAATCTTAAATTTAATAAGGACCCAAATTTATTTAATTATATAATCTCCCATGGTGATTGTCCATTATTCCAATGAAAGAGGTGGAGATTTATATCTTGATAGACTTTGGGAGGATATTATGTTGGAATATGATAATATAGGCATACATGTATGTTGGGAAAATAAGTGCATCTCAAGTCCTACATGGAAAGAATAGCAGGAAGAGGAGCTATTTATATGGTGGTGCTCAATATATACTAGTACAAGGCTTTTTGGGAAGGAGACCAAAAACAAAACCGTGCGAGCTTATCCTAAAGCGGACAATATTGTACTAGTGTGTGTATGAGCGTGAGACAATGACCTAACAAGTGGTATTAGAGCTGAGCAGTTCGATCCGGGGCAGGTGACTGTCGTGGTGGTAATGGGGCTGTCCTTCTTGTTTGTCCTCGAAGTTGGAGATCTGGTGTGCCCTTGTATTGAAAGTCATCCTATGTGTTCAGCTGTGTTGTCCGGAGGTAGCCTTGAGACTAAAGGTTGTTGCCCTGTAATTCGTTGGCGAAGCGTGTGGGCTTGTTGTCCAATAGGAGTCGTCCGGTAGATGGTTCGAAATGGTGTGATGGCAAGAGTGAACCATGGTAGCTGATGATGGTGTAGTCAATTGGTGAATCCTATGGAGTAACGATGATACTGGAAGGAGCAAATATTAAATTGAGTTTGGTTCAAGGGAAGGCCATGTGTACGTGGTTCTTGTTATTAGGGAAGGGTTTGTTAGAAAAATAAGTAAATCCCAAGTCCCATATGAAAAGAATAATAGGAAGGAGAGCTATTTATATAGTGGTGCTCAACATATATTAGTACAAGGCTTTTTAAGAAGGAATCCAAAAACTTAACCCAAAGCGAACAATATTGCACTATTGTGTGGATGTGCGTGAGAGGACGACCTAACAATATTATTGTTTCTTTATAAACGCTATCGTAAAGTAAGCATAAAAGTGATTGGACATATGTTTTAACTATTAAGCTTGTGAGGTATCTTAAATTAATAAATACTACGTTGCAAGTGTAGAGACCAACTAACTCTCTTATTTTATGATTGGCCAAATAAGAGAAATAGAAGACTCTATATATGTGGTCCCTAATTCATATCATTTCCCATTCATTCTAACATCTAATTATCAGTAAAATATCAAGGATTCAAGAGATATCATCTAAAGTTGGAAGGTCTAACCGCTATCCAACTTTGCCATGGAACAAGGTATGCTCCCGCAAATAAAATTCTTGTATTGAATAATGCAATATGAAGATCTAATATACGTGGTTTAGACGATTCACTAGGTTAGTGGCTTAACTTGGAATGCTCATAAATAGAAATGGATACCTTAGCTTCAAAGTAGTTGAGGGTTAAGGAACCATGTTTATGCTAGTATGTATGATATCTTCAATAATTCGTAGTGATTGTATGATTCAGATACTTAGACCCATTTCTCCTCGTTTTATTTCTACTTATTATCGGAAAAATAAGTTCAATTCAGCAAAAATAAGTTTAGTTCAGAAAAATAAGTTCAAATCAGTAAAAATAAGTCTAGTTTAGCAAAATCAGTTTCAATCCTTAATAAATTATTAATGATTTCAACAAAAAATAAGTTCAATTCAGCAAAATAAGGCCCTGTTCTCCTCGTCTTATTTTTGCTTATCTGAACTTATTTTTGCTGAACTGCACTTATTTTTGCTGATCTGAACTTATTTTTGCTGAAGTGAACTTATTTTTGCTGAACTGAACTTATTTTTGCTGAATTTTTTTTATACTAATTACAAATTATAGGGCAATTATATACTATAATTGAATTTTATTTAGGTGAAAATAATTGATTTATTATAATCTCTAAATTATATATAATCTGATTTTTTTCCCTCAAATTTCAAGAATCTTATGGACAAAGGAATGCACAATATTTTATCATCTTCTGTTTAGTATCATATAGTTTCCATGTATTATAGTATTATCATATATCTATACTAACATATATTTATTTTCATATAAAATAATATATTTCCAATTTTCCATCAAAAATATAAAATCATATGTAAATATATTCCTTTTACATATTATTTCCATACAATACATATTCTTTTCGAAAATGCTATCTAAATATTTTTAAAATTATATTCTACTGTTTTTATACCATAATTTCACATTTAAAAAGATGTGCACATATAAGTATCCATGTACAAATTAATTTGCATAATACATATAGGTTTTTGTTTTTTTTTTTTTAACTGAACTTAGTTTTGCTGAACTGAACTTATTTTTGCTGAACTGAACTTATTTTTGCTGAACTAAATTTATTTTTGTTGATTTGAACTTATTTTTGCTGAACTGAACTTATTTTTGCTCAAAATAAGTAAAAATAAGACGAAGAGAACAGGGACTAAGTTCAAATAAGTAAAAATAAGTCTAGTTCAGCAAAAAAAGTTCATATCAGCAAAAATAGGTTGACGAGAACAGGGACTTCGTCTATCATTATGACAGAATTGTTGTAAAGTATACTTATACTAGGGTCTGTTTACTTCAGCTTAAAATCAGTTCAGTTCAGTTTAGTTCGGTTCAGTTCAGATCCGTTCAGTTCAGCTCTTCTCCTCTTTTGCTATTCATTAATCCTTCATAAAAAACTTTCAGTTCAGCTCCAACCAGTTCAGTTCAGCTCTTTTCAATTGAAGTAAACAGGCCCTAACGCTCCATTTAGTAGTTCTTACAACTTTTTTAAATGAAAATGATTTTCCATGAAACCCTTTTACATTGAATAAATCATTTCCATAAAAACTTTTCGTTGTTTGGTTGTATTTGAAATTTTACATTTTAATTATTATTCTTTGTTTGGTCCAATTGAAAATCAATGTATTTGAATTGTAAGAGAAAATGTTTTCCTACCAATTGTGATGGAAAATGTTTTCCTTCTAATTTTGGAGAAAAAATGTATTAAGTTTTAAAGAACAATGTAAAGGAAAACATTTTCTTTAGAAAAACATTTATACCCTACCAAACAGACCCTAAATGGAAATTTAACCTTTGAGATATCTTCATTATGCATTGCGTTTATGATTATAGCAAGCTAAAACCTTTCAACATTTATATTATAAATGGTAGGAGCATTGTTAGATTGTTTTTAATATAAGTGGGCTTTGTTACGTATGAGTGGAGTAACAAAGGAACCAAAGAAAAGCAGCAAGGGGGAAGACACGGGAGCACGACGCAAGGCGTGGGCCTTTCTTTTGTCTCTAAGCCTGCAATTTTCCTAATTCGAACACGTTATATTCATTGCTTTGTTTAAGCAGCTTCTATACGGTTTTGAGTGATTTGTATTGCATCTCTTCACTTAATCGGGGTATAAACTTCCTTACATTTAATAAATATAATTAACTGTATAATTTATATGCATGAGTTATTTTCTGATTTTATTCTCCCTAAAAGACTAAAAGATGCTCTTCTCTCCTCTGGTTTCCCAAGAAATTAGGTTTGAGTGTTTCTTAACAAACACATCACCAAGTTCTTTCTAGATTTACTTTGAAGATTAACAAAGTAAATTTCTTTCTCCATTGTATCCCATTAGCTATTTTATATCAACTTGTTAATTGTTTATGCTAAAATCTGCTCTAGCTAGCAAACCTTAGCTGGTTTCGGCTATAGATAAATAATTACTAACTTTGTTCGTTTTGATGCAGAAAGAAACAATGTAAAGACGGGAGTGGGGGAGACACCAGATGTGGTGACGCGAAAAACCCCCCTAAATCAGGGTAAAAAATCGCGGGTGGCTTTGAGTCCACCAGTCCACTAGTTAATAGGATTGTTTACAGTTACAATGTATAGTACTAGCTGGATAGCTAGATAGTTCTAGTTTATAGCTGCTTAAGTGTCTAGTTTAAAGAATGTAAATAAAATATAAGAGTTGTGCGTATAAGTAATGAACAATGATAAAGTATTGATTTTCTTGTGATTGCCTTCTGTATGTATCTTTTTTCTCCTCCCCTATTTATAGAATAACCGTAGACTTCTAGCCGTTATCTCTTCTTCAAGGTGGTTACTCTTTGGGAATGCATCTGGCTTGATTTATGGGCTAGATTCAAGCCAGTTTGAAATGCGGATCCTATTCTTTAGGCAAGATCTCCTCAATATCTTTGAACCAACTTCCACGTCCTCCCTCTTCTAGAAGCTCCTTGGAATATTCTCCTTCTAACTCCTTGATTCTCGGACCCATTATCTTGACCGTGTCTAAGCTGTAGCTGCTAGCTGAGTACCTGCATAGCTGACAATCAAGCTGGATTATTAGACAAGAAAATAAATCCTAAATTTTGTGCTAAACAATATCCTAAAATATACTTGAATTACAACTAAAACAAATCTAACTAAAAAATTGATTTCCAGTTGGACAACCAAACTGAAAAATGGATAAAACATTATCTTTCATATTTTTCTAAATTTTTAAAATATTTTTCCCTGAAAGTAGTTTCAATAAGCTTTTCAATTCATATTCACAAGCCTTCTAACTCAAAGCCAACTGTCAATGAAAAATCTTCAAAGTTAGACATACTACACTACTCCGAAACTGAAATTCTATCTTTAGAAGCTCCAAGAAACATTCTAGATTGAATCTTTTAATCAAGAAACCTTCAAGAACGTGATCCTCCATCACTTTAAACCAAGTATAACTAAAAACATGGAAAACACAAACACTTAAAAGCAATTAAAAGCCTGAAATTGGAAAAACCCTAGCACGTGCAGTAGGAAAAAACAATAGGCAAGACCACCAAGAACCCTGATGTGAATGGCAGCCTTATATTCACATCATTAGGCAATTAAACAAGTCAAAGCAATTAATCGAAATAAACATTTTTTAAAGTAAAATAAGCTTATTGATTTCACAAATTATTGAATAAAGACTTACCAAGCATAAAAGTATAACTTCTTTCCTAAAGGTGAGAGTTTATAAAATTAGAGGCCTATCAACAGAATTTACCTTTTCTTTTTTATGGGGATATAATTTACTTATTGTCAGGGGCAGAGCTATGTGTGGACACGGTGGTTCACGTGCATCACCAAAGCCTAGAAAACTTCATTATATATAATAAACAACTCCATAATACATATGATCAAGTGTACTAGCTTGTTAGTCTTCCTTACTCTAGTCCATTTCTTATTCTTTTTTAAAAAATTGGGCCCGTTTTCTTATTCATTTTGGCTGTTTTTTAGGTCCTTTCCTTTTCATTTTTCCTCAAATTCTTATAACGCTAATTTTCTAACACTTCCATTTATTTTGAGTTTTGATGCTCATAATGCTTAATAAATAGGTGTAATTATTATTTATAGTCTTCAATTTTTTCGCATTTGTGTAATTCCTTACCTAAGAAACTAATATCACTTAATTAAGCTAGAGTTTTTTTGGTACTAAATTTCATTAACTGTTAATTTTTTTAAAACCTTTCTCCTATTACCTTGTTCGTAATGTGAAGAAATTTCTTTCACTAATTTTTTTAGGTAATTTTTTTTCTTCATAGGACGATATTAGGTTTCTTAAAAATCTTGGGTTTCTATTAGGCTATAATATTATTTTCTTAAATAATGTATGGAACAAAATCATCAATTATGAGCTAGATCCAAAAAAAATTTAATACTCCGTATTATAGATGATCGACGATTAAAATTGACCCACCATCCCAAAAATTCTAGTTATGCCACTACTTATTGTGATTATTCTTTTTCATTTTTTTTTGTTACAAGACGCAAGAACAGAGGGTGCTAAGCAACCCTTGTTTAACAAATTACAGTGACACAATGAAACTGACTCAGTACTTATTGTGATTATTCTAAAGATAACAAAAATAGGGGGAAATGGTATCAATCTTACCAAATGGAGAGAACCAAAGTTATTTCCAACTTCTCTTGAATGTAGCTCAACACAAATCATGCAATAATCGTCATCACAAATAATAATTCCGCATCTTAGCACATTATTCAGAATCTTCCCCTCACAAGTCACAACCAACTTCAAAATCTGACATTTCTCATACATCCTCTTAATTCTTAAATACAAAATACAATCATTTTCCTAACTACCATCAATCATCACCTTCCACAAACGACACAAAACTTGCATCCCCATTTCACGTATGCGAAACTTCCAATATTTACTTGGATAATTGGATTACGGAGTGTTAGATTAGTATTCCAATATTCCTTCTAGGCTTCTAGTATACCATTATGGCAATATGAATATTCAGTTTGACAATTTATATTATGCGACTGGTTGTATCTTGTTAGGTATAATTAAGATGGATAATTTTATTCATTTGATTTGAAATGACTAAAAATCAATACTACATGTCTAAATGTCAAGCGGCTTTGCTATCCCGCCATGTGTTGCTTCTTGATATCTATGATATAGCGACACATGTGCGATGACATGATGAATTTTACAATGGAGCATTCACATTACAAAAATAACTACATCAAGGCTCGAACACTTAGGCCCTGTTCTCCTCGTCTTATTTTTACTTATTTTTAGCAAAAATAACTTCAGTTCAGCAAAAATAAGTTCAGATTAGTAAAAATAAGTTCAGTTCAGCAAAAATAAGTTCAGTTCAGCAAAAATAAGTTTCAATCCTTAATAAATTGTTAATGATTTCAGCAAAAATAAGTTCAATTCAGCAAAAATAAGTTCAGATAAGTAAAAATAAGTTCAGTTCAGCAAAAATAAGTTAAGATCAGTAAAAATAAGCTCAGTTCAGCAAAAATAAGTTGAGGAGAACAAGGCCTTAATCTTTCATTTGTAGTTTACAATTCAAACCACTAAGCAGGAGAATAGTTTTTGTCATTTAATGTGAATTAAAACTCATAAATATGAATTAGTTTCTTCTTTTGTAATAATGAATTTACTTTCTTATTCTATTACCAAATCATTTCCAAAAGAGCTTACGATCAGATAGTGGCCAAATACGTACGAATGAAACCATTTTGTTACTTGCACATATTCAATTTGATTATCATACACAAATTGATAAAGTTATATTTGTGATTAATAAGGTTGTAATTTCTCTAAGTAAAAGAGCGAAGTAAACATCAAATTTTAACTTCTTTTTTTTTTTTTTGATTTTTTTCGCAGATATCCCTGGTGCATTGCCCGGACCAAATACTAGTTTAACTTCAAATTACATAAACAAAATTTTGTCTTTAATTGTACGTTGTAAGGTACAAACGATTGTATCATATAACATTTCAAATAGTAGGAATACTTCGAGTATTCATTATTATTTTTACAATACTTTCTTAATGTGTTGGATGAATTAAACAAGAGTAGAGTGATCTTTTTAAATTTTATTATTTTTCCTCACTTATCCCCATGTACCTACCTTAGTTACATTATACCTACATATAATCACATTATCTATTTAATAAATGACATTACAAATAGAGGAAATCACATTATAGTAGTAACTTATCCCCATATACCTACCTTAGTCACATTATACCTACATACAATTACAGTATCTGTTTAATAAATAACATTATAAACAGAGGAAATCACATTATAGTAGTATATATCTAAAAATTAAGGGTGTGTTTGGCAAGAGCTTTTGGGGTAGCTTTTGCTTTTGGACCTAGTAAAAAGGTTACCCTAAAAATTATTACTGTTTGGTGAGGTAGCTTTTGGAGTAGCTTTTGAAAATATGTAGCTTTTGTAGAAAGCTATAAAAGATAGCTTTCAGGGAAAAAAAAGTAGTGTTTAACTTAAAATTTTATTTTTTTATTTTACTTTTTGGTAAATAATTATTTTTTTTAATTTTTTTGACTTGGTTTTTTTTATTTTTCTTGTTTGGCAAATAATAATTTTATTTTTATAGCTCCAATAGCTACTTTTGCCAAACACTCATATTATTAACAGCTAGCTCGACAGCTAAACTTTAACCGCTACAATTTGACAGCTCACAGCTACTCAAAAGCCGAAAGTTACTCAAAAGCTAACAACCAACAGTTACAACTAGTTTTGCGGAACACACCCTAAAAAATATAAAAAGACAAGAGATACCCTTACTTGATTCCTCCAACATATTGAGATTTACCGATCCTTCAACAATAATATTGTAAAACTATTTATTTATTTAATTTATACATCACATAAATACATAATCATCAATTAGTCACATGATAAATCTATCTAAATCTACAATCAATTGTTACTTAAGTAGTACGGAATACATAAATACGTTTCATTTCCAATCTTTTCATTTCATCATCATCATTTTTCCTTAATCCACAAAATTTCCCTCTGTTTTTTAGTTTCCTGTGCAAATTACTCATTTTCTCTCTCCTCACTTCTTCTTCTTCTTCACCATTTTTTTTTTCGATTTTCTTCTTCAATTCCATTGATTTCTTGAAGAAAAATCCCCAAAAATTCAGTTGTTTCTTTCACTAATTCAGAGAAATGCAGAAGATGATGAACCATTCTCTCTCTTCCGCAATTTCTCTCTTTAATGGCGAACCTTTCTTTGATCCTCGACTACCTCAGCAATCTCCGTTAAAAGCTATACTTAATAATCCTCGAAGTTGTAAGTTTAAACGTTTTTAAGGATTTTTCACTTCAATTGACTTCGTTTTTTCTTGAAGTAACGAGCAATTTGGTGTTAGTTTTGTGAATTGTGTTGATAAATTTGTAGTTCTGTGAATTCTAGGGTTTAGAATTTTGGGTAAAATCTTCTATTACTGCTAGTAATTGAATTCTAGAGTTTCGAATTTGGGTGAAATCTTCAAAGTTGGTAGGAATTGACTTTTAGGGTTTTGAATTTGGGTAAAATCTTTGATTGTTGTAATGGGAGGGAAGAAATTAGGGTTTGGGACATCGAATGTACGGAATTTGAGGGAAGAATTAGCTAGGAAAACATGGAGGATGATTCGATTGGAAGGACATACATATGTTGATTTGAGGAAAGATGGGAAAGGATTTGTGTATTTCTGTACTTTGTGTTTGGCGCGGTGTTATAGCGAATCGGTGTTGCGGAGTCATTTGGGTGGGAATGTTCACAGGGGCAAGTATAATGCTGCTAAGTTGACGTTGATTGGAGAGAATCCGTGGCCTTTTGATGATGGCATTCTTTTCTTTGGGGGTAATGTTGAGGTAGAGGAGAAAGATGCAGCGTCTCAGGATAACTGGAAAGTTGACTTGTTGGATGATCATGAGAATGTGGACAATCTTGCTGTCGTTGTTCATGATGGTGTCTCTAGTGCAAGTGGGAACGAAATTGTAAATGACGTTGAGGATTGTTTTGGTGAAGAGTCTGGGGAAGAGGCTGTTGATGAGTTGGTTATTCCAAATGTGGTTTGGATGGACGAAGTTACTGATCTGCGTGCAAAGTTGATGGGGTATGGGAAGATTTCTGCGAACTTGTTGGAGAAACAGGGGGTTCCCACTGAAGTGCAGAAGATTTGGTGTGAGTGGGTAGGGAATAGGGATGGTGAAAGTGATGATGTTCTTAACCTTGTGCCGTCACATGATTTTGCTATTGTGACATTTAAGTTCAACTATGACTTGGGGATTAAGGGTTTGTATGAAGACGCTAATTCTTTGTTACTTACTGGTGTGGAAGAGAGTAATGATGGTGATAGTTGTGCAAAGAGGAGGAAGATATCGTTTTCTGATGAGGAAGATGCTAACAAGGCATTGAGTTGCAAGAGCTATTCATCCGGGGAAGAATCGCAAAGTTCAACTACCACTATAAGTTTAGCTAATCTTTTACTTGACTTGCGTCGTCATGGTGATAGTGATGATCTTCTAAATTCTAAAAAATACATCCCTAACAATGAGTTAAGAAAAATATTGAGAGAGGATCAACGTGTAGCATCTATGAGAACATGTTACATCTGTAAACGAACGATGCTCAAAGGAAAAGACGTGGCTGCTCTGATGAATTTGAAAACTGGAAGGCTTGCTTGCTCAAGTAGAAATCCGGAGGGGGTAAGTTTGCTAATCCAAGCTTATTTCGTTTGTTTCTTTTGAATTTTTCATCAAATATCAAGTAGGTCATATAATACAATCTGAGTTTAATATGACTTTTTTTTTATTTTAATGATGTACTTTTATGTTACTTTGTCTTCCTCTATTTTGATATCTAATGCAGCTTTATTACTGTTAGAGACCTCAAACATTTGAATTAATAGATGTACTCTTATTTTGTCTGACTTCAATATTATAAGAAGTAATAGGTTAGCCCATGCTATCCACACGTATTTGTAATAAATTTGTGATTTGTGAAGTATATTATATTGTGATGTAGACTGAATTCTGTATATTCAATGAATCAGATTTAAAGGGTGTTAATTTGAGAGATTTGAGACATGTTAACTGCAGTTGTAATAGTGGATGCTTTTAACTTGTAGGGCTTGAATACCCGCCAAATTGGTTTCCGGACTATGTATCGAATTTTCCCTTCAAATTTACTTTATACCTCTAAATAAACGAAACAGAAAACCAGAAAATTCCAGATGGAAATCTGGATTTTGTGTTCCTTCAAAATCCGGAATCTGGATTTAGTAAAGTTCATTCCGTTTCCGATCCAGTATTTGGTTTTTAAAACCAGACCGGATATCCGGATTTTCGGAATGGAAATTCGGAACTAGAATTTCTTGCACACCGAGGGTAATGACTAATAAGTGATTTTTCTCTTAAAATTAATTTTTTTGAGTAGTGCTGATCATAACAAAGTAACAAACTTATTGTTTTATAAAATTTAGAAAATGGATATAAATGTTTCATAATATGAGAATTGGCAACAACTATTATTTTTACTTGTCTAAAAGTTTGGTGTTGAACTGTAGATGTGCTTAATCTGAAAATGTTTGGGATGAAGTGAGAGTTTACTAGTACACTCGATAAGGATTGTGAAAAGTCTAGTGATGAGAAAAGCAGATACTGAGTATGATATATATTTTGACACACCAATTGAATTTTCATCTTTATGAATTTTGTAGGCATTCCATGTTTTCCATACATCCTGCCTTATACACTGGATATTACTCTGCGAGTCTGAGATGCTCATCCAACCACCAGTTAATACCAAAGCGAGAGGGAGATCCAATAGGAGGATGAAATCTAAGGTCAATCAACCGAAGAAGAAAAAAATTGAGGACCTAACTGTTGATGGCCACATATCTTCAGTGTTCTGCCCAGACTGCCAAGGCACTGGTTTGCAGATTGTAGGAGATGAGTTTGAACAGCCAGCTATTACTCTTTCAAAGGTTTGTTTGTCAAAATTTATATCCCATGCCTTTTGCTACTGTTATATATTTTCTGTTGCTGTCAGTCACATCTTTTATTATTCTTAAGCTTCCGTTATCGTCTTAGATGCTGCAATATGAGTTGAGAGTGGTCACAGCTCGTCTAGCTTGGATGAAAAATCCTGAAAAGTTGAATAATTGCTCAACGGGATTGTCCTTCCCTGTCCAGCTTGATCGTGCAGAGGTATATTAAGCTCTTGAATAAAACATACGTACTTTTTATAGTTATTGATGTTGGACCACCAAAATTTGATATTTTTTCTGTACAAAATCCTTGTTAGGTGAAGACAACATACAAGAATTTTCTAAAGTTTTACCGAGCAGTTGAATGAATCAGGTACCCGAGTTGCTAGAAAACCCTTCAGCTAGTTGTTCTTGCTATGTACGAGTGTTAGTGTACTGTTTCTAACAAATGTTAACGCCACAACTTCAATAAATGTGATTCTGTGGGTAGTGTTTTGGTTTAGTATGGCATCATGCTTTTGTATATTGAACATTTTTAGTAGGATGTAACCAAACTGTAAAGGGTTAGCTGTCGATAAACATAGTTGGTTGTAAAGAATTAGCTTTGATTCTCTGTAAATCAATGGTTTGTTACTAAGAGTGACATGGTATACTAACTCACTTGAGTATGCTTTTCTATAAATAGTATCAACAAGCTCTGCAGTGTACTGAATTTTTTCTAGGTGTTGCTTTAGTGGAATCTTCTTTGTGTTTTCATTTCATGTGTCCAGCAATGTATTTTGATTTTCATATTCCACACCATTGTACAAAAGGAAAAATCAACCTTGTAGCGGTTGAAGAAGCACATAAAAATTTTCTGAATCTGTAGTGTGTGCAGGAAACTTTGGTTATAAGCTTGTTTGTAGCTTTGTGGCTGCGGGGATCATGTATGCTGGCGGTGGTTATAGAGTTATAGATCATATGCTTTTGAGTGAAGTAACCATACTTGATAACTTGGTCAAGTACAGTTGTTACAAAAGACCCTAGACTCCTAGAGTTTGTCCTTTTGGTTTGTTTTGCGGTTTTGGAGCTTTGAGATAGCTCATAGGACTATAGAGGCTAACAATTGTTGACCTTTTTGCGTCCATCACTCTCATTTATGGTTCTTCAGGGGATTCGATGTGGCCTGGTGGCCTTGTGGGGGTGTTTATAAAGAACTCAATTGCCTTAGCTAGTGGTCTTGGCCTTGGGTGTTTACGTCAGGTTGTAAAGTGAAAAAACGGAGGTTTGTTTGGTAGACAATTTTTTTGTTCGTAGATTTTGTTTGTTAGTTGATCTCTAATATTACAATTTGTTAAGTCTCACTTGAGGTTAGCCATGAGATTAGTTCTCAGTTCTCACTACTCAATAACTTCGTTCCAAACGATATACCCTTGGGGTTGTTTGGTTTAAAGTTCAAACAATTAAGGAATGAAGTACATACCCTGTGTTTGTTTGCAAAATTATAAAATTAAAACACATACCTCAAATCCCTGGGAGGTGTTTGTTTTGATGAGGTTGAATTGGGGTTCAAAAGATTGTCCACAAAAAACAAGGTAGAGTTTAGGAATAAGTTGGTTTTGCCTATAAATTTCCCTCACGTAATTTGATAGAGTTTTTCTCATTTAGGCCTTTAGTTTATTTTCTTTATTTCATTAATTATACTTGGTCTACAAATCATTAAGATCACGTTAATGAAAGTCTCTTGTTTAAAAGGTTCGTTCTTAAAAAGTTCTCGAAGTTATGATGAAGAATTTCAGGTTTCGAATTATGCAACTAGTTTGACTTGAGCAATTTTTCATGGATAGTTGGCTTTGAATTCGAAGACGTATGAGTATGTTGAAAATTTTATTTAGCCTACTTTCAAGGAAAAATATCAGTAAAAATTTATAAAATTCGCCATATGGTTTTTTGGACATGTTCCTCAAACTGTGCAATTTGAGAATTAGATTTTTGATTAGGTTCATTTTACTTGTTGCTTAAGTATTGTTAAGCACGAGTTTTAGGTTGTTTGACGTTTTTGTAGGTTGTTTTGGTTGCTTTACAAGTTATTTTTAAGGTTGTTAGAATATTTGATGTTTATTAGATAGCTGTTAGGAGTTTGTTATATAGTTGTTAGGATATTTTACAATAAATAGTTCAACAAATCAACTTAATAATTCAGATTAATCAAGTCTTTCATTAATAACATTTCGAGTTCTTGGTGACAAAATTCTTATCTATACCTAAAGGGGGTGGTATAAGGATTGGAGATTGAAATTGAATGTAAATGTACTATATTATCCTTAATAATTGAAAAGAATTAAATCAAATGAAAAGAGTTTATAAAAATAGTTTAGTTTTTTAAGCATTTATCACATCTTTATTTCCTACCTATACCAAACATGGGATAATATTTATTTAATCCTTATTCCACCTATTGATTCCTTACCTTTATCCCCAAACACCTTGCCAAGGTATGAGTTTTACAAAGTCAAGGGGAAAGCGCACCCCCCCCCCCCCGGGCCCCC
>PYUH01000463.1:403618-474753 GCA_016808085.1 Suaeda aralocaspica
CCCCCCCCCCCCCGGGACCCTGTGGACTTCCTCCTTTTATAAGGGTCTAAATCTGTTTTTTGAGACCCAATTAATCTGGGAAGGTTTTTGATTTAGGGCTAACTAAATGGGTCTGTGTCTAGATCTCTACAATTTGGACCCGGACCCGCCCCATGAACCCATTTACTATTTTTTTGTAATAAATAAAAACAAGTAAACAGTCTTTAATGTACATATATGGCAAATAACTTTTTACTCGTATGAACTTGTATGTAATTAATCTATAATTATCTCGTTTTAACTTGTATGCACTCATATCTAATTAACCTGAACTCATATGTAGTAAATATGATTTATCCGATCTCGTTTTGGTCTGAATTTGTAATTGTACTAAGATTTGAACTCGTATTCAGCACATAAGTTCGATAATATAATGCTCGACTTAATTTGAAATGCAATAACTACTATATAACTAAATCTCATTTACATACCCACCTCTAGGTCTGGGTAAGGGTCCAGATTTTTTAGATCCATTGGATCTGGGACGGGTCTGAATCCATACTCCAAAAAAATTATACCCGAATAACAACCAAACAACAATTAAGTTCGAAACTCATACCATCTTAGGCCCTGTTGTTTTGGACTTAAATTTTTGGCATTTTAGTTCAGTTCAGTTCAGTACAGTCCACTTCAGTTCAGTTCAGCTCATCTCCATTATAAATTTATAATTACTACTTCATTTCAATCTACTTCAGTTCAACTCACTTTAATTCAATTCAATTCAATTCAACTCAATTCAATTCAACTCATTTCAATTCAATTCAGTTCAATTCAGCTCATTTCAATTCAATTCAGTTCAGCCCCTTTCAATTCAGTTCAGCTCCTTTTTTTGTTCAAAAGAACAACACCTTTGTTTATTTCTTATTCCAAACCCATATCAGACTTTGAACTAGACTTATAGTATGCTTAGCAAATTTCTAGTGACTCATGGGTCATGATTCCTTTTATAAAATCACAAGATATTTTTCATCCATGCTGTCTATGTCTTTCTTTTCTTATAAGTTTTTCAAGTCTTCAAAGGTCTCTTCTGGTCTCAGCTCTACCTAGAGACCCAACCCAACCCGCCAAATAGCACGTTTAAGTGTGGCCCGTTTAACCCATGAACCAACCCAGCACAACCCGCCAACTGGATTCGAATCATGTGTCATACCCAACCTGCCCGTTTAGTCCAACCAAACCACCAACCCAACTCGCTCTAAGGCCCTGTATTTCAGCTCAACTGAACTGAATTGGTTTGAGCTGAGCTGAGCTGAGTTAAACTTGAAAAGAGCTGAAAGTTTTTATTATGGGTTAATGATTTTTAACTATAATTTATATGGATGGACTATGACCATTGTTTTTTAACTATGGATTATTAATGTTTTTTAACTATGGAGTAATAACATAGTAATATTTTTTATATTAATCCAGTAATAATTATTAAACAAAAAAAGTTTTTGTTATTGGTAGTTTATAATTTATGAAATAAAAATCATTAATACATTTTCATATTTTTGTGAATGCTAATCCACTTATGTGGTATAATAATATTTTTGTAAATGATATTTCACTTATATTTTTAATTCATTTGTTGAATGATAGTTTCATAATTTTTTTTTCGTGAATATTATAAACAAATAAATATAGATATATACTTGAAGCAAAAAACAATAATGATTAATGTTTCAAAAATATATTATGAACACACTAATAATATAAACATAATAATATATATATATATATATATATATATATATATATATATATAAAGAAGATCATGTGAAAATTGTTTGCAGCGTGAACCACAAAAAAGGGGTACAATAGAGGTATAAAGGGTACACGTACTTCATTGATGTCATTTTCATAAATAATAATAATAATAATTTTTTTATTGAAATCTACCTATACCACTTTAATCTTAATATGTACCACTTTAAACAACATACATATATATATAGAAAAAGGATCATATGAAAAATGTTTTCACCGTCAAAACCACAAAAAAAGGTACAATAGAGGTATAAAGGGTACACGTACTTCATTAATGACATTTTCACAAATAATAAAAAAATTGTTGTAAATGTACCTATACCACTTTAATCTTAATATGTACCGCTTTAAATCTTATATGTACCCCTTTTTGTGGTTTTCACGGTTTTCAGCAAACTTAAGGTTTTTAGTGGTATATATATATATATATATATATATATATAATGAACAAATAATATTATGAACATATAGTATTAGGGAAAAATTAATGAACAAAATAATAATAAGCAAAAGAAAAAAAAGAACTGAACAGAACTGATTGAAGCTAAGGTTAAATGAAATGATTTTAAGTTGAAGTAAACAAGCCTTGATGTGAATTTTAAGCCCTTAACAGGAATTAGAACTCACAATGTTAAAAACGTTCGTTGGGCAAGGAATTAAGCTCGAAAATTTTGTGTTTAGTTAATAGAAAGTCACGCAATTCACCCTTAATTAGATAGATTTTGTTGACCCTAGGAGTTTTGATGATGACAAACACATACTACTAATGGGTTTATGTCAAGCTAAACAATCATTAGTAGCAATTGTACCAACAGAAGAACTTGTCTCAAGTTCAGTTGTCTCAAGGAAGCATTGAGATAAATCGTACGTAATCTAGAAGATTTATGTTAACACTTGAGTATATTCAAAGAATATATGAAAACAAGATTTCAAAATATATTCTGAGAAGATATGGAAAGTATATTCTAAGAAGATATTATCAAGATCTCTGAATATATTTGGAAAAGATATATAAACAAGATTTTGGTAACAAATCAGTTATATGAAGAATGAAGCATGTGAATTTAGATTGAGAATTGATCTAAGTTTACTTTATGAAGAATATTCACCAAGATATTGGTGAGTTGTGAATCGTGAAAATTACAAGGAAGGAAATCAGAAAACCCCTACTTGTTACTTCACTATAAATATTGAAGACCAGAAGAGAAGAAACTTAACCAAGACTTACATAAATCACTGAAGGCATACAAGACTAGGTACAAGAGTCAGTTGTACTAGGATTGTGTTCACTTTTATGAGTCTGTAATCTTGAGTTCGGGGAAAGGTGAGTGATTTGAGTGAATCACTTGTAAAGAGAAAGAGAAGAACTTGTTCAGGGGGAACAAGTTTAGGGGAACAAGTATTGAGTTGTACTTAGAGAATAGAGAAGGCTGGTCAAGCCACCAAGAGAGAAAGAGAAGAACTTATTTAGGGGGAACAAATTTAGGGGGAATAAGTACTGAGTTGTACTTAGAGAAGTCCATATTAACTAGGATTGTAACAGAGTTATTGGCTCTAGTTAGTAAAAAGAGAATTGAGTCAAAATCCCTAGTGGTCGAGGTTTTTTCCTTCCTATTGGGCCTAGGAAAGGTTTCCCCGCTAAAATCGCGTGTTCTCTACTTGTCTCTCACTCTCTCTATACTTGTCTCTGTTTTACTTGTCTTTAGCTTAACTTTTATTGTTTGTCAAAACTAATAATTGGTATCAGAGCAGGTGCTCATATTTGGTTGTGTGCAGGTAATTCTGATGAGTGAATCCTGGAACCATGGCAAACAAGGAGGAACGACTGACTGAGGGACATTCCACTATAAGGCCTCCCAACTTCAATGGGAAGTATTATCGTGAGTGGAAAGCGAAGATTGAGACTTTTATTGCTGCTGATAACTTCCAAATCTGGAAGGTGATTCGTGATGGTAATTTTCAAATTACCAAAAAGAACGAGAAAGGTGAACTTGTTTCTAAACCCGAAAGTGAATATGAAAAAGAGGACTATGAAAAGATTGAACTAAATGCTTCTGCGTTAAAATTTTTGCATTGTGAGCTTGGACCTCGTGAGTATGATCGTACTACGGGGTGCAAGAGCGCAAAAGAAATTTGGGACTTTTTGCAAATAACTCATGAAGGAACGACTGAAGTTAAGAAATCTAAAATTGATTACTTAATGCAACAATATGAGATGTTTAAAATGGAATCTAAGGAAATTGTTCAGGAAATGATCGTTAGATTTGGTAATATTGTTATTGAATTAGAGTCCTTAGGGAGAGTTATTACTAATGAAGAAAAAGTAAGAAAAATTCTTAGAAGTCTACCTCAAGATGAGAGATGGAATGTTAAAGTTACCACTTTATTTGAAACTAAGGATTTTTCCAAGTTCAATATTGAACAGCTTACAGGTTTATTGATGACCCATGAGATGCATCTCAAAACTGGAGAAGCAGAGACATCCAAAGGACGATCTCTTGCTCTTAGAGCTGAAGGACGTTCCGTGACCAACACTGGAGATGAAGCTGAGAATGATTCAGAAGTAAGTGCAGAAGATGCAGCCTTGCCGGTGAGACAACTGAAGAAGATGATGTACAAAGGAAGGGACAAAGGAAAAACTGAAGTTAGAACCTCCAAAACCACTTGTCATAAGTGTGGAGGTCTGGATTACTTTATTCGAAATTGTCCACTGTGGGAGTCAGAAAAGGAAAAGAGAAGGTGAAGTCCAAATTTGTAAAGAAGCCATTCTTTACAAAGAAGGACTCCAGAAAATCTATGGTAGCTGCTCTACAAGAGGATGATATCACTGATGAAGAAGAAGAACACCTTGAGGAAGAGGCTGCTCACATTTGTCTCATGGCTAGACTTGAAGAAGTAGAAAACTTAACTTGTCTCAATGTAAGTCCCTATGCTCTTAAGGAACAAATTAAAAAACTTAGTGCTGCAAAATTTCAAGAGCTTCTTCTGGAAACTCTGGATGAATATAAAGAAATTTGCAAACATGTCTCACAACTAGAAAAATCTTTGGAAACATGTAAAGAACATGCTAAGTGGATTAGGACTAACAAAAGAGATATTGAAAACCACTTCTTTGAACTATTTGATAAAAACACTGAATTAAAACAAGCTTGTGAAAAAATTAAAGAAGAAAATATATTCTTAAATGTGGAGTTGCAAGGATACAAGTTACTAATTCCTTAAACAAGTTTCATAAATCTGTCCCCCACACAAGCTGAAAATAATGAATTCTTAAAATTAAAACAAGAGGTTGCTGATTTAAAAACAATAAATTCAGATCTTGAAAGAAGCCTGAAGTCTAATAAAAACAAATCAAGTCATGTTAATACTGTTAATTGGTTTGAAAAAAAATCAATCTAAGAACAGATCAGGTGTAGGTTTTAATCACAAAAGGAGAGACAAAGTCAAGAAGTATGTAGATTTACCTAGCAACAAAATTTGTACTTTCTGTGGAAAAACTGGACATCTTTAGGGAGGTTGTACCAGAAAAATGAAACAAATGGATGAAAACATGAACATGTTAAAACTGATGTGGAAAGTTAAGAATGTTGATACAAAGGAACCCAAGCAAGTCTGGGTTCCTGTCACTAACCACTAAACTATTGTGCAGGCACAAGTGAGGGAGAACAACTTGTGGTACCTCGACAGTGGTTGTTCCAAGCACATGACAAGAGACGAAACACAATTTCTTTCACTTGTTGCCTATAATGGAGGAACAGTGAATTTTGATGATAATAAGAAGGGTGATATAATCGCCATAGGTAAGGTTGGTAAGTTACAAAAATGTTCCATAGACAATGTATTTCTAGTCGAGGGGTTAAGACACAATTTACTTAGTATTTCCCAATTCTGTGACAAATGGAATATTGTTCGTTTTACATGTGAAAAGTGTCTTGTCATTGACTGCAACATTGGAGACATCGTGCTAGAAGGTAAAAGGAGAGGGAACACGTATATGGTTAACTTGAATCTTGTTCCTGAAAACAGTTTCAAGTGTCTAAGTGTTGCAGACAATGATCCATTACTGTGGCACAAACGTTGTGGACATGCTAGTCTTTCACTACTAAACAAATTAAGACAAAAGGACTTAGTAATTGGTTTGCCAAACATTAAGTACAATTGTGATAAAATTTGTGATGCATGTGTTAAAGGAAAACATGTTCGCTCATCTTTTAAATCAAAAACCTTGGTAAGTACTTCTAAGCCACTTGAGTTAATACATATGGATCTTTCACTACAAAAAAAATTGAAATTAGCAACCATTGAAATTGGTTGCTAAGCATGGAAAGTCGGTTGCTATTATGCTTATCAACCAAATTGCCAGCTAAATGTGCTAGTTGCTATATAGGTGGTAGCCATTGAAATTTAGCAACCAATTGTTTTTAAATTTGGTTGCCATTTAGCAACCAACTAAAAATTCATTGCCAATTATAGCAACCATTTTTTTATATTTGGTTGCCACACTAGATATTAACTTTCCCTATTTAGCAACCAAATTATCAGTTTTCGTTGCCAAATAGCAACCAAATCTGACTATTTTGGTTGCCAAATTTTTACAAAATGATAAAAAAGAATAGTCTCTACTCTTAACTGATAAACTTCCCAAGGAGGTCACCCATCCTAACACTACTCTCGATCGAGCACGCTTAACTTTAGAGTATCTTATACATAAGCGCCCTAAAAGGAAGATGTATCTTGTTACCAATAGTAGTATAGCAAATGTTTTTGAAGTAATCATGGATAAGCTTAGCAACCAATTTTTTGATATTTGGTTACCAATTAGCAACCAATTAAAAATCATTTGGTTGTTAAGAATTGTGCATAAGCTTAGAAACCATTTTTCTATATATATTTGGTTGCCATTGTTTAGTAGCAACAAATTTAAAACCATTTGGTTGCCAATTTTAGTGCGTAATTTTAGCAACTATTTTTTTGATAATTGTTTGCCATTTAGCAACCATCACAAGATTATTTGGTTGTCAATTTTTGTGTATAAGTTTAGCAACTATTTATTCAATATTTGTTGCCAGATAGCAACCAAATATAAAGCATTTGGTTGCCAATTTTAGTGCATGAATTTAGCAACCATTTTTTGATATTTTGTTGCCAATTTCGCAACCAATTTTAAATCATTGCCAAAATTGGTTGCTAAATTGACTTATTTTTGTAGTGTTTGTGGTCCAGTAGATGTTCAAAGTAGGAGTGGAAAGAAATATGTCTTTGGTATTGTTGATGATTACTCTAGGTATACATGGAGTTGTTCCTTGCCACCAAAGAACAAACCTTCGAGGAATTCGAAGCTTTTGCGAAAAAGGTGCAAAGACCAAGTGGACATAAATTGGTACATTTAAGATCGGAAAAATTCACAAAAATAATCCCAACTTTTGGCCGTATCCTATTAAAAGACCCAACTTTTGAAAATCCAAAATTGGACCAAACTTTGGCCATGATTTTCTTTTTTTGGACCTTTTTACTTGTGACCTGTATAACTGGTAACCTTATTACCTCTTCCATAGTACGCAACCAAGGTCGTCCAATTTGGCTAAGCCGTGCTTCTGCTTCTGCCAAAGCATCTCAACATACTCATTGCAAAGAGTTAAAATTGTGAATGTTGAGTCCCTCTATGATACTATTACATTAGATTTGCTGAAATGAGGAAGGTGTTGATCCAAATTCAAAGGATCAGGGTTACCTAACCCCCCCTCCACTCTCTCTCCCGAACTGCAATTCAAATCACTCATTTCAAATCACAATTTGTTTTTTGTTTTTGTGCAAATTTGCCATAGTACGCAACCAAGGTCGTCCAATTTAGCTAAGTAGAATGTAGTAATCTTCTGCAGCTTGTAAATTTCAGTTTAAATTTAATGAAGGTACAGAAATTTCATATCTAGGTTTTACAAAGAAACCCTAGAACGTTTGATTGAAGATTTAATTTGCTATATTTGTCCATCATAGGTTGGGGCTTTTGTTAAGGGCTTCATGTCGATTACAATGATGTGGTTTTTTTGGGTGTTTTGGTGATCTGCCAGAGATAGGTCTTCTCAGGCAACAGCAAGGTGGAAGGCCATGAATATATACTGTACATGGTTGCAAATTGGACGACCTTTTTTTGGACCTTTTAAAAACAGATGGAAGAGGTAAAGGGAGAAAAAAAATGATAGAAGGAAGAAGAAACATAAAACAAACAAACGAAGAAGATGAATATATAAAGGGAAGCACGTTTAAAGTTGAAACTGAAAAGTCAAAGAGTAGCCGTTACAAACTGAAACCGGCATATTAATTACTTTCACCTATTGTTACAGGTCACTATTTAGTAAGGTCCAAAAAAAGAAAATCATGGCCAAAGTTTGGTCCAATTTTGGATTTTCAAAAGTTGGGTCTTTTAATAGGATACGGCCAAAGTTGGGATTATTGTGTGATTTTTCCTTTAAGATCTGACCATGGAACAGAGTTTGATAATCAAAAGTTTGATGAGTTTTGTAGTGAACATGGTTTAGATCATAACTTTTCAGCTCCAAGGACACCGCTGCAAAATGGAGTAGTAGAGCGAAGGAACAGAACATTGGAAGATATGGCAAGAACAATGTTAATTGCTAGTTCGTTGCCCAAGAATTTTTGGGGAGAAGCAGTTAATACAACATGCTATATAATCAACAGAGCTCTAATAAGACCAATCTTTAACAAGACACCTTTTGAATTGTTCAAAGGGAAAAAGCCAAATGTCTCTTACCTAAGAACATTTGGTTGTAAATGCTTCGTGCACAACAACGGTAAAAAACACCTACGAAAATTTGATGAGAGAAGTGATGAAGCAGTTTTTCTAGGTTATTCAAGTCATAGCAAAGCTTATAGAGTGTATAATAAAAGGTCTATGTGTGTTGAGGAAAGTGTGCACATTATCTTTGATGAAACTGACATTGTGTCTCATGATGGCCAGGATGATGATGAATTTGAAATTAGACTAACACGTTTTACAGGTGACAAAAGAACTGGTAATGATGAACTGGTTGCAAAAGAATGTCCTCATGTCCAGAAGACAACTGATCAGCATGAGGAACAGGAACAAAGTAATGAACTTGGACAGGTGAGCACACCAGAGACACTTGAAGAGACAGAAGAGGTGGAACAACCAGTTGCGGATGACAACAATGGAGAAGTCACACCATACAGGGAGTTCCAGCCCAAGCCTTGGAAATATCAAAGCTCACATCCCATGGATCTCATCATCAGTGATATAGACAAAGGGACACAAACAAGGTCTCAAATAAGAAATTTTTGCGCTTTCAATGCATTTCTTTCAATGCTTGAACCAAGAAATCACAAAGAAGCCTTAGGTGACCCAGATTAGATCATAGCTATGCAAGATCAACTAGGGAAATTTGAAAGAAACAAGGTATGGCATCTTGAACCTAAGCCTGAACATCAAAAAGTCATTGGACTTAAATGGGTGTACAGGAACAAGCTTGATGAATATGGAACAATTGTCAGAAAGAAAGCCAGGTTAGTGGTAAATGGCTACAATCAGCAAGAGGGTATTGATTTTGAGGAGACGTTTGCTCCTGTAGCTAGATTAGAAGCCATTAGAATTTTAATTGCTTTCGCTGCCCATATGGGATTTCGGTTGTTTCAAATGGATGTCAAATGTGCCTTTCTTAACAGATACTTAAAGGAAAATGTCTATGTGGAACAACTTCCTGGTTTTGAAAATGTTGATTTTCCTATTCATGTCTATAAGCTTGATAAAGCTCTTTATGTACTTAAGCAAGCTCCTAGATCATGGTATGAAAGACTTTCAAATTTTCTTTTATCTAATGACTTCAAAAGAGGAAAAATTGATAAAACTTTGTTCTTGAAAATCAAATGCACTCATATTTTAGGAGTACAAATTTATGTTGATGATATTATTTTTGGTGCTACTGATGAGCCTTTGTGCAAGTATTTTGCAGATCTAATGAGTAAAGAGTTTGAAATGAGTATGATGGGAGAATTAAACTTCTTCCTAGGGATGCAAATCAAGCAAACTGAGGAAGGAATTATGATTCATCAACAAAAATACATCAAGGAACTTCTGAAAAAATATGGTCTTGAGAATTCCAAAGACAACCATAAACCTACGGGTACAGGTACACGTTTAGATGAAGACATAAATGGTACAACTGTTGATCAAAAACAGTATAGGGGTATGATTGGTTCTTTATTATATCTAACTGCTGGTAGACCTGACATAGCTTTTAGTGTGGGAGTATGCGCTAGATTTTAGGCCAATCTAAAGGAATCTCATTTAAAGGCAGTTAAAAGGATCTTAAGGTATCTCAAAGGAACAAGTGACTTAAGCTTGTTCTATCCTAGTACTAATTCATTTGATCTAGTAGGTTTTGCAGACGCTGACTATGCAAGTGATTTGGTAAATCGCAAAAGTAAATCTGGGATGGTATAATTCCTAGGGACAAGTCTGGTATCATGGAGTTCAAAGAAACAGAATACATTAGCCTTGTCCACAGCTGAAGCAGAATATGTGGCTGCAGCAGCATGTTGCTCTCAAATGATTTTGAACAAACAACAGGTTAGAGATTTTGGTGTTAAATTTGAATGTGTTCCTATTTACTAGGCCTGAGCACAAATTTGATATCAAAACTGTAATTTCTGAAAATCAATATTTGTATCCGTATCCAAATTTTTCGAATATCCGTATTTGATATCCAATAATTTTCGGATCGGATAATCCGGATATCCAATTTCTAATTTTGTTTTTATAAAATAAAACATAAATATTTGCAACACAAGAATACAGCAAGACAATATAAGTACCAAATAAAAGAAAGGAATATGTTAAATCTTATCCATTAGCAATCGCACAGAACAACTTAGCTTTTGTAGAAGTACTCCGTAAGATTCTTGACTTTACTAGTTTAGTATACTAAAAAGTCGGAACTTGATAGGAATGACTTATATTTTTGGTAGATTCAATACATAAAAGTTGATACCTAGATATCCGGTATCAAAAATTTTCGGACATCCGGTTTGATATCTAAAATTTCGGATATTTGGATATCCAAAAAAGGTCAAAAGTGATATTTGAATAGGTTTTTGATATCCGCCTCTTCGGATCGGATATCCTAAAAATAGGATCAAATATAGATCCGATTTTTGGATTTTCAGATCTTCAAATATTTTTGCTCAGCCCTACTATTTACTGTGACAACACTAGTGCTATTTGTATTTCTAAAGATCCAGTTCATCACTCTAGAGTAAAGCACATTCACATAAGGCACCATTTCTTAAAAGACAGTGTTGAGAAAAAATTAGTCAAAATGGAATTTTGTGCCACTGAACAACAAATAGCAGACATACTCACTAAACCATTACCTAGAGAAAGGCATGAAAAATTGAGACTTGAACTTGGGATGATTAGATTAAAATAATCTTCCTAGCTCCAAATCCCTCAATGACTAACTCTAGATTGGCACGCATACACAATCATGGTACAATTAATGTTGTACACCAATAAGTCTAGGTTAAGCATGTTGAGATCACAATAATACTATTGAACTGCCTAATTTACAAACTTGATGGCATCTTTAAGGCACTTGTCCTCAAAACCTTTTAGTCAAATTTTCCGTTTTTTTAAAAACCTTCTTTATAAACTAAGCAAAAGAAAAAAAGAAAAAAAACTGTAAAATTTAGGGGGAATTAATCTGGTTAATCTTCTACGCGTTTTGAGCACGTTCTCCAAATTCAGATGTTTCATTAAAAGTCCAACCAAGTTCATAAGCCCAAATTGAATGAACCCAACCCTTCAAATGTCTCTTCTAACCTATTTATACCTCTAACCACCCACCTAACTACCACAATTACACACTCGTTCAAATTCAAATTCACAATCTTCAATTTCTCTTCTTGAAAATATCTACTTTCGTTGCTCCTCCTTGCAATTACAATGGTGAAGACCAATATCCAAGTAGACAATGAAAACAAGTCTACCTTCGTTGCTCCACCTAATGTCCCAACACAAAAATCCACGTCTCTTACCTCTTCTAAAACCGAAAAAACCCAAAAGTCTCAAACCCTAACTTCGAAGGATTTGGGCTCAAAGCGTAAAAGGGAGATAGAAGTGGTTGAGAGTGACGACGAAAATGAGTCAACGGCAGAAAAGGAGCAAGTTCAAGAGGAGGAAAAAGATGATGAAGATGAAGAGGGTGAAATTGATGGAGATCAAAGCACAAATCTTTTAGTGTGTGGTTTGGCGATCGATTTAAAGTGGTGCAAACAAAGTAAGTTTGATCAACTCCTTGACCTAATTGAATTTCAAGGATGGAATTTTTCGTTTGGAGAATGTTTTGTTAATCATATGTCCTCAACCGATGTATTTGCATTATGTGGTTCATTTACTCGAATTGGGGATAGTTGTGCGGGAGTAGTTAATGGAAATATTATACAATTAAATGCTGAATCTTTTGCCACTGCTTTTAATTTAAGTTTGGAAGGTTATGATTATTATTCTAAACAAAAGGTGATTATTGATTTTGGAGAGGGAATTGTGAACGATGTAGTTGTTGAATATTTTGGTGGAAGGCGTGGGAGAACAACTGTGAATGTGAGTGATATGAGTGCATTGGGTAAGTTGTTGTTTACTCTTGTGCGCAAGAATGTGCTCCCACGGACTCATGGACGTGGGAAGGCAACATTGCTTGATCTTGCATACATGTACTTCCTAGCCACAAAAAGAAAAATTAACTTTGCTTCTGTGATGGCTAAACATATCACTCATTGTATTGAAAATCAAAATGCTCTAGGCTATGGTGCTTTGTTGACATATCTCATAGCTCAGCATACCACCATTCCAAAGAAACATTTAGTTGCTCCAAGTTTTACTGATATTCTTGGTAAAAACTCTTTGTCTTTCATTAAGCTTGAAATTGTTGATGGTGTGGTTCAATTTAAAGCTAGGGCTAAACCTGCGAATAGGCCTGCTGAGAAGGAAGCAGGGGCACGGAAAAGCCAAAGGCTTGCTTCTAAGGGTAAAGAGCCTGAGGTGGTTGAGGTTCAGCCTATTGACACTATAGTAGGCTTTGGGAAGTATTATGTGGTCAAAGTAGATGACCTGATGGCTCAGCTGGTTGTGGATGTTCAGGAAGTGATGAATAAGCAGGATATATTGAAAGGGCTATTACTGAAAGGGCTAGATGGTGTAGAGAGGAAGATGGATGCTTTAGGGGATGAGATGGTTGATCTCAAGGTTAAAGTAAGCCACTTTCTAGATGATGTAGTGATTGAGGAAGTAGAAGCTCAGGACAATGAGGAGGAACACGTGAAGGAAGGCAGGGGAGAGACAACGAAGCCAGCAAAACAACAAATTGAAACTGCTATTGTTTCCACCCAGGAGCAACAGACTGATGATGCTGCTGAATGATAATTCACCCAAAAAAATGATGAAAAAAAAGGGAAAAATCAAATGCTTAGTTTATTTTGAAGGTCTCTTTCTTTTATTTCTACTTGTTTCTACTCTTTTTCTTTCAATTTTTTTTGAGGATATTGTCTATTGGTGCTGGATAGTTATGTTTAATTGTTGGTATGGATAATATTATTGCTTTTGATATATGATGTTCTATGGCTATTACTTATCTGTTGATGTTGTGATATGCCAAAGTACTTTTAGATGATATCGAAAGGGGGAAAAGGAGCAAAAGAAGAGACAAAAATATCGAACTATCTATATCCCTTGTCTCTTGCCTCTCATGCTTAAAACTGCCTTTCTCTTTTAAAACTCATTAATTTTTTTTAATCTGTTTGTCGTAATTCTTATTTTCAAGTTATTTTAAAATGCATCTAGTTTATTCTATACATTATATTTTTGTCTTAGTGTTTGTCATCATAAAAAAGGGGGAATATTGTTGACCCTAAGGGTTTTGATGATGACAAACACATACTATTAATGGGTTACTTGTTTTATGTCAAGCTAAACAATCATTAGTAGCAGTTGTACCAACAGAAGAACTTTTCTCAAGTTCAGTTGTCTCAAGGAAGCATTGAGATAAATCGTACGTAATCTAGAAGATTTATGTCAACACTTGAGTATATTCAGAGAATATATGAAAACAAGATTTCAAAGTATATTCTAAGAAGATATTATCAAGATCTCTGAAGATATTTGGAAAAGATATATAAACAAGATTTTGGTAACAAATCAGTTATATGAAGAATGAAGCATGTGAATTTAGATTGAGAATTGATCTAAATTCACTTTATGAAGAATATTCACCAAGATATTGGTGAGTTGTGAATCGTGAAAATTACAAGGAAGGAAATCAGAAAACCCCTACTTGTTACTTCACTATAAATATTGAAGACCAGAAGAGAAGAAACTTAACCAAGACTTACATAAATCACTGAAGGCATACAAGACTAGGTACAAGAGTCAGTTGTACTAGGATTGTGTTCACTTTTATGAGTCTGTGATCTTGAGTTCGGGGACAGGTGAGTGATTTGAGTGAATCACTTGTAAAGAGAAAGAGAAGAACTTGTTCAGGGGGAACAAGTTCAGGGGAACAAGTACTGAGTTGTACTTAGAGAATAGAGAAGGCTGGTCAAGCCACCAAGAGAGAAAGAGAAGAACTTATCTTGGGGGAACAAGTTCAGGGGGAATAAGTACTGAGTTGTACTTAGAGAAGTCCATATTAACTAGGATTGTAACAGAGTTATTGGCTCTAGTTAGTAAAAAGAGAATTGAGTCAAAATCCCTAGTGGTCGAGGTTTTTTCCTTCCTATTGGGCCTAGGAAAGGTTTCCCCGCTAAAATCGCGTGTTCTCTACTTGTCTCTCACTCTCTCTATACTTGTCTCTGTTTTACTTGTCTCTAGCTTAACTTTTATTGTTTGTCAAAACTAATAGATTTTGTTTTGTTTTAGCTCAATGAAATAAAAAGGATAGATAAATACTCTTGATCGCAATCAAGTGCGGTCGAATTTCACAATTGCAAAAGTGAAAACTCTAAGGGATACACCCACAAAGCAACGCTTTATTTTTTCTCAAAATTCAACGCTATATTTTTATTAGCAAACTGAAGGGTATTTATAGGATTAAGTTTGGAACAATTGTCCAACTCACAGTCAAATAATATCCTAAACAAAATATAAATCCTAAGCTAATAAGAATCACGTGAAAATAGCCTACTTGCTTTAGACAAATCCGGCAACCTTACCAATAAAAGTTAAATTAAATTTATATCCTAACAACTTGCCTAAAAATCCTAACAAACTAAAATTTAATCCTAACAAACTATCTAACAAACTTAAAAACAACATAATCATCATAAAATACATCAAGAATCACGAAAAATATATTGTCACCCAAATCCTATGAAAATCGTCAAAAATCTCGCCATATATCCATGATTTTTTTTGCGCAATCTTCAAGAAATGAGATAAATCTTCAAGAACCCTTGCAAGATTTAATTTTTAAATCAAGAAACCTTCAAGAAATGAATATCCATGCATTTTTAGATGAAAAATGATGATTAAAAAGAAATGAAGACTAAAAGGAAACTAAAATAAAAAATGCCTGAAATGAGAGAACCCTAGTAAATGCAGTGGGAAAAATTCATAGGCAAAACCACCAACAATCCGGATGTGAATGGCAGCCTTGTATTCACATGAAACCCTAACCCGTAAAAGTAACCTACTCAATTCATGACCGATGATCCTACCCAACACCCTAGTCTCTTAGTACATTGCTTTAAAATAAACTACGAGTACATGTTTATATTTTTTCTTCAAAACTATAACAATACATGGTGAATTTTCTACATCCACAAGTGCACAGTGAAAAAATCCATAAATCAAACATTTTGAGGTAAGTTCTATTTTGTAGTAGTTAAAGAATTCAGCCAGGTCTAATATTGCTTATAAATCAACACAAATTATGAGGGAAGACTAGCAGGGTCATCATCAGTGCGAGCCAGTATTGAGTGATGATTTTAAATCAAGTTAACGGCTGATTACAATTTAAGTTATTTTGGGTGGTAGTTGGCACTTGAAGAATACACCCTAAAAGTCTACAACCACATTCCAAGATATAGCTTAGTTACCATTTTTCGCTATACAGGGACCAAAGGTCAGGGTACATTCATAATACATCTACGAAGAGGTTTTTTAAAATTCTAGTAAAGAACCAACTATTTGTATTGAAGAAGCATATATTGGTATCATATACATCTTTCACATAGAGGACCACGAATTTTGCAATCCAATACATATTTCTTTTGAAGTTTATATGGACATAATAGGAAGCACCTCCAAATTTTTTGAACTAGAAAAGCTTACAACTTTACAATATACAATGACATGGTGTTACCATACACGCAATGTGGCTGTATAGTGTACAAGTATCCAGTATCCCATGCTCGGCAAGAATAGCAAGTAGAAGTCTTCATAGCTCATTCCTGACAATACAGTCACTGCATTCACGGTCATTTACAAGTTCCCTCATTTCCATATATACAAGTGCTTAGGACTGATAAATTGGCGATAGATATTTAACTCAAAACAGCAGCAAGCACAATATAATGCAGCAGCAGAAGAAAAAACTGACTCTGCTCAGTGACCTATCCACCTGCATAACATGACGTCTGGCTCTTGCATTACTCGTGGTCACAGCACTATATGTATTTGGGTAACTATATAGAGTAGTTTGTGAGTTCCCAAAAATCCGAGCGTAGATCATCTCACCAAACATGCTGATCATAGGATTGTATGTTGTGGTTCCTGCAAGCCCAAATGTGGGTGACTGGTAGTCATCCAACGAATGATAAGGATGAATTTGCTGCTGCTGATGCGGATGGTATCCCCTATAATGAAATTGTTGACCATGATGAAGTTGTGGACTTCTGGATGTAGTAGCAGTTATTAGCGTGTGGACCCCACAACCAGGGCCACTAGGCCGCTGAGGAACAACAAAGTCCAGCTTGGTGCTTGGTTTTCTAGTTTGACCCCGACCATAGAGGGGTATTAAGGTATTTTCTGAAACTTGGGCTTTGCACACGGGACACTGCGGCTGTTGATCAGAGTTCTCAAACGAAGATCTCTGGGATTGCATCCACCTATAGATGCATGGCCAACAGTAGAGGTGACCACAGAGTGTTACCACGGGCTCTTGAACGAGGTCTAGGCAGATATTGCAATCAAAACCACCAGATGCATTGTTAGTATTCTCCACTCCAGCAGCTCCAGCCGATTGAGACTTACATTTAGTCATGCTATCTCCACTGCAGACGTTTCGTGTTACATGCTGTTCTTCAAAGCACTGCTCCATGGATTATGAATTATGATCAATGCGCCTGAGAATAACATTACAGTTTCATGTTAGATTTGTGTCCAATAGTTTCAAACTTAATACTTTAAAGTGAAGAAAAGGAAGCAAAAAATAAAGTAGTGAAAAAGCAAATACAAAACCATGACACATTCCACCAAAATAATATCCGTGTCAAGATAATTGCAATGATGAACAATTTTTGCTAAATCACATCATTTCACAATTCAATCAAGCAGAAAATTAGATAACACAAACAATTGTTATGATAAGTTGAGACACCTTTTACTATTCTATTGATTTTTACAAAAGGGTCCACTAGAAGAGATCTTAAAGATGAATAAACACATGTAAGACCACCACCCAGATCTTATCCGAAATTAAAAATGATAGCAATTTGGACACAAGCAATAATTTTCGGTTGGTAAGGTCACTCCAAAAACTCAAACGTGAGGTCATTCCGAAAACTCCAAGCAACATAGATAAGGAGATAAAACAGTATTAAAATAAAGGAGGCGGCAAACAGAGAAGGGTTAGTGTCAACCATTCAACAATTTTACAAATACAAACACGCAAACTCATAACTTGACAGATTCAGAGAATGAATACCACTAAATAATTCAAATAGGAATCAAATAAAATACATTACTCCATATATCATGAAAAAGAATTATGCAAACGAATATGTTAATTTGACATATTCAGAGAATTAATACTACTTAATGATTCAGATGAGATTACAAACATTCCAAGCATAGAAACTTCTTGGCCGAATCAAAGAGACATACATTTGACACAAAAGCCTAAAATCTCACTGATGTGGTAATCTTACAATCCTAAATTAGGAGTGATCTTACTATTTTCAGTTCCCAACATTCCACGAATAAAGATTTCTTTAAAGCAACCCAAAGTTTCATTCAAAATATAAGCTTCCCTTCTAGCCTTAAGCATGATCTTACTAATTTTAGTTCGCAACAGCACTAATTGATTGATTAAGATATTTCATTGAATTTGGCACTGCAAACATTTCAAAATGCAGGTTGAAACATTTATGTTCAAGTTTGGGAAGATAAGACACCATGATTTTATAACATAAACACAAAACAGGTTGAAAGTAGTTAAGGACACTAGAACAAATACACTTTTATGTTATACGGTTATACCTCACAAGTATGAAAAACAATGTTATAAACTTATAATTCATAATTCCCTAAACTTCCATACCAGGTTGCCGATTCCAAAGATTTTACACATGACCTTTCCACATTTATTATATTTTTTTCGTCACAATTTAAGTTGGGCATAACAAGCAACACAAGCAAAGATGCAGGGAAAGACGAAAGTCCCAAACACACACACTTGATGTGATCAAACTCCGTTTTGGAGGATCCAAACCTAACAAACTACAAATTATTGATCTAGGGAAAATAGGGCCATTTAACTTTGACTGCGGATACAACTATAAACACCCACCAATATCCAGATTAGAAGTGCATATTTCTCAGTTTTCTTCAAGTTACTTTTTGAATCGACTTCTTTGTGCACCTTTACCTCATATTTGTATTTGTTCATTTACACTTTTACTACTCCGTACTAGATTTACTCCTACTATCATACGGTGACTTGTTATTTTCACAAATGATTCAGGTAAGAACAATTGCGCTAAAACACTATGGTTAGACTCTAAAAAATCCAAAGCAAAAAAGGAGTTGGAACCCCACTAACTTCAATCTCCACACATCATTTTATAACTAAAAGTCTAAAAGTGTCAAGGAAATTCGACTACGAGCCAATATGTTCTGAAATAACCTATTCATATTAGGACAATTTTGGTGATAACAACGAAGCTACAACGGCCTACCAAATTCGGATAATAAAGAAGGTAACTTCCGGACACCCTCATCCCCTTTCTTCATCACCTCACTAAGGAACAATACACGTATCCCGATACTCCATAGGTAGTTGTATGATTTCGCAATGTCCCACCTCAAAATAGGCTTACATGGTATCGGGACCATAATCAATCAATGTGGGAGGTTAGCAGCAAGTCATGAATGTTACAGTTGGGAAATTGACATCACAATTTCGCAACCAACACATTGGAAGCTAGACAATGATATTTATCAATTGTACTAAAATAGACAACCTAATTTCCATTTCTTCACACAAAATTCCGATTCCAAAAACATGATACACAAACATTAGACGCAAATTCAAACCAATATTACTCCGAAAAGATCCAAAAAACTTACTAATAATATCACATATTAAAGTAAAATCAAAATACCATAAATTGATGGAAATAAACAGAGATAAATTAAAATAAATACATAAAACACAAAAAAAAGGGGTAGATTATTCAAAACCCTTGAGCTAAACTCACAATCATAGCAACAGAAAAGTCAAAATTAAGAACAGAATATAAAAATATGGAAATTTGATAACAAATTATAATCAATTTAGTTAATCAACAATAAAAATTCATACTTATTCGAAAAACCCAACAAAATTTTGAACAAATTTCAGGATTTTATTGCGAGTGTATATACTTTATTCCATATTTCAAGCTATAAAGTTCAAACGTAGAAGTAAAGTATAACAAATTACGAAGCAAAATCAAAATCATACGTTTCATTCAACCGATTTAAATTAATAATAATATTATTAAAAATTAAAAAAAAAAATAAAAAAGCAAATTCAAATTAAAAGCTAAAACCTTCACTAAAACAACTTCACTCAAATATTTGATATTCAGTAAGATTAACATGAATAAACAGAATAAAAAATAAAATTCTATTAAAAATAGCTGAAACAGAGGGCTTCATCTTAGACTAATATAGAAACCAAATTTACTTTAATGGAAAAAAAATATTTAACACCCAATAATTAAAATTAAAATTAATAAAACCCCAAAAAATAAAAACTTCAAATTGATGAATAATTAAGATCTAAGGAGGAAAAAGTTTGAAAGACTTACCAATTGAAGTTTGAAGAGTAGTTGTTGGTTTTAGGAGGGTATATAAGCAATTTTTTTTTTTTTTTTGATGAATTTTGATTTTATGAGAGAAAAATTAGGTTTAAGTAAATTTGGGTTAAGTAGTAACAGAGGAAAAAAAAAAGGAAGGTAGAAAAAAGATGAGAGAAAAAAAAAATAATGGAGAAAAATTAGGGAGGAAGACGAAGAGTAGATTTGGTGAAGGTTCTAAAATTTATAGTATAATGAAGACGAGCTTAATGTGGGGTATACTAAAATATGGAGTGTTGGTGTAGTGTGATGGTAAGCCCTAGTGGGGGTAGAATTTTTGGATTTTATATTGAATCATTTTATTGAATTTGGTATTATCCTATCCACTTTGGTAATAATTAAAAAAATAAAGTAAAATAAAAAAAAAGTTATGGATTTAGTTTATGGAATTTGGAAAATATTAATTTAATTATTTTTGAAAAAGTTTGGATCACACAAAAATTTAGGGAAAGGTAAGTTGATGATTTGTTTAGTGGATGGTTTTTCGGTAAAAGATAAGCGTAATCAAGTTGAAAAAAATAAAAATCTATTGTAGTGTTTTATCAAATAAAACTGTTTTATATGAGTTTTATGGGTATCTTATAACTAAATATTAAGGTTTTTAGGAGCCATGAGGGCATTTGTAGTGTTTTATCAAATAAAACAGTCTTATATAAAGGTTTTTATGAGTTTTGTGCTTAAAACCATTAACCCATATATATTACCGATTTTTAAAGTTCTTATCTATGTTACTCCACATTTTTAATTTCTTCTTTCATCTTTTATACATTTCATTCACCATCTTAATCAAATTTCATTGATTTTTTTTTTATACAATAACCTAAAACATCGTCTGGGCCAATAGCTAGTTGGAAAATAAAATAAGTGCACTAAATTGAAATAAACTGAAAATAAGCTTAAGAAAACAACACCTAGTCATAATAGTCTTATCATTTATTTAAATTTTTACAAAAAAATTTATATAAGACGCTCTTATTTGAACTTATATAAGACACTCTTATTTGATAAATCTACTAGGTTGTTAGACAAGAAAATATATTGATTAATTAAAACAATGAACCTGATAGTTAAACAAAACACACAAATACTTCATGATCTTACCGTAAAGGAGTCTTAGCGAAGACTTGGGGTGTGTTCGGCAAAACTAGTTGTAGTTGTAGCTGTTAGCTTTTAAGTAGCTTTCGTCTTTTGAGTAGCTGTGAGCTGTCAAGCTGTAGCTGTTAAAGTTTAGCTGTCGATGTAGTTATTAATAATATGAGTGTTTGGGAAAATTAGCTACTGGAGCTATAAAAATAATTATTTGCCAAAAAATATATAAATAAATATCAAGTTAAAAAAATAATAAAATTAAATATTTACCAAAAAGTAAAATAAAAAAATAAAATTAGGGGTGAAAGTTCGGTCTATGGTTTGGATTATTGCCCAATCCAAATCCAAACCATATATTTTCGGTCTTTGAAATTTGAGACCAATCCAATCCATATTGAATTTCAGTCCAATCCAATCCACCTAAATTCGGTCTTGCGATTTTGGATCCAATCTAATCCGAATTTTAAAGATAGTTTTTTTTGTACAACAGTTCCTGCTTAGTATATTTGTAGCAATAATTTGTAGTACTATCCAATAACTCACTAAATCAAATACTACACACACTTTGAAAAAGGATGATAGAGAATTTTAGGATTTTGCTTGCGTTTGGTGTTTTAGACATAACTACTTAACAAGTAGTAGGCTTAAGGCCATTAAGGACTTAAAGATTTATTACTATTCGGTCTAAAGTTCGGTGTACGGTCTACCGAGGGGTCCAGTCCGAGTCCAAACCGAAAACCGAAAAATTAAAAAATTTACAATCCAAACCGGTCCAAATTACAAAAAAGTCCGATCCAAATTTCAAAAATGGTTTGGTTCGGTTCGGTCTTCGTTTTAATCCGAATTACTTTCACCCCTAAATAAAATCTCAAGTTGAACGCTACTTTTTTTTGAAAGTTATCTTTTCTAGCTTTCCACTAAAGTTGGTTCAAAAGCTATTTATTTCCAAAACGTACTCCAAAAACTACCTCATCAAACACCAATAATTTTTTAGGATAGTTTTTTGACTAATTCCGAAAGCTAAAAGTTACCCAAAACTCTTGCCGAACACACCCTAGCTTGCTATTATGATACCAAATTTCGAGATGAATTTAGTGATAAATAATAAGACTAATGGACAAGTTTAAAAATTTGTTTTTAAAAAGTAATTTTGATTTATAAAACATGTTTTCACTTTGTTCCCGGGTTTTTCGCTTAATTAAATTCTTAACATCATTAATTAATAAAATGGATAGATCTTCCTTAATAATATAGGGGACGAAAAATATTATCTCATACAGTCCATTTGATTTGCCAAGGATGTGCATTCTCTAACGTGTCAAAACAAAATTATTCATACAAAAATTTCTAGAAGGATTTTACCTCTTTTCTCTATATTTGATGCTTTTTTCTAGAATGATTCTAGAAGGATGACAACTTTTAAATTTCAACAAGAGTTCATGTAATTTAATTATTCAAACGAGTTGTTAGTCTTGTTACTTGCTATATATATATATATATATATATATATAATGGGCCAATCTACTAGTGGTAGTTGGCAATATCAATCAATTGTTTGCTTGCATAACGTAACTAGGAGGGCCGGAGCTACAACGAAGTAATATTTATGGATCTTGTGCAAATTTTTAAAATGAAGCTATATATTCAATAAATTAGATACCTAATTTTTATTTAATATTGATTATCTTAAATATTTTTCTTATTTATAAAATTAAAAGATTAATTTTAAAATGAGGCTCTGGATTCAATAAATTAAATACCTAATTTTTATTTAATATTGATTATCTTAAAGATTTTTCTTATTTGTAAAATTAAAAGAGTTGATAAAATGAATATATAAGAAAATTTGGCAGATAAACAATGAAAGATTGGAGATAATAACGTTGAAAATTTATATTTGGAGATTTAGAAGATTAATTAATGATAAATATTTTTGAAATTAAATATGAGTTTTGGGTATATGAATGAACAATTTAGAATTTGGGAGGAAAAAAATATTTGGAGTAGGAACATTGTGCTTAGAATGAATTTATGGGTGGAGGGAAAAATTGAACTCACTGCCTTAAATATAATCTCAAAGTACCCTAACCACTACTCCAACTTCACTCTAATGTTAGTATAAGAAACTAATATCTATTTATCCAATTTTTGGAGCCTAAAATTTTGGGGCCCTATTCGTCGAGCACCCTGCACTTGCTCAAACCGCCTCTAATTAACTAGCAAGATCAACCTAACAAAAGTAGGGATTGTTTATTTACGTGTACTAAAACTCACTCACTTCCACTACTCCACCTTCACTCTAATGTTAGTATAGGAAACTAATATCTATTTATCCAATTTTTGGAGCCCTTAAAATTTTGGGGCCATGTTCCGTCGAACGCCCTGTACTTACTCAAAACCGCCTCTGATTAACTAGCAAGATCAACCTAACAAAACTTACAAAAGTCGGAATTGTTCATTTACATGTACTAAACTCACTCACTTCCCTTCTAAGTTACAAAGTTTTCACATAAGATCTCTTTGAGGATAACTAATAGTGGCACTAACTGATAAGATTGAGGATGAATCCTAAAATTATGTAGAGCACTGTTTGATATCCGATTTGAGAACTTAAAATGTCCAAAAACTCAAAAACATTTAATACATAATTTTTGAGCATGAAATTGTTGCCTAAATAAAAATTATTACCTAATGATGTCCATTACCTGATCAATTTAACAAATACTAGGTTTCCAAAATTAAAAATTTTAAAACAACATATCCAAAACATTGAATTAATTCCATATCTATTTTCTTATTTTTGAATTGAACTACATTGGATGTTGGGGATAAGACAATGTTTGTGTAGGATAGAATATGCAATGTGGAAACCAACCATTAACAATGACTTGGGGAGAAAAGATGGATCTTCACAATATTAGCAATCAGGATTACATACACGTGTATTTATCAAACAACGCATTTTGGGCACTTTCCATATACTCCAACAACCACCGCTACATATACGCAGCAAATTCCTTTTTTTTTTTGTTTTTTTAGATCATCCTTCTCTCTGATTTTCTCTCTTCTTTCTCTCAAAATCAAAACAATTCTCTCTCTAATTTGAAATCCTAGAATTTCAATCATGACAGATTCAACAGAAAATCAACAAAATACAATTCAAAAAAAAAAAAAACACAAAAATCCGACGAAGATCTACAAGAAATAATCAATGAAGATTTTACAGAAAATTGTAAGCTCTAATTTTCGTCAAATTTTTCATTATTTCATTTAATAAACGTTCAAAAGGTTTCAATTATTGTTCTGAAATTTTGCATATATGCTGATGAAGATTCATAAATGTTCAGAAAAAATGAGTTAGTGTTGAGAAATTAAATTTCTATATTAATATGTTTTCTTGTAATCTTCTAATTATATTTCTAAACTTTTTCATAAAAATTATGAACATTCAGAAAAATTGAATTGTTGTTCAGTTTTCTCTTGTAATTGGTGTAACACTACAAGAAAACAAGTTTTAGCGACGGAAAAATTCCGTCGCAAAAACGTAAAATTTCGTCGGAAAAAGTGTTTGCGACGAAATTTCGTCGGAAACCGGTCGTCGCTATTTCCTTCGTCGCAACATGTTGGGTTTTCCGACGGAATTTTCCATCGCAAATCAAAATTTCCGACGGAATTTTCCATCGCAAATCAAAATTTCCGACAGAATTTTCCATCGCAAATCAAAATTTCCGACGGAATATTCCATCGGAAATTTGCGAGGGAATTTTCCATCGTAAATTCCCTACTTTGCGACGGAAAATTCCGTCGCAAACTACTGCTCAATTTGCAACCATTTAATTTTCCATATTTTTTGCGACTATAAATTCCGTCGCAATAGTTTTATGAAATTTTTATATGACAATTTGCGATCAATATTTCCGTCAGAATTTTGCAATTTCTTTTTAACAAGACTACTTCAAACCCTAATTCATACCTGCAAATCTATATATAGACCATAACCATTTCCGTTGTGTTGCGACGATATATTCCGTCGCAAATTATTTAAAACATAAATAAATTAATTTGTGTCTTACAACTACCATTAAATACTACCATAACAAGTTTAACAATAATAATAATTACATAGAACTAAACTATATATCCATTCGATAATACGATATATCATGAAACACAAGTAAGCTAGCTAACTAAACTGGAGTGCCTTCACCTGCGCCACTACCCGAGTCATCTCTGGGGTCTCTACGATGACTCTGGAAAGGGGAACAACAGTCAGCGCCACTAAATTTCTATATTAATATGTTTTCTTGTAATCTTCTAATTATATTTCTAAACTTTTTCATAAAAATTCTGAACATTCAGAAAAATTGAATTGTTGTTCAGTTTTCTCTTGTAATTGGTGTAATAATCTTATTTTTGAACTTTTTCATAAAAATTATGAACATTCAGAAAAAATGAATTGTTGTTCAGTTTTATCTTGTAATTGGTGTAACCTTATTTCTGAACTTTTTCATAAAAATTCTGAACATTCAGAAAAAATGAATTATTGTTCAGTTTTATCTTGTAATTGGTCTAATCTTATTTCTGAACCTTTTCAAATAAATTCTGAACATTCAGAAAAAATGAATTGTTATTCAGTTTGTTCTTCTAATTAGTGTAATCTTATTTCTGAACTTTTTAAAACTAATTCTGAACATTAAGAAAAAATGAATTGTTGTTCAGTTATGTTCTTCTAATTGTTGTAAAATGACTTAGTGTTCAACTTAGTAATTTTAATGTTTTCAATTTTTGCAGATGATTCAATCCAAATGATTGTAAATGATGCTGATGAATCTGAATTGTTGGATATAAAAGTGAACAACGATGAAGAAGCATTTGATTTGTATAACAAATATGCTTTTCGAGAAGGCATCAGAAAAAATAAAGTAAGATTGCACCCACCACTCAGCCAAAAAATTTACAAAATCATCAGAAAAATAATTTACAAAACACTACCATCATCAGCATCTCCAACAAAGATAAGTTTCTACATTAACAAATTTAAACGAACAATATCAATTAACAAGACTGAACTTTAAAATGAACACTAACAATAACAAAATGAACATCACTGTTAAAAAAAATGAACATCATTATCAATGGTAAAATGAACATTAAATATAAGAAAATGAACATCAGTGTTAAAAAAAATTAACATCGTTATAAGAAAAGTGAAAATGAACACTAACGAAAGTAAAATGAACATCACTTCTACAAAAATGAACATCATTATCAATGGTAAAATAAACACTAAGTATAAGAAAATGAACATCAGTGTTAAAAAGATGAACTTCATTATAAAAAAGTGAAATGGACATTAACGATAATAAAATGAACATCAATATTAAAAATGAACCAAAAAGCAACGCGCGTATTACACTCGCCCGGGAGCACCTAGAGGAAGGTGCTCCGGGTGCATCTAAGAATTTGCGCAATATTAGAGTACATCTAGGAAGCTAGGTAGTTACATTTAATTCAATTCAACTCAACTCCATTCAATTTTTTTTTAATGTAGTTCCAGATAAGTTTAGAAGGACACTACTTAATAAAGTTAATCTTAGCGAAAAAAAACGATCCGACCCATGAAAATATAAAGTAATGAAGGACAAATTCTTTTGTGGTCCTTGTGGTATGGCATAAGCAAACCTTTCCACTCACACCTCATTGAATTGAGACTTGTGAAGATTGTGGCTTTTGTGAGTAGCTATAGTAACACAACACAACACAAAGATTGATGAGTATGGCATGCATTTGTTTGGATCTCTTGATTCTCTTGTGCGCCTAATCTACGCAATTACCTAAACGTCATTACCCATTCCCAAGTCCTATGTCTAGATTCTTGATGCCCCTTGCTCGTTTTTTTTCCCCTTTCCATATTCAACAACTTTGATTGCCTTATGGATTTGATATTTTTTCCCTCTTTAAATTACTCAACCATTATTCTCTTTACACACGTTTATCTTCTCTTTAAATTAAATTTGATCATATATATATTTAGTTACTCTCTCAGTCTTTTTTACTTGCTACATTTACTTTTTCACATCTCTTTAGGCGCAATTTATAAAATTAATATCTCGAGTTTAGTATAATAAAAATTATACATTCGGAAAATATACATTAAGTCGAAACAAACAAAATCTCATATGGCTATGTTTTTCATTACGTATTAAACATCAAAGTCAATTAATGTTACAATGTAAATAATGTCAAAAACCCTAATGTAGCAACAAAAAAAAAAGATCGATGGAGCATATATCTTCAATTCTTCATCATCAATACTAGAAAAATGCTTACTGCCATTGATTTGTAACAACATTCAACTTTCCCATTGTATGTTGTTCTTGTTGTTGGATGTCTTATATTAACAAAACAGAAATTTTCCTAATTTATAATGCATACATAAATTGAGTTTGATTTACCTTACATCCCCCTTCTTCTTTCTCTCTTTCTCCCTCAAGGCCCTTGGTTGAAAATTTCCTCAATTTGTATATACCTCCATGCAAACAAAAGCCCCATCCTATAGGAATGAAACTGAATATTTAGCTCCATTCAATTCAAATTTGCTTTATTCATTTCACATGCAGTATAATTAATAATTTTATTTCAATTCAGCTCTGCTCCATTCATTTCTGGTTAAAAGAACATGACTAAACAAGAATTTAAATTCTTATGAAATATACTCCTATGAGAATTTAATATTCATGTCAACTAAACGAAACTTAAGAGCACATACAAAAACGAGTGGTTTGATAGTCATGACAATAAAATACTACTCCGGAGTGTTAAATGTAATTTTATGTAACCCAAACAAACACCAAGTCCACTTTTGAGTCACTTATTTTTTGGGCAAAAAATACAAAAAATCCCATGTTTTCAATCGAATAATATCTAATAAATAACTATGATATGTATAAAAAGGAAATCACATGACATTTTGGTAGAATCAGAAAACTTTATTACCACATTACCCCTAAAGTACATACGAAAAGATAATATTACCCCTAAAATTCTAACATATTACCTCAAAATGTCATTGTGATTTCAATCCACCACAGTAAAGGTTACTGAGTAAAGGTTACTGGGAGTGAGGTTACTGAGAGTGTAGATGATAAAAATATACCTAAACATCAACATTTCCACAATGCTTCTAAATGAGGCAGGCAGTCCAAGCCAACAACTTCATTGCTGTGTAGATAAATTGATAATGTTGGCATGAGTAATAAAGAAACCTAACCATTGCAAAGTTCCATGAACACCACACTTTCTCATATTAGACCGAACTATTAGCTCTAGATTCTAAATTAATTGGAACATACAGTTGCTCTAAAAGTTGTTACAAGTAATTGTGCAGGATTTGAAGCAAATTACAAATTACAATGAGCAGCCTGCAATACATAAGCATAATAAGTTGTCAGTGCGATGAACATATCTAGTAATTCAAAGATTAGGTCAATCATAAAACTTATTGCAAATAGTTATGCAGCACAATAAGTTATAAAATGCCTCACAGAACCAAAACTACATATGCAATGCTTTAAGGCCAAATACAGACCCAGAGGCCTGTAGCACTCACAGATGACAAATCATACGCAATCTTTGAGATGTGAAATGCAAATTCTTATGAGTAACATATTTTCCTCTCTTGAGACCAAAATAAAAACTCACACTTGCACCCAACAATACCGAAATGCTCTAAACAGTTTTTTCCCCTTCTCTATCTCTGATATCTTTATCACAAGGCATTTAAACATATCATACATAGAGACTACAATTCTCTTTCAATTTGCAAGGATGACAAGACAACATAAAAAAAGTGTAAAAATGTAAAAAACACACTTTGACAAAAAAAAAAAAAAAAATCTTCACAATCTCTATATCAATATGTCTAAAGCAAAGGGGAAATCTCGCAAGCACATATGTTGACCTCCAAGAAAAACACAGAAGCTGTAAAAGTACACGGGCATAAATCACACTTGCTAGGCACTGAAAATATAAAAGCCAAATTTGAAGTTAGAAGGGCTAAGTATACTTGAAAAAAATTTACCACAAAGCATATGAAAAGAATAAAAAATGGAAAAGTAAATATTTATGCAAAAAAGCGCCCTAACGACAAAAAGGAAAAAAAAATGGATTTTTACAATCCCAACTTTTGGTAGTCTTCAAATTAACAATTACAACCTGCATACTCAAGTCTTCATATAAGAGTTTTCTTGCCTATAATCAAAAGTAAAGGTAACATTCCACACCTTTACTCTCTTCTTTGACTCACCTATGGTTCTTTGTCCCATTGTCAAATAAAACAAGCCAAGAAAAGTCTTACAAACAGCCCCATGAACACAATTCAATCGTCACCACAAATCAGTTTCTCACCCAAACTTTCAAAGAAACACATTTCAAACCCAAATTTTTTAAAATCTTTATTATCGAAGATTTGTTGCAAGTACCAAATATTCACTCCATAATCCTGGACTTGAACTTCATCATCTTGTATATTGACGTCCAATGATTATTTATGATGATAATGGTGGTAATGTTAAACGCCTAAGCTCCTGTTGTCTCTCTCTTACAGGCTAAACTCGCCACCTCTTATGTCTTCAGTCTCTAAAGATCATAATTAGTTAATTTGTTTACCACGCTAATGTCTCCCTCGCTCTAAAATTTTCCCTTCCTGCATAATTATCAACTTGGATTTAACCATTTTTCAGTTTGTAGCTTCTAAAATACTACGTACATGAAAACTACCCCCCATATCAACCATTAATATCATCTATAGCAACTTAGAACTAAACTTCTTGGATTGAACTAGATCCAATCACGTAATAAACTTGAAGAATAGAAAACCGCCCTTTTAAACTACCCAATTACTATCTACTACCTTCGTTTTTTTCATAGTTGCAACAATTCACTTTACACACTTGCTGAAGCGGATTTTTATCAACTTATAGCATCAATTACGCATTTATAAAAATTATAAAAATAAAAAATTTATAAACTACACTTTGAGATGAATCTAAAGGATCCATATTGACAATATTACCATAGACATCGATCATAAAATCAGGTCAAACCATGCAGCATGAATAGTACTTTTCCATTGTTGCAACTAAAGAACGGAGGTAGTATGTTCAAATGTATACAACAGTCTATACATAGTCAATAATACCACATGGTCCCCAACACTTTCATCTCCCCACAAATAGCCAAATAACATTGAGGGTATTGACAATCAATCATGACAACCTATGCTATTTACAATAGCTGTAAAATGTAAAAACCATCTAATTCTTCTATAATTCTACTTTTATTTGCCATGTGGTTTCAGGCTCTTTGGTTAAAACCCAAACCACCTAATCAATTGTCTTCCCAAATATCATCAATCATCAACTCAAATTAAATAAGATACTACAAACTGCAATGTAAACTAAAACTATTTCTAAATCAAATACTCCGTAAGAGTGAAAAAAAGAAAAAGAAAATGCAAGAGTCTTTAATAAACACCGCTGATAAAAAGAAATCTAACAAGAGTGCAGGAAACTTAACACTTCTCACCACCCCTTTCTTCCTCTTTCCTCCCTCCTTCCCTCCATCTAGTGCCTAGTGGTAATGGCTGACCAGATTGATAGTGCATGGTGAGTTCAGTCATAGTGGTGACATAAGGTAAAGAAAGAAAGAGTTCAAGAGGGCCTGAGGGGTAAAACTGAAAGAAGTACAAGTAAAATAGTGGGCACTCGGAAATTGGTGGTCCACCCCGCTCCCAGACACACAACAGGCTTGCAAGAATCCACCGTATTAGCCAAATGCCCCTAACATTTGCTTATATAAAGCCTTTGAAAATACACTCACCTCTTTTTTTAACACTTATTCCCTAATATCTTGAGAACTCCGCCAGACTGCCTGGATAAAGGAGGAGGGTTGCGAAATGCTACTGACAGCAAGCGTCGAACTTAACCACATCTTATGACATGAATAAAAATGATAATTCATTTGCTCACACAAATGATGTAGTTCTATAGGGCGAGGAAGAAGGACCTTCATATGGTTTTCATGATCTAGAGAAGGCGTGTGACAAGGTTCCAAGAGATGTACTTTGGTGGACAATGTTGAAGAAAGGTATCCCAAAAGTATATTGACCTAGTTAAAGACATGTATTGGGATGTGTCCACAAATGTGAGGACTTGCGGTGGATTGATAAAGACTTCCCTATAACAATTGGGTTGCATCAAGGGTCGCCATTAAGAGCTTTTCTTTTAGTAATGGATATAGATGAAGTAACAAGGCCAATCCAAGATGAGGTACCATAATGCATGTTATTTGCGGATGATATCGTATCGTTGGATGAAACTAAGGATGGAGTTAATGCCAAATTAGAGCAATGGAGGCAAAGATTGGAGTCTAGAGGGTTTAAGCTAAGTCGGAGTAAGACTGAGTATAGGAATGTCGGTTTGGGACACAACGGGGGGCAAACGATGGTCAGGTGAGGATGTATGGAAAAGCTTTGGATACGAAGGATGTTGTAAATATCATTGGTCAACCATTCAAAAGAATGGAGATATTGACCAAGATGTGTTCGATAAGATAAAGCCAGGGTGGCTTAAATGGAAAGAAGCATTCCATTAAAGTTGAAAGGGAAATTCTACAGGACCACCGTAAGACCAGTGTTGCTCTATGGTAAGTGGGCTTTTATGAAAGAGTACATCTAAAAAGTAGAGGCTATAGAGATGTGGATGTTGAGATGGATGTGCGAGAGCACTCTAAAGGATAGAATCAGAAATGAAGTTATCCACAAGAAAGTTGGTGTCGCAGACATTGCAAGCAAACTAAGGGAAAACCGCCTGCGTTGGTTTGGACATGTGAGGCAGATACCTCAGGAGCGCCGGTGCGAAGAGCGGAGGAGTGGGATCAAAGAAATCTCAAACGAGGTAGGGGGAGACTAAAATGACTTGGTCAAAAGGTGTTAGAAAAGATACGAAACTTTTGGATTAATAGGAGAACGAGATTCCTGATTGGAGGGGGTGGTGGAGGAAAATTCATGTGGATGATCACATGAAATGATCGTTTTTGGTTCATGCAACCGACCACATGTGGATTAAGGCTTCGACTGCTTGATTGATTCCCTAGTATCTTGAGTACCTTCCTACTTTTTGTAAACAATAATGGTGACCCAACCACAAAAAAAAAGGAGGGGTCAAAGGGGTAGCAAGGTTGCAGTAAGTCAATAACATGGCCGCATGGCCACAGAAGGTGGCGACATGGCTTATAGGGAAACCACAGGATGTAATTTTGTCTTAGTTTGTTGTTTCTTTGGATGATTTCGATTTTCAAGCTACAGCCATGCTAATGTAGGGCTAGTTCACTGATTCTTCTAAGAAAGAAAAAAAATACATAAATAAAATTCAGATCATGTTTACAAGCATGTCAGCATGAACCAAACGTCCAAATCTTTGATCTCACCTCCATGAAAAAACTACTCAAATCATCAATTCCCTCACTTTAATGGCGACAAAGGGTAAGAGGTTCATTATGTCTCTTTACTGGTTGTTTGATTGATATGGATCAAGTTGTTAAAGTTTTTTTCTAATGCAAGAAAGGTATTTGGAATCATCAGGATTCTTGTGGTTTATTACAAGATTACTTTGACTAAATTGTGCGATAAGGCAGAGAAGTGAGATGAGTTAACTTGTGTTCAATTGATCTTGATTGATATGAATAGAATTGGGAAACTGAGTTTGTGTTTGTTGCTTTTATGTTTGCATTTGTCCTTTTTTCTTGCTTTGCTTTTGTTGTATGGTATGAGTAATTAATGGTGCTATTTGTCAATTATTTACTGGTTAGTTGTATAATGTCAATGACAAAAAAACCCACCTTTTCCTTGTCCACTTCTAAAAAAACTCACCTTGTGATTAGCATACAACTAACGCACCTTTATATACGATCTTCCAAAAACAGACCCTAGTCAATTTTAACATTTTTTTGAAATTAAAATTAAAATTAAATTCTTCCACATTCCATCCAACCACCACCACCAATATTATCACCACCCCCAATATCAAACAACTACCACCACTCCCAATCATCATCACCACTACTCCTAACCAACCACGACCCAATCAACACCGCCAACCGCAGACAACCATTCACGACCACCACCACTCCAAATCACCACCACCAAATTATCCATCACCACCACCACCACCACCTTATGGATTTCAAACCCTCACCACCCCCACTACCACCCATCCATTTCAAACCCTTAACCTTATGATTTCTATTTTGATTTATTGCTACTAAATTTATAATGTTGTAATTGTAATCAAGGAAAACCTGTTGGGCTTAAATTCCTAAAATTTGTGAATTGAAAAAGTGCTTTGGTTCAATTATTTTCATACTTGTTGTTATGTTTATTGAAGAGAAGAGAAAGCAATAGATGATGAGAGTCGGAAAATGCTTGACGGCAAAATATGATATTAAGTCTTATTAGTAAAAATGAATTGATTTAGTTTATTTGGAAATTTCCAATTTTTTTCTACCATTGAGATTTTGCAAAATAAAGGGGATGAGTGATGACGGAATATGTTATTGGGGATGGCGAGGGAGGGAGGATAAAGGGGAATGGTAGTAGTGATGGAGGGAGGAGGTCAGGAGGTGGCGAGAGAGTTGAAGGTAAAGGTGATGGTGGTGACAGCAGAGGAAGGAGATGGTGGTGATGGAGCAGTTGTGAGGGTGGTTGCGATGGAGAAAACAGTGGTAGTGATGGAGGGAAGAGTTGGTGGGGCATGTTGAGGGAAGAGGAAGATGGTGGTGATGGAGGGAAGAGGTGGTGAGGCAGGTTGAGGGAAAAAGAAGATGGTGGTGATGGTAGATTAGTGAGGGTGGTGAAGGGGGTAAGATAGATGAAGGTGGAAAGAGAAGAGAGAAAGAGAAGGGGAAAAAAATCCTAAAACCAAGGAAAGGAATGTGAAAATGATGCAACCAAGCAGTTTCAAAGGGAATCAATTCACTTGGTAACCTAAACTTTAGGTTGTAGGTCACTGGGTATGTTTTGGGAAGATGCCTATCAAATATGGGTTTGTTGTAGAATAATCAAAAGGTGGGTTTTTTTAAAAGTGAGCGAGGCAAAGGTGGGTTTTTTTTTTTTTTTTTTTCTGTCAATTTTTCTTAATTTTTTAGACAGTTTAATTATATCTTAAGGGTATAAAGTGCATTTTTGGCAATAAAAATCACCCACTACCAAGTTATAAACGGGAATTTAACGGCAAGGGCATTAAGTGAATACATAGTAAATTATAAGGGTACACTATGAGGAGAAAAAATGACTACTTTAGGGGCCACTATTCATTCCTTATGTTCCCATTACACACTAGATCTTATATCATTTCTGTAAATCTACAGCAGTAATCTCGGAGTAGGGATCTAGGACCCTCCATCAATGGTATAAGACTACTAGACAAACTTTTGCGGCCTAAATCTTCAATTCAATCATAAGACTACTTCTGATTCAAGCAAAAATTATGATACACATACACTACATATAATTTTGCTGCTATAGAGAAACTGGTCAAATCTTTCGAAACAAGTTATCAAGACTTGGAGCTCAAATTCAGAAACAAGATTCTTTCAATCAACATCACGAAGCTTGTACTCATTGATAGTGTCATAGTGTGCTTTAGAGAAGGGATGAATGGATGATCGTATGATAAAACGAGTCGAATCTCTTGAATCAAGTCATCAAGATTTGAACCTCAAATTCAGAACTAAAATACTTTTGATTTGCATCGCGAAGCTTGTAATTAGTGATAGGGTGCTTACAAAAAGAAAAGGGATGATTCATGAATGGATGATCATATGATGAGATCAACGCAAGCTACTAGTAGAATAAGGGAGTAAGGGATCGAAGATTTGGTGATACTTTACATCGTAATTCATATTTGTGTTTTGGTTATTCTAGGGTCCACTCACAACTCACAAGGCCTATGGGGTTTAAACTCCAATTCACTTTTCTAAGTCCACCAAGATGAACAAGAAGTCAAAAACATATTCCTAGCCCTAAAATAATATGTGGCCACCTAAACATGAATCAATAAGATTGATTGCGAAAGTCATCCGCAAAAAAAAAAAAATCCTCCCCATCCATTTTTCCCTATTTAACAAAAAATCCTACTCAAGCCCTAATAGTCTCATATCGCTGCCAACCACCCTTATCCAAGTTTTCTTAGGTCATACTCTATCTCTCCTCCATCTATCCTGCTTCCATTCGTCAAGCCTCATATCCTTATTAGATTCCAAGTCTTTGATGAGAAATAGAGTAGAAATTTCAATTTATGCAAAATTCTTGAGTACCAAATAATTAACCTAGCTCCTCTAAATATGATGTAAGTCTGAAATCAGGGTTCCGAGCTATCAATTTGTTTGAAAAAATTTAGCAATTAGCTAAAATGATTTTTGGATAGATCATAGGTGCGACAACAATGGTTGAAGATAATATTGGTTCCACTATGATTGAACAATATAAGAAGTTGCAACAACATGATGGATAAGAGGTGAATATTGATCAGTTTGAGAATTGAAAGTTGACCTGTGTTGCAAGAAACCCATTGTTTGCCAGAAGGTTATGTGCTTGATATTTTTATTTCAGGTCTTAAACCTAGAGTTACACATTTTGTTAAAGCTTTAAAGGCTAAAAAAATTTTGGAGGCTATCTATGCAAGGTTACAAGAAGGAAGGAAGCCGATAATCAGATATCACACGAGCATTTTTTTCAAGCTTGTATATAACTTTGCTTAGACTATCTCCTACTTGAAAAAACAAAAAACATTAATTATTTCCTAAGCACTAGTAGTCTATAACTTTGCTTAGTCTATCTCAAAGCTCTTCTTCTTGCAACCACAACAAAACCAGTCTCAAAGTAATTTAGGAACCAAAGCAAATTCAAATCAATATAAATCAACTGTCAAGCAAACCCCAGTGGATCGAAGAGTGGATTGAAGAGCTGAGAAAATATCAAAGGGCATGCGTTATTAGTGTGATAAACTGCAATGGAGCGGTCCTAAATATCCATTTGAGGAACCACAGTTTATCGCAATAGAAAATTTAGGCAACGAGGAGGATGAAACATGGGAGAATTTGGAACTAGGGCACATTGAAGCCATGTTTTTACTTGAGGGAATCAAAGTTTCCGTTCCACGAGATTTGTGGGGTTAGTATAAGCTAAACCTCTTCATACACTAATTGATTCATGAAATACCCACAACATTTTAGACTTTGACTTGACTGTAAAGTTAGGTTGATCATTGGAGAAAATAGTTTGCTAGGCTATGACAGCGGTGGATAAGTTAGGTTGATCATTGGAGAAAATAGTTTGCTAAGCTATGACAGCGGTGGATGGCAACCACATTGGCCACATACATCTTGGTTTATGAATAGAAAAAATTATCAACCAAAAGTGATGTTCATCTCACCAAAAGTCCGAAGGGAAGCAATACGGCCAACTAGCTGTTCGGAGGGCTGGTAATAATGGCTAGTTGGCTACCCCTCGCCCAGAGGTGCAAAATGTTGTGTAATTTGGGAAGAAGTGTCCTAGTTTTGTCATATCTTACACTCAAATAAGGGACTAAGGGACATTTAATATGCGAGGGATTTTCGTTAAATTCAACTATATTCCAAATTTAAGATTTCGCTAAGTATTTTGCTAGGTACAACCGGCTGTATCAAAAAAAAATTGTCCAATTGACGGCTTTCCTGTAACGAGTTTTGGCCAAAGGTTCTCAATACACCGAGTTAATAACCCAGATCCAAAACCGCAATTCCACAAATACCAACATGAGTTATTTCAAATTCAAAAAAAAAAAAAAGAAATTCCAAGCAAAATAAATGGAAAATTTGATGGTGAAATTGAATAAACCAGATTAACAGTATCATCAATTCATAATCACAATAAAAAGAAAAGGGAAATTCAAATAATTTAAGAATTATAACAATAAAATAAGAAAATTACCGTAGAATTGAAGGAGAAGATTTGAATTGAAGTTAAAAGGGGAGCAACTTGCGGAGAACGAAGCAGAGAAAAACGAAGAAAATGAAGAGGAAAACATGATCAACGACAACAAAGAATTTGGTTGAACCATGATTTCTAAAATTATTGTGTTTTTTCAGTTTATTGTTCTTTGTTTCGTCTAGTTGCTCTAACTTCGCCATGGTTGTCCACTTTGGTTTCTGTTGCTACATGTTTGTGATTTGGTTTTTCATATTTTGAGTTTCAAAGTATTGTTTGAGAAATATCCAAGTCTAGCTGCTGACGTTGGAAGAGAACGTATAGATCCAACTCACCTTTGAGGCTTTGAGCGGAGTTTGAGCAATTAATTTCATGGCAAACGGGTATACTTATAAAATTAATAATATCTCTCTGTCTTATATTAGTTTTTGTACCTTGTCTTTTTTTAACTTATTATATTAAGAGTTTTCGAACTATTCACATTGTAAGTTTGAATCACTTTGGCACTTAATGCATAAAGAAAAAATATAGTGTTTGATTCTTTTTAATGTATATTTTCCAAAAATATATTTTTATAATTTTCTATTATACGAAAGTCGAGATATTAATATTGTAAGTTGCGTCTCGAGATATGTGCAAAAGTAAATGTAGCAAGTAAAAAAAGACAAAGGAAGTATTTCAAGTATGGAGTATAATCAAAAAAATATATGAATTTTGGAAAATATACATCAAGACGAATCAAGCAACACTTAATATGACCATGTTTTTTTTATCCGCATATTAAAGTGATTTAAAGTTACATCGAGGATAGTGCTAAAATTCCTTATGTAGCAACTAAAATAAGACCAAGGGGGTTAGGGGTGAAAGTTCGGTCTGTGGTTTGGATTATTGCCCAATCCAAATCCAAACCATATATTTTCGGTCTCTAAAATTTGAGACCAATCCAATCCATATTGAATTTCAGTCCAATCCAATCCAATCCACCTAAATTCGGTCTTACGATTTTGGATCCAATCCAATCCGAATTTTAAAGATATTTTTTTTGTACAACAATTCCTGCTTCATATATTTGTAGCAATAATCTGCAGTACTATCCAATAACTCACTAAATCAAGTACTACACACACTTTGAAAAAGGATAATAGAGAATTTTAGAATTTTGCTAGCTTTTGGTGTTTTAGACATGACTACTTAACAAGTAGTAGGCTTAAGGCCATTAAGGATTTAAAGGTTTATTACTATTCGGTCTAAAGTTCGGTGTACGGTCTACCGAGGGGTCCAGTCCGAGTCCAAACCGAAATCCAAAAAATAAAAAATTTACAATCCAAACCAGTCCAAATTACAAAAAAGTCCGATCCAAATTTCCAAAATGGTTTGGTTTGGTTCGGTCTTCGGTTTTAATCCGAATTACTTTCACCCCTAAAGGGGGTAATTTTTTCAAATTGTATATATACATATTTAATTTATAAAAAATTAGTTTTCGTGTCAAGGAGGTGAGTTGGTTCATAGGCGATTTGTGTATATCACATTACGCTTTATAGAAGGGGTGGCAAGCAGGTAAGAATTGATGTATTCTACATCGTATTTGGCTATTTGCCCCAGTTGAAACAAGTAGGTATTTATATGATTTTGATGGGTTAAAAAGGAGGGCTGTCAGGGTAATCACTGTGATTTGTTTGGGAGCAAATCACAGGTGGGTCCAATGGTTTAATTGTAATAAGTTGGGGGTTTTGGGTTTGGGGATAACTGACAGCAAAGTTACTCAAAACACTGTATAGTTACGCGCGTGTGTTACATACAAGATTGATGCGGGTGGTGATTGCCTCAAATTGAGCCCTTTTTTTTAAAAAAAATTATTTTGGAGATAGGTACTCAGTAAATGAATACAACCTTACCCAAATGTACCTAAATTCATTACTGATATACAAGAGGATTAGAAGGTGATTCTGATGCAGTGTAGTTGTGTTGAGGACCATTTCATCTGAGTTTCAGGTAATCTAGTTTGGTTGTTTATTGTTGTAGTGTATAAATTTTTTACAAATTGACGAACAGAGTAAAATATGTTGTAACTAATTTGATTTATACTGTTTGAAAGTCAAACTGAAAACAGTTAGGTTGTTAGTTGTTATTAAAAGCTTTATCTGATTAGGTAATGAAGAATACTAATTTAAGTGGATAAACGTAACCAATTATTTTATAATTAGGTTTATGTTTTTGTCGTAATATGTCTTAAATAATTGCAAGTGTTGAAAACTGTTAAATTTGTATTATTGTTAATAATTTTGTTAGTTTGCAAACAATAATTTGTTCATAATGGATGGTAAGGTCATGAATTTATTATGTACAATAATTCCTGTAAATAATTAGGATGTTCACTATTGACATTGACATTGTAGTGTTATTAGTAGCGTTTCAAACATAGCAAGTCTATTGTTCACAAGTAATTTAGTTTTTGTTGTTTTGTAATCTAATGAAGGTATATATGGATGGTGATGGGGATAATGACACTTAAATGGTAGATTGTGATCAAACTGTCCCTCGTATAGGAATGATCTTTAGTACGTGGAAGAAAGTAGAGTTTATGTATAAAAAATATGGAAAAAGAACGGGGTTTGGGATTAGTCGTACACAGAGTGCTTTGTGTAGTGATAAGTTAACTAAAAGAGCAGTTACTTGGAAGTGTGAATGTTGGGGTCATGCAGATAGAAAGATTGATATTGAGGAAGGCCAAATTAGTAAAGAAATGGAAATTGGTGGTTCGGGTAAAAGTGAAAGTTCAAAAAAGAAACGACGTAAGTCAAAAAAATGTGGATGGATTGCAAAGGTTTATGCAAGTTTAAATAGGTGTGGTATGTGGGAGATCAGGAACGTAGTACTAGAGCACACGGGTCATATTCCTGTTCCAGAGAGTTCAAAGCTTGTTAAGGAGTATAGGATGGGTTCTTTAATACTAGTATACGAAACAGGTTGTTGAATGATGTGGATGTAGGTGTATCTGTTGCAAAAATTCACGGCAGCATTGCGCGTGAACGGGATGGGTTAGAGAACATGCCTATAACTGAAAGGGATACGAGACATGTTATTGATAGACGCAGACGACTGAAAATATAATTTTTACATAAAATCAATTATCTGATTCATATGGTTAAGATACTTTTTCTATGCAGATATGTAGAGGTTAAGGAGGAATTGTTAGCTGTGATTTATGATACTTTTGGTGTGAGTGAGTTTGAGTCGGGGTGGGAGAGAGTTATAGCCAAATACAAGCTACAGAAAGTTAGTTGGCTTGAATACATATACAAAGAAAGGTCAATGTGGGTTTCGGCTTTTATGACTGACACATTTTGGGCTGGGATGAGGACAACGCAGCGTGTTGAAAGCATAAACAACTATTTTGATCAATTTGTGAAACGAAGCACGCGTTTGTGTGAATTTGGAGAAAAGTATATTGCTGCTATTGAAAGGAGAGTTTGTCAGGAAAGGGATTCAGACATGAACTGTGAGAAGTATGTTCGAAACCCATCAACGGGTGTTGCATTGGAGTTATATTTTAGGAAAATATATACAGATGCGAAATATCGAACGATCCAAATAGAATGTGAGCGTCTATTATATGTTTATCATATAGCCACATTGCAGCTGGGAGTGAATGAAACTATTTATATGTTAGAGGATAGGGTATGGAAATATTGTCGTGGTGGATTGAAGCAGTATTTGAGTGATGATAGGCGCATCATACGGGTGAAATTCAATACTGAAACCTTAGATGTTGAATGTGAATGCAAGCTATTTGAAACTCATGGATTGTTGTGTCGCCTTTGTATTAAAATACTTGATATGAATCGGGTAGTCTGTCCACCTGAAAAGTATGTATTAAGGCGATGGCGTAAAGATGTTGTGCGGAAGCATTCCCTTATAAAGGTTTCCTATCACGATCCGTCAAAGACCGCTAATGTTAAAAGGTTTGACGAATTTAATGTGTTATTTGATCCAATGGTTGTAGAAGCTTCTTCGTCAGACAAGGCTGCAAACATCATGTTTAAGGGATTAACACGAATAAGAAAGGAGCTTACCAAGTTGAAGGAGGGGAAAAAGGATACAAATGGTGGTACACACAATTCAACACCAATGGATACACCTACCGGGAACCATTATCGGTCTTCATCACTTGAAGGGTTGCAAACTCCTATGAACATTAGTCAATCGTTAAATGATGAAGAAATTGATATCGATGTTGACTCCTTTGAAACTCCTAACGAAAATGTTGATGACATGAATGTAGACTCTGATGTTCATGATGACAATGAAGGACCATCATCTTCTCAATTGCTAGATTATGATGTCCAAACTGCATCACCTGACGGTAGACATGTTGTTATGTCTAACAATTGTCTTATACTAGATCCTCCAATGCCAAAGAAGAAACGAGGTAGGCTGAAAGCAAATCGTTACAAGAGCCCGGGTGAAACAGGGTGGAAGGAAAGTAACATTAGCAGAGCAAACAGTTCAAAGAATGTTAGTTTCATATGTAGTTGCTTTTTATTTAATATAATTGATTTATAATTTTAAATGATAAACATTAATCTTATTGCAGGATAGTGGTGGGTGTGGAAGCTCAAGTGCAGCCAGGAAAAAAGTTACGTTTGATGAACAACATATTTGTGAGGAGGAAGATGGTGTGAATGAAGTAGATATTGCTTCGATCAATGATGTTCTGGGTATGATTGATTGGCAGTAATCCTGTTACAGTTCGATTCAAGTAGTTATGCAGGCATGGCATTATCTCAACCTGTTTGGTGTAATTTCAGGATATTCCATTAGTGTTTACTACGTTTATGCTGTTTCGTTAATTTCCGATTTGTGCAATAACTTGGTCCACTACGTTTATGCTAAAAATTAGGCTGATAATTATTCCTGATGCTGTTGTCAAACGGTTTAATACTTGTTGGTGTTGTCAACATTAATCTTGGTTCTGTCATTAGTTCAATAGTATTTGAGCACATAGTAGCATTTATTTATAATGCAACTGAAGTAGTGATATTCATTTTATTGTGGATGACATCTTAGTAACTAAGGATAAAATATTGAATCCTAACTAAGTAGTGATAATCATTTAATATATATTTTGTTGAAACAGTTTTATATTACAAGAACCGGTGCTTAAGATGCAAAAAATGTAAGCAAATGCACCGATCACATACAAAAATCTAAGCAAATTCACCATAGGATCACATACATCATAAGTCTTTTGTTCGTAGGTCTTCTTACAACACAATCTTAATCAGGATTCATTTAGATAATATTATACACCTCCATCTAACAGCTACATCCACAATTCCTACAGCATTCACAAAATTTAATGTTTACTGTACTTCCGTTTTTAATTAGGGAGAACTGAATACGACCCACCGCCTAAAGCCTTTAAACCTTCCCCTCTCTGTCACTAGTCTAGTCCTTCGGAACCCTCAGTCCATTGCAAACAAGTTTAACACATCGATAATCTACTCCAAACTCTTGTGCAATGTACTTGTACAAGCTGAATAAACAAGCTTTCCTGCCACGACTAATACTTTCAAATGTATCACCTGCTAGTGATCGTTGGATGTAGAATACAATCCTGGTGGAGTCCACGTTCATGAATGGTTCCTTTCACATTAAAACAAATAATGTTAATTAATACAGTTTCATTTGTTTCAAAAGCCCTTATACTAAGCCTCACATTTATCCAAGATTACTGTTAATGCATTTGACTACATATTGATGTATAATTGTTAAGTGTGTACCTTGCCTTTAGCTATTATCACTTGGCCAGGTTGAAGTTGACACGATGCGGGGGTATCCGTCTCACCAAGAATCACTCCTTTTTGTCCAAGTGAGAATGTTATATCAGCAACATTATAGTTTAATAAGGTCGCATACTTAACAAATGCGTTCCGCAATCTTTCGTTCGGACGTACTCTATATTCCTCGCCCTTGTCTGCTGCTCGTGAACTTTTTATTATGATCTTCAAAGGCTTATGTGAACGGTTTGTTTTAATTGTTTCCGGCCATTGTTCAATGTATGCCACTGGCTGCTTTGGTGAGAATGTTTTTCCTTGAGCATAATTTGTTCCATCTGACAAGGTTTTAAACCAATGATTCAAGTAGTAATACTTAATCACAATAGAGGGTTTTATTTAATTTTGATGCAATGATTCTACAAAATATTGTGTACGTCTTAAACCGTCCCTAATTTTAATCACTATATGATTAACTTATATATATATTTCCCCCTACAAAATAAAATATTAACAAACTGTAATTTGTTGGTAATTTAAATATTTAATTTTGTTTATCCTATTTTATGATTAACATATACCCTAACTCCGAACACGCCCTTTTGTTCTTGTTTCCCTCATCTATACTAGACTTGGTTCTTCAGACCTTTAGCTTGATTCTCTTACGTTATTTCAAGTGCACCAATTTCTTCTTTCCACATTTAAACATATTGCATTTCAACAATTCTAAGTTCGTTATAATTATTTTGCTTTAAACTTCAAGTTTGTAAAATTCTTAAATATTATTTTTAAATAATCTAATTTCAACTCCACATGACCGGTTTTCATTAAACTTGTTACTTATTAAAGTACAACTTAGTTTTCATACTAAAATTTAAACACATCTTCACGCTTTAACTTACATGGTAATGTGGATTCATGGACACTCGGTACTCCACCTTCACCTTCATTATGCAATAACACTTGCATTAGCTCATCCACCTTGTTATCTACTTGAACTTCAACATCTTCATTATCTGCCGGAATATCAGGTAAACCGTCGCACTGTAGCAAATTGATGTATGCTTCAAACTCGTTTTTATCAAACGACGACGTTGCTGTTGACTGTGCCGCAAAGTATACATCTGTTGGTTTACATGAGGGTGTAATTAGGTCTTTAAACGAATTTACTCTTATTATTTCTTTGTCTCCAGGATAATTATATTTTTCGGATTTTTTTCCATATTAGTGCCAAATGTGTTATCCTTATTAGCTCCCCCCAACTTTTAAACTTTCTCTTGTGTAAATGTAGCATAAAACACAAAAAGAAAATTAATAATAAAAAAACAACAACAAAGAAACGTACTTTTATGTTGAATTATAGTGTGTGCTTGGGTTTATAAATAGGTGCTTGAGGTTTTTTGATGGTGATGGTTAAGAGGAGGTGTTGGAATAGATGTCTTATAATTGTGATACCATGTAATTGGGATATAGTCACTCTCCATACTCAAGTGTGTAAGAGTTATTGTTTTTTTTTTAAATTAATCCATGTAATTGGGATATATCCATGTAATTACATTGTGTATGTTAACCTGTTTTTTAAATAATATTTAATTACATATGTTGATTTTGAAGAACAAAATATAAATGCCTTTTGTGAACAACAAAATATTATCTCATCAAAATATAATTGGGTCTTGTTACATTGGATATTTTTAAAATGTATTTTCCAAACTAGCTCCAATTTTAATGAATACGTTATACCTTTTTTAAATAGCCACTTATTTGACTCGTATCAAAATTAAAAACTTTTTCCAGTAAAGTATACAATTACATAAATGGGATCAATATAAATCAAATATAATTAGCAAATAATGAACAAAAGGTAAAAAATATTAGAGAATTGATGACCAAAACAATTACTAAAAAGTGGGATTACTGCGTCGACAAAAATTCTGTAGCAACAAACAAATACTTTTCAAATATACGGAAAACTAATGAAACACATTAAATTTGTTTTAATACTAAAAAATCTGAAATAGAAGGAAATAAAATCTCATATATTTCAATGCATTAGATACGGTAAAATATATTGCTAGCTTTTTAGCATGTCTTTTTATTTTGGTAACAGACCCAAATATAAGTATGCCAATTCACATTCTTTTTATGTCAAATTTAAACCACCTATGGCATAATGATGCTTCTTGACGTTACTGCTGTTTATATTATAGTACATCGGATGTTTTCGTGTAAAAATATATTTTTCAAAACTTTACGCAATTCTATAGGTTTGTTTAATCTTAATTTTTTGAGGGTTAATATTTATCAACATGGCAAATTTACACGTTTATAAATAAATATGGCATTGACTAAGGTGAATTACAATGGTATACATGCTTACTACACACTACTAATTAGCTATACAATTTATATGAAGGAACGAAACATATAATCTCATCAAAAATTCTGATTGGCCTTGAAACACTAGGTGGGTTTTGAGTTTTGTACCCGTTGACGTATGTTTTACAAGATTGGGTCAGATGCAATTTGTACTACAAAGATTTGCAAATATTGCTCAATTATATTAGGCATACAATGTCACATCACTACCCCACATTAAATAGTGCCCTAAAAGTAGCATTAGGCAACAAGTGTATAACCCAAAGAAATACCTACTGTAACATCTGCCTAAATTATAGTTTTGTAGATTAAAGCAATCTATATAATCATACTACTATATTATTTTGACCCTAAACAAAGGTTTAGTTTTGTAATCTATTTAAGTAGAACTCATTTATCTGTATTTGTAGTTGCACTTTTGGACATAAACGAGCTTACACGTACTTAGTCATTACAAGATTTAAGTAATCAATTCACTCTATGAAATTATGAACGGATTATTTACATGAAGCCTATAATCAAACAAAATTAAAGTTAGCACGTAATATTTTTTTTAAACCTATAATAAAACAAATGTATCCTGATCATTTTAATATATGTTTTGATATATATCTTGAGAGAGGCGACGTTTAAGATATGTATAACTCAAGCTTTAACTTAGTTCATGCATTAAACCGGGCAGAATTTAATTTGAGAGATGTATAACCTATTGATTACAGCATTCTAAATCTGATTAAAGACGCAATGCCTTAGTTTAATAATTATACTTAACGATTACTTTTTATATTCCCACATAATCATTGTACTTTTGGCATGTTTATTGTGATAAACAAAATTAATCCACATAATTTACAAAATAACCCCATGAAGTTAGTTTGGAGAGTCATAGCTTTACTCAACATCCAAAAGTCATGTTGAGTGTCATCATTAAGTGAGTAGTGAGTTGTCAAATCAATGTCATACTACCATTGCTACTTCAAACGATGCAAGGCTAGATACAAATGACAAAATAGGCCAAGTAGTAGCAGCTTTGACCAGACAAGTAAAAGATTTTGACAGATTTTCTTCTTCTTCTACAGCCGCCTGTGATTTCCATTATGACTGATATTATCTTTTGTTTGGTTTAAATTTTTTTTTATAAACACTACCTAATATATGGTAGTGTAATTTGCTATGTTAATATTGTATAAACATGAGGTGGTAATGTTGCAGAGGTTTTTAAAGTTATCATTTTGATGTCCTACTTTGTTTGAGAAATGGTAGTTTAAAGAGGATATTAAAATTCCATTATTACCGATAGGTATCATAAATATTATCAAATATTTATACAATAATGGTACACCGCTACGCCCTTTTAAATCATACGCATATTTTGTTTAATTGCAGATACAACTAACAAGACTATAATTGATACAACACAATAGTTTAGGACTCTAACATTTTTCCCAATTTGCTGTATATCAGCACTTTTTAACGCATCTTCTCCACCTCCAAAATCATTAGGCTCAACTCCATGCCTATCCAACATCTGAACATCTTCATTAATAAGCCATCGGAAGTAGCCGCATGCACGACAATTGTAATACGCACGTTCAGGATTTGTTTGTGATGAAGAAATACGTAGTCCAGCAAACCGCTGGACCTCACACCCGCATATTTGGTTACTGAACCGATAGTTACACCGAGGGAATCTTGAATTTGTAGAATCGGTAGACATATTACATAAAATATATTTGTGACACTAAAGTTAAGTATTCAATGGTGTGATACAATATGGTTTAATGGGAAGCATAATAGGAAAAACGTATGGCCATATTTATAGACATCATAAGTGAAATTCAAATTTAATATCATCGATTGTGATTTCCCTCCAACATACACTTAACACAAAAGTGCACGTGATTCAGTAGTTAGATATATCACAATTAATCAATGACAAGATATATGTGACTAATATTTGGAAAAATGGAAAAAAAATGGTTTATATTGGATATAAAGTTGGTTGGTTGGGTAAAAACACAATTTATATTACAGTTATGACACTATATTAAGTAACACATAAGTATTTAAAAAATCTATAGCAACCAATTTTTGGTTCAATTACGAAAAAAAAAACTGTGCTGTAATTGTTATGGTCACAACCCCGTACCTAAATATATTCGCAACTCCAACCAGGCAATTCCAACCAATAATTAAATTTTTTTAAAAAAAATTAGGTGTTTCAATATACCTAATGAACGTATGTTTTCAAATGTTAGTGTGGTTCGTCGAATGTATGGTTGATCGACTAAACTATTCAATATATCCTTTTCATTTGCAGGTGAGAACTACTCCTTTTGAAACTTGTTACTCGCTATGAGTGTGTATCTAATGTGTGAGATATGTACGTTGTTACGAGTCCATCCGTAGTATAATACAGTATAAGGGAAGGAAACAATACAGTATAACGATTAATACAGTATAGTGGAAGGAAACAATACAAACTGTTCTACGTTGGCAATTAAAAGGATAATATCTAAGAAATGACTATAATTCAGGTCAACAACGCCAAGCTCGCGATTAACTAGCTCATTCAACACCCCTAAGAACAACATCCCAATATGTGATGCATTGATTAATATAATGCATATGCAAAATAACCATTAGTGAATGACATATAAAAATAAGTTTATGTATTGATAAAACCATTTTATGCTAATAGGTGTATGGAATTTTATTTGGTTTTTGATGAGGCTATAGCACACCTATCATAAATAAGCCTAACCACTCTAACTAATATAGCTAGGGAAGTGGGGATCGAATCCACAGTCCAGCAATTAAACCTATTAGTTCTAAAAAAGTCTACACTGTGCAAAGGGCCTTTGAGTGACAATTGTGACCAAGAAATTAACTAGAATTAGAGCTAAATCGATTAAGGAAATTAATTAATGACTAAACCTAGGACATCGGTTCACCACATATTAACCAACAAATTGCACACAAATAAATAATTATATTATCAATTTCCGTGAATTAAGGTCCACTAATTCTCTCGAATCTAGTTTCCTTCAAAATTCCTCTAATGGCTTTCGCTCACTTAGACTCGTTCTGCCTATTGTCCTTATGATGTAATTGTGGTAATCTTACCTTTCGGCATCAATTTCAACAATATCAAACTAACAACTAAACATGGCCAGTATTTAATTGAAAGTATTAAAAATTGACAATAACAATTCAAGCACATTAATAGTTAAACTAATATTTATGAGCAAAAACATCACCAATTAAACCATGGATCCCGTTTTCCTAGAAAAAGAACTACTCACTCATAATTGAAGAAACAAAAACTAAATCAATAAAAGTAATTAAAACACTAAACATGATTAAACTAAACAAAAACCAACAACAAGCAAGAAATTAAATCTAAACATAAAACTATAAAAACTAAAAACATAAATTGAAAATAATAATAAACATAACTACGAACAAGAATTAAGATTAAAATAGAACCTGAACATTATTAATTGAATGATTGATAAGAATTCTACACTTTTAGAGAATTTTTAGAGTAAACTAGGATTCTAAAGTTAAAAGAGGCGTAATTGACTAATTAGGAATACAAATCTTTAAATACTTAGGCTAAACACGAGGAAAAACACGCCATATCCCCCTACAGAGCCACCCGCCTGGAGGGTCCAGCCGTGCAGCCCTCACGCGGGCACACAGCCTCGACCCGGGCGGATGGCTTGTTTTGCCTTCGTTTCTCGGTTTTTGCTCGTTCTTCCTTAATTGCTTCTTTAATTCCTCGTTAGTCTTTGGTTTAGCTTCCCAAATGACTTCAAATCTTCACTAACTTTTTCAAGTGCTTCAAAAAGCTAGGAAAACAACGATACATCATCGATTAAAAAGCACAACAAACACTCGAAACAACAAACGTTAGTAGAAATGGCTCAAAAGAGCCGTATTAGAGCTAAAAATCAATCGGGATCGGGGATAAAATACATATAAAACATCAACTTATCAGTTTTCATCTTACTTTTCCTATATTTTCAACCTGGTTAACCCACTATGCTTTATACTTTGCTATTGAATGTATCGGGTGTATTTTTGCTTTAGATTTGTAGGTATTAGGTGGGTTGGATAGGATTGTTGGATATGTAAGTCGAGCGTGCTGATTCTATGTTGACCAAATAATGGCCAAATCAAGGCGGCTATGGTGGTGAAAATCTTAAACAGAGTTGCTCATTAGGACCTACCACAACGTTGTCAACTTTGGTTCTTAAACATTGTAGTAGCAATTTCATCCATGTAGGGAATTGGGTGTTGATGAATTTGGATGTTTCAATTTCCGAACATGAAAGTCTCCACGGGAGTAGGTAGAATGAATTCTTGGGAAATTAGCTACGGTTTTATGATTAAAGCCCTAGGCATGAGTTGCATGATTTGCTTGTGTTAGTTGTGCTAGTGGTAGTGCCTAACTCTCGGTGTTTTGTATACCTTGAATTTACTCAAGGCATTTGTATTAGTCTTCTTTTAAAAACTAAAACAATGCATCCATTCAGTATTTTTTGTTAAAAATACAATCACGTATAAATTGAATACATTATTGATGCATTAATATAAAAAGCTCCTATTGTTAATATTACCAAATAATACCAATTAATGTTAATTTAAGATTGTCAAATCACAAACAACAAAAGACCGTACTATTTTCGGGGAATTCACAAATAATTGTAATATCATAAACTTTGTTAAAAATATGATACACGATGTTGTTGATATGATAAAAATATACTTTAATAATTGTGATATGTTTAGCAGCCTTCCATCACTATTAGGAACCCGACACCCCTCAAATTTTTTTTAACACAAGACTACACATTAAATGAAGGTTGACATCATGGCACATACATAACACAAGCAGATGTAAACTAAAATGGGATCTGCGTGGGTACATATGTAAATGGTATTACCACATTAAAATAATATATGAAGTGCATATAACGTGATTACATTAGTTTTTGCATTGATAAATTCTTACCACATATAAATATACTTGTGAATGCCAACTTACTTGTTTAACCATATTATTGAGGTAATATGTTAATCCATCCGTATTTTGCTTATTTTAAACATTTATCTTTTCAAATATCTAACGACACCAGTTAAGATACGTCAGTAAACTAAAAAGGAAAAAAAAACAAATGCAGTCAAAGACACAAATGTAGCATCCATTGAAACATATAAAATATCAAAAAAAAATTCCCATATGCTAACATTTATTTAATACAAGTTTAGACGATCTAATTGAGTGATAGTTACATCATTAAAAGTGCCACAAAAAAAAATGGACCATGTTAAAAATTACCGCGGGAGACGATAAACATAGCCAAAATATGTTAGGGAATTTTGTATGTATTATATTGCTTCCTAATATGCCAACTGTATTATATTGCTTCATAATATGCAACTATTGCTTTGTTTTATTGAAATTCGTGAAAGAAAGCTACTTTCCTATATATGTCAGTAGGTGTAATATTGCTTACACTCTACAGACTATAAATGCAACTAAAACACACGTGGATCTAACATATCATACGTAAGACTTAATGAATAATTTCATGGCCCTACATACAGCCAAAGTGATAGAAGTTTAACTGTTATTTCCCGCGTTTAAATGGAAGTATGATGAAATTTAGTATAAAAATGAGACCCGCGAAAAACTGCAATAACCAACTTTTCACATAATATTTATATTTGTTAGTTTGTTTCATTTTATTAGTAATCTAAAAATGGAAAAGGCAAACACACCAAATCCTAAAAATGTAAATTGTAGTCCACTAATTCAAGGGTACTCAAATGATGTGGTTGATGGTGCAATTATTGAGGCAACACCTTCACCTCCTAATAGTGATCAAAAAGGAAAAGCTAAAATTGTTGTAGAATGTAAACCACCACATGTTTACATTTCAGATGCAAACACATCATTCAATATTGCAGCGTCACCAAATGTTCAGTTTGGCGGCAAAGTAAGCAAAAGCATATATGCAACTGTTTCAGTTAAATTTGGTACCCCTCATTCATCTCTGAAGGGGAAGGTAATTAACAATCACCCCAAAATAATTCTACCACCTAGACAATTAACATATTACTTTGAGGCTTTAGGGCATAATACCCCAGAAATGGATTTTAATGCTGTTGATTATTTTAAGAATGAAAAGGCAATTGATGATTTTAGAACTTTAAATAATTAAGAAATTTGGAATCTAGTCATGAACCCTAATCAATCATTAGGTAAACTTCGTGAATTGTGTTAACAAGTAGGGGTGAATTACTACCTGGTCACTTACCCAATATTTGTGACATGTATGGTTTGCATAATGCTTTCATTGTCCTTTTAGAATGGGAGATGCAAAGAATGTTAAAAAATGGTTCATATAAATTGTTTCCCGAAGATTTAGTCTCTATTATGGACCCAAAACCTATAATTAATGCTAAAGTTCCAACGTATGGCATGGACTTTTCAGCAACTAGGGTTTGCATGGGTAGTTACACAGATGCTTTAAATGTTGTTCAAATTCCTGAAATCGATTCAGTCCTTAGTCTCATAGTATTTCAGAAAACTTTAGTATTAAAAAACAAGGCTGACCAATATAGAAGCCCTAGGCCATATCATGAAATAGTGTTAACCCCGGTAGATGTTCAATGTTGCAAATATATAATACCTCTCATGCCATCATCGACTGTTATTTGTTAGAATGCAAGGGGTGTGTCTCGACCATCATTTTTCGACAACTTTAAAAAGATTGTTAATATCAACAATCCCTTGGTTGTCATAGTGTTGGAGGCTAGGGTATCAATCTTTAATGTTGTATCAATTGTTCAAAAAGTTTCGTTTGAGTATCGCTGTGCGGTGTATGGAGAAGATAAAATATCCGGCGGTGTGGCTGTATTTTGGAAATTCAAGTCTTGTGATTGCAGACAGACGAAAAACAATGCAGATTGTGTGCTCAGTGTGGAGTTTGAGGTAAAATAACTTACATAATCATTAACACATAGCAATTACTTTAAATTAGGGAGTATTGCTATTGATATAGTTATTTATAATGAAATATGTAAAAAAAATTAGAATGCTAATACTAATTCAATCTTTAATCTTATTTTGTTAATCCATTAGGGAATTGTTCACCCAAGAACACGGAAAAGATTATTTGAAAGTGACAGCAGCGACAACTCAGACAATGACGATTAGTGATATGTCTGACAATTACGAACGGACGTAGTTAAGATGGAATGACATATGTTGTCACAATATGTATTTTGTGCCTTCCTATAATGTAGTATTCTGGTTTAATTTGGTGACTTAGTCATAAACAATGTACGTATGGCCTTAGTGTGGCAATGACTTCAAAGCTTGTATTAAATGGGATTTAGTTAAATATATCCTAAACTGTTATGGATCAAAACAGGTGAATGTAATTCAATTTCAATGGTAGCCTTTAATCCAATTTGACTGACTTTAATGCCTCATTACGCAAATCACCGCATGTATTTATACGCAAATATCCCCATTTCTACTGTTGACTTTGAATGGCATTGAATGGGGCATTGCACGGTTATTCACATGAGTGAAGGTGTATAGTCTAACTTTTGACCAAAAGGATNCTTTTGACCAAATGGTTTGGTTGACCATTGTTTTGCAATGCTCACCTAACAACGCTTTTATCCCTCTAAAATACCTGACATTCACTCTCCTCTATATATACCAACACTAAGCTTCCTTTGTAAACCACGGCAGCAAAAAAAAAAACATATAAAAATCTTATATTTTTCTTTTTAGTAATATATCGTTCATAGTTACTGTTTCAAGGATGGAGAAATTTTTTCCTTCATTCACAATAACTCATGGAGAACATGACGAGAACAATGAATTGGTAACCTCCATCAAACGATAACATTAGTTTTACTTGTTTTTTTAATTATTGTCCTTTGTTATTTGAATGCAATTAATGGAATTTTTTATGCAGTCAATCATGTTTTAATATTTTTACAAATACCGAATATACAAATGGCATTTACTTTGAATACAGGTACTGCCAAATCAACTAAAATGGGCGAAGAAACTGAAGGGTAATACGGTCAAAATAAGACGTCAATTAATAAACCGTAAATGTAAGGTAAATTTTCACCTTGAAGACAATGAAGATGAATAGGTTGTAAAATTGAAGGAAGGCTATATTGATTTCATAGCAGATAATGATATCGTTTATGGGAATGTAATCAAGTTTTGGTACATTGGAAACAATTGTTTAGAAATTAAGGTATGGAGTATTTTAGGAAGGTTGAGGATTTTAAATGAGATACCAAACTACCCATTACTTGGGATTCCTAATGAAACACCTGCACCAGAGTCCTTCATTCAGGATCATAAATTAGTTGCAGATTTTTATGTTGAAAACACAGAATTACCTTGCTTTAAAGTCCAGTTGACAGAGAATTACCTTTATCAAGGAGTGTTGGTATGTAATTCTAATTTCATTACTTCTTCATAATAATCTGTAATTTTGTTATTTGCATATTTAATACATGCTTCGAAAGAATTATATTATGTGAAAAATTCATAAACCAATCATGGCTTCAATTAGTGATTGTTTATAAGTAAGTTAAGTTAATCAATTATAATTGTGAGTAACCCGTGTAAAATTACAAGCAGAATGTCCCTCAAATTTGGGGTGAGGAATACCTTGGGGGCCATTACAATGAAGACATTAATGTGACTGTTATATACAAGCGCAAGTATTGGGACATGAACATGCACATGTATTGGAAAAAAAATTCGCCCTTTACAATCAAGATGTGGAGGAACTTCACGGAGCTATTCGAGACATACGAAATTAGTTCCGAGAATGTTTGTTGCTTCGAAATGCTTAAAGGTTTTCCCAATGTAACCCTCAAATTAACAATTTTTTAAGAACCGTCATTTGCAGTACTATTTTAATATGTTTGGACTGTATTGGTTTAAGGAGTAATCAACGGTTTTAATCTTTGTAATGTTTTTTGTATAATATGTTTGGGTTTTATAATATGTTTGGGTTTTATGTATAATATGATATTTTTTCAATAGTGTATCCATTAATACTGATTGGTACCATGGCCCATGCAGCACCAGGCCCAGTATATTTTTAGTTTTACTCCACTATACATTACAGTCGAACATATTATCCTATAAATGAAGCTTTGTATTACAGCATATTTCCAACAACCCTACCTTCTAAAAAATTAAACACTTTTTATATTTCCATTTTTAACCAAAATATGAACAACAAAATGATATTTACAACAGGGGTAGCTGAAATTGATTCAGTTTTGGTTGGAGGTATACGAACTAAACAAGTAACTGAAGTTGTAGGTGAAAATAGGTCTGGCAAGACACAATTTTGCCTACAACAGCTGCTTACTTGCCAACAGCCACCAAGCTATGGTGGACTTCATGGCCATAGTGTTTATGTACACACCAAGTTTGTATTCCCGTCAAAAAGAGTAGAACAAATAAAGATAAAAATGATCCAAAAAGCCTCTGAACTTGAGCACTACTTAAGTCTAGATCAAATAAGTGTGGTTGCTGTGAAAGACTTGCAGCATCTTTCAACAACACTATTTCAATTAGATACCTTTTGCTCGTTGAAGCTTAAAGACAAACATAAGGTAAGATGCATAGTCCTGGATTCCATAACTCAACTATTTAGAGCTTCTTTTAATTATACAAAGGAAGACATGTACAAGCGCAATCAAGTACTCAATATTGTTGGTCATAAGCTCCTTGATCTAGCTATAAAATACAATTTAGCTGTTATTGTAACCAACGAAGTCTCTAATTACATCCCCTACAACAATTGACAAAAGGTGCAAACACCGCCTTTGCTTACATCCGGAAGATTAGTGGTACCCTCACTTGGTTTAACTTGGACAACAAGGGTAAGTACAAGATTGTTCTTACAAGTATATTACACTGAACAGGAACAACAACGCAATTTGCAAGTCGTGTTTTCCCCATACCCAAACCCAAAAAGAAGTTGTAAATTCAAGATAGTGGGTGAAGGAATTGTATATTCATCATAGAATGATCATGATTTCAATGAATTGCTTTTGGTTGACAACGATGTCCAACTGGTTTGATACATCGTATTTATTTATAGTTTACATAAGACACCTATATTTTGCCTATTACAACAATATCTCAATCCGCAAACAATAACTCATATAGTATCAACGCGTAACCTTGAACATTACTCCTTATTAAAATACTACCATTAGATAATTATATGTTATCCACAAACGAACTATCACCACCGACACATGTGCTTTCATCACTTAAAATTACACCTAACTTTGCCCTCTTGCGCATCTGTCTATTTTTCTTCACAACCAAACTCCGGCAAATCAACTTTGTTTTTTTTCAAGACATCCGTGGACAAATCTCCATTTGAATCCTAACAACATTTCAAATTCCGCACCTGATCAGACTCTGGGAGATTATATAAATTATACATAAAACGATATTGTCTGCTAGCAACATAATATTTTTAATTTGATATATATACCACGTACATAACATTGAAGCAACTAATGAATGAAAATATACCTCTTCATTATCAGAATCGGTTGGAGCTTCTACATCACGAGCTTTAATTTCACATGGATGCAACTCACCGTAAGCAACGTCAACACACTACAACAGTTTAAACACATTCATGATTATACATGTTTTAAAATCTACTATATAACCTTACCATACATAAACAATCAGTGAATTCAAACCCAAATTAATAATAGGTTATAACCACCGTTATCAAGTCTTACCCCTAATAAAGCAAAGTCTCCTGATGCTGTTTTTCTATCATCAAAACATGCAGCCCGTATCTGTGCCATACTCCATACTTTAATACGGGGAATAGTACCCCAACTGATCGGAGTCCTTCTTAAACTGTCAAGATAATATATCTAAACATAAGGTTGTTAGAGAATAAATTACATAAACTAGAAGGTTATTTAATTAATATTTGACAAATTAAAGAATGATCTTCGAGTATTTACCGCTAGGAAAATGGTACAGCCACCACAACCACCTGCATATCCCTCTGAATAAAATCTTTTTCCAAATACCTCTACATAATACATTAGCTTCTGTAATACTAATTCACACCAATCAAACTCCCTTGAATACTTAGCACAACAAACAGCAACTACAAGGTCATCTGCAAGTCTAGTTCCCTGTGTAGGGCATAAAACCAAGTCTAATGCCAACAACAAAAATAATATTTTAAATTCTTCCTCTTCTTCATTAGCCCACTCACCCTCAGCAATAGACATAATTTCAGAAGTCACGTAAATCCCTCCTCTACTGCCACCTTCTGAGCTTGCTCTCCCATACTTCCTGTACAACCAAGTTATTTGTTTGTCCATGTCATTCCCAGTAGATTCTAAAGGAACTTCTTTTCTACCCTTTGGGATACCTAAAACCTAGCGAACTTGATTTGATGTCAATTTATACTTAATCCCATCAGGTGTTATTAAAACACAATTAATAGGATCAACACGAGTCATCAACCAATAGCACAAACTACGCGGCAACTGTTTGAAACTTAAATTCAATAGTCCTCCAAATCCCATTTCTTTCACCCAGTTAATTCTAATTGAATCAAAATTACTGCACATTCTCCCAAATGCATCAATTCTACAATTGATATTAGGCTTCTGCAAATGAATAAAGTTTACAAGCAATTGTTAATTAATAAACAAAGGAACTTCTTGAGTTATAAATTAAATTTAAAAACAATTGAAACTATTTTAATACAACTTAATTTTTGATTACTTACACGGGGTAGTTTTGCAGCTAATGTGGTTAGTATAACACCATCGCGTTTAACTTTGCCACCAACAGTTTCAGAATTATCCTGCTTAATTACATCTTCTTTAACCAATTGACACTATAACAAAGTACATTTCACTAACTTTGCCAGTCACTATACAACAACAAAAACTCACCCCATACAACCTTTCATTAACCCTTATTGCTGTCACGTCACTACCACCAATGCCCTATGGACATAAGAACATGTTACAACCCATACCACAACTTTAATCATAACATCATTTGAGAATAACAATACATACTTACCTTGTTCTTTTTACGCTTTCTACAATTGATAAAATCATCAACATATTTAATCGACCCTTTCGGATTTGTTGCCTGGCTGAATTCACCAAGCTCATCATAATCATGCGAATCTATTAACCACGGTTCATTCACCAGCATTTAAATAGGGTGTAGCCTAATTTAATTATTTCTTTTTACCACAATGTCTCCTGAAACAGATTTAAAGCTTACTACATTTGACATAATAATTAATACACGCCTAAAACCAAACTAATATAGATCTACATAATTCATTGACACAAGAACTACAATCATTAATAAAAAAAATTTGAGAAATATTAACAAATACATACCTCTCTTACAAAGTTCAAAGCTATAATGACCAATAAGAGTACAAAAAATTGAAGATCTGGTTGAGTATGCCTTTGTTTAAAACAAATTTTTGTCGTAAGATAATTTAATTTAATCTCACTTGTCTCAGAATTGAGCAAGTTTTATGGCCAATACATTAAATATTGAATAATATAAAGTTTTATTTAAACTGAGATATTTTTGAGATACATTACACTTGTGATTCGTACATTTTTAACTTGTGATTTTTATAACCTTCATATATCACAAAAGAGAGTGTACATCAAACAACTAACTTTGTTAACTGCCGTCTACTCACACAATGTAACGGTATTTTTGGTATTTTACCATTTTACCCCTATGATTTACTAAACTACCAAATCACTGTGATTTACTAGGATATATCCGTTAAAAAGGGAGGATGGAAAATAACTATTCAAAGAATAGTGCAACAATGCCATTTGTCCAACTCAACATAAAATAGGAAATTCACTAATGCTTTCACATGAGCAGCACGTGGCTCTCTTTGTTGCTTCACATGAGTAGCACGTGGCTGTCTTTGTCTCTTTTCTTCGGTCGATTGTCTGCATTTTTGTTGCTCTTTTTTCATTCTTCTTTCAGTTATAATAATCTACTGTTTCAACATATTTTTTCAAAGATTTGAGTTTCTTTTCATGGTGTTACCACCTCTTGCGCCCCTTGCATGGTGGACTTCCCAGTGTTGGGTGCTCCTTGCGACCCTTGAACCTCAAAGAAGGTGGTCTAGGCTTTGCTCCTTGCAATATTTAGGTGATTGTTGTCGCCGCAGAGGTCGTTGATTTGTGGGGATTAGTTCATTAGCGCGAGAATCCCATTCGTTAGGGGTATTTATGAGGTTGGAGTTTCTATTGGAACTGTAATTAGAAATCCTAATTTGATGAATTCCTTTAATTGATGGAAATATGTTGACGACGTGGGTCAAGTTGAAGGGTCAATTTGTTAGTTCAATGGAATTTATGCTTCAATCATACAATTCAGGTTTGAATGTGCTTTCTTTGTTGTTGTTTACATTTTTTTTAGCAATTAATAATTTTGTTGATTTAGTTTGAATCATTGTTTGTTGTTTACATTTATGTTTTATCATTATCTCTATAAACCATTAATGCATGCCTAATTATCTACTTTTATTATCATGATTAGGGAATTATAGTAATGAGTTATTATTGATTTTATTCCGTTGAATCCTTTGTGTTTAGTATAACGATCTTCATTAATTGAATGATTAGTGCAGCAATGGTAGATTATGTTTGCTTAGCTTATTAAGTTATGGCTGTTTTGGTATATATTTTGGGTTTGTAGCCTTATTTTTGGCTTTTGGGCCTGTTGTATTTAGGACTATCATCATATTGCGAAATCTGCATGCTTATATAGTCATTATAATTATTCAGCTCAATATATGTCCAGTTATTTTTTCACTTCTACATAGAAATCACAAATCTCCTATTTAAAAGTGTTAGTTCCTCAATCAAACAAAGTCCTCCAAGGTCATGTAAGTTCTATTATATATATATATATATATATATATATATATATATATATATATAATAGAACTTACATTAGTTTGATGTTTCCCGAAAGCCATTAGTTTGTTCGTGAAAAGAACGTCTTGCTCTGGGGGAGCGCGTTCTTTCCCTTTGCACTTCCTGACGAGAGTGTTCGGAAATCGTGGACAGACGTTTTCCGATCCTGTCGTGGACGTTTTGATGTGCACCTATACGGTCATGCACGTTCCCGGTGCGTGTGCCGGTGGACGAACCGTCCCTTCCCGTTTTTTCACGCTTAGAGCTGCTAAGCGTGATGTGGGTAGGTATAGATTGTCCATGGGAAGGATTTGGATTCCTTGTGTGCCTTGGAGGGCTGCTTGTCCTCATTGGCACATTGTGTGTGTTCATTCCATTTTGGGATAACTGTCTGTGCCTTCCACTATTTGACGCATAATTCCTACTTTCCCTTTCCTTTGCTCGTGAAACGGTCAAAGAGTGAGGGTTCTCAGTCCTATGCATGTGTCCAATGTCTGGGTAGGACGTGCCACTCCCGTTCATGTGAATAAACTGGTTTAGAGTTGCAACCACTTGTTCTAGCTGCGAGGGAGTCGGTAGGGATGATCCCACCGTATTTTCCGAAGGGATCCCGTTCATGTGAATAAACTGGTTTAGAGTTGCAACCGCTTGTTCTAGCTGCAAGGGAGTCGGTAGGGATGATCTCACCGTATTTTTCGAAGGGATCCGATGCTGACGGGGGTCAGCATTGGCCCTTCCATGTCCTCCATACCATATTGAATCCGTTTCCTGCGTATAGGAAGCGGCCGATGCAGAGGAGTTTGCTGAGTTGGTTTGTTCACCCCTTGCAGCCATGTTTTTGAAGCAGTTGGTCAGTGAAGATTATATGTATTTTTGATTTAACCGATCCCCTCAGACGGCGCCAAATTGTTCCGGGTAGAAACAATATGATCCTAATAAGTGATCTTGATTGAATGGGAAAGGATCAATATCAAAAAGGTGCAAGGTCCGAAGATGAAGTCCGAAGGTCCTGCACAGGTAGAAGAGATTACTAGCCTCGGGGGTGTGTCCGAGGAACGCCCCTCCGATGCTAAAGTAAGCAAATGTATATGTCTCAAGTCTAAGAATATGTTAGATTGAGAATATGTGTAAAAATTGGTAAGAATCAAGTTACCTGGTGTTTGTCATAAATGTCTGTATTTATAGACAAATGTCAACTTTTGTAAGGCGGTTTGCTGCCACTTGGCTAAGAATGCCGAAGACCGAAGGGCCATGTAGTGGGCTTTGTAATGTAGGCCTTTGGGCCGTTTTGTGACTACCATAAAGTAGTGTCTGGGCCGGCCCGTGTATTTATGCGGGTTGGGCCTTGACATATTTTAATAAATGTGTTTGATTGTGTTTATTTGTGTTTGTGTTTAAGTCATATGGGCTTGGCCCATTTAAGTTATTTAAGGCCCAAGTACAAGTCACTTGGGTACCCAAACAACTTACCCCCCAATACCTGTTTTCGGACGAAGGACGAAGAAGGTGTTTGTTTATACAAAAATAATTTGGTGTAATTTTTTGGCGGGAATTTAAATGGGTTTGAAAAAAGAGTGAGGTGGCAGTTCTGAACATAAATCTTCTTTGAAGTTCACGCACAATTAGTGCGGTTTCCAAAGGGCGGCTTTTGGTATTCAATCATTGCCCCTATAAATAGTGGAGGAGTGAGAAAATGATTGTTATTCACAAAATTCTCTCACAAACTCTCTCTCTTTCTTCTGCGTTCTGAAAATCAACTTCCATTGCCCTTTTCAACACAATTTATGAAAAACGAACTCCAACATTTTGATCGTCTTCGTCTCCTCTATTTGACAAAGGTAATTTGACACGCTTTTGATACTTTCTTTCGGCACTTTAACCTGTTTTTCTACTACGCCGGTTCAATTTGAACTCTTTCTAGACTTTTAAGCCTTTAATTTCATTTCTGCTACTGAAAATGGCCCCCAAAATCAAGAGAGCTTCCTCGTCCTTGGACCCTTTCAAACGTGACCTTACCGACGAGGAGCTTCGTAATGCCCGAAGGGCGGAGTTACTTGACGAACCCCGGTTGGGGACGTTGGTTGAAGGTGCCACTGTTGGTGGGAATGGGAGCTCTGAATGTCCCATTCCGGCCGTTCCTCTACGAAGTGTTGGTCCAACTGAGTAGACCAACACTTCAACCGGCTTCGGGGATGTTGCCCCTGAAAGACCCTTAGAAGAAAGGGAGTTACCTTGGGACTCGCCTGTTAAAAATCGGGGGCTCCTTTCGTCGAAAGTGAACCCGAAGTGGCTGGAAAAGGCCGTGGATGAGGGTTTTATTGCCTCTGCTGAGAACTTGTATGGGATCATGGAATCCGATGGTTATTGGCTTCGTCTTCCGAAACCATCATCTTCTATTGGTTCTCCCCCTACTGACGATGATTATATCACAATTTATCTTCGTCAGTTAGAACACGGGCTACATTTCCCCCTTAATCCATTCATAGTTCAAATTTTGAACTGTTATAATATTAGTCTTGCCCAATTGACTCCGTTGAGTGTGAAGAGGATGATTTCGTACATATGGGCATGTACATTTTATGGTTTTAAACCATCCCTCGTAGTGTGGGATCACTTGGTTGTTCTGTCACCTAACACGAAAGCTGTGGAGGGTGGTGGTTGGTGGAGTTTTGCCAACAGGGATGAGAAGACTGTCCTCCATCCTTATGCGGATTCCGATAAGGAATGGAAGAAAGCTTTTCTCTTCCTGAGGGTCCCCACCAACCCTGGCCATCCGAAGCGCTTTGTGGCTCCCCGATGGTCGGTAAAGCCTGATGTTGACGCTTCCTTTCTGAGCGGGATGAAACCGACCGAAAGGGAGATGGTTCAGATCAGGTTTTTCTCGGGTGGTAGACCCGAAGGTGGCAGACATTCCGTCCCCAAATACTGGCTTCCTGACANATTCCGTCCCCAAATACTGGATACTTGACAGCAATTTAATAATGAAGGAAGAGTATTTGGCTGTATGCGGTCTCAGCCGAAAGCTTGAAGGTGATTACTTGAAGGCCGAAGTTGGGGCCGTTTTAAATTGCTCTGTAGTCTTTCTTCATATAGTTGCTCTCTTTTTTTTTTTTCGAAACTAAATACTTCGTTTCACTGTTGTAGTTGCCGAAGCTGAAGTTGGTTTGGACTACAGATTGCTGGGAATCCGAAAGGATAGAGTGATAACAAAGGCGGTTCCCTCTGTGAACAAACACTCTATCGACATTCCTACTGTCCGAAAGCACCAAATCCCACCTATTGTTCTGGAAAGGAGTCGTCCTTACTGGGAAAAGGTCGACCCCTTTGACGTAGCAGAACCAGACGTCCCAGAGATCGATCTAAGTGCGCAGGTATGAGTTGTCTTTCTTTCTAACTGTATAGCTTCGCTTTCGCTTTTAGCTTTATAGTTTATGGGGGGTTTCGGTTTTCTTTATCTGATCAGATGTATCGGCTTTTGTCTATGAAGTGTGTTCAATTTGTCACTGCTGCACAAGGATCCTCCATCTCTGTAGAAGGTTATAACGCGCCGAGTGTAGAAAGGCTTGTCAATCTCGGACAAGGCGCTGCATCGGTAAGTTCCGAAGCTATTTCTGTTTTCTGTGTATCAAGTTTTTCCTTCGGATTTCCAGTCTTTAACTGGTTTGTATGTAAATTTTGTAGGGTTCTGGTACTTCTATATCTTCAGAAGAACTAGACTACGAACCTTCTCCTCCCCCCCAGTCAACAACGATCCCATTCCCGAAAGGGAAAAGTCCGAAGAAGAAGAAGAAGACGAAGCAACTCCTTTGGTAATTCAAAGGAGAAGAAAGGAAGCAGAATCTCCCTTTGATCTGAGTTCGACCATCAGCATCCCACAGTTGTTGTTGAAATCTCCTCTTCCCCCGAAACCGAAGACATGGTGAGGAAGAGAAATTTCTCGGCCTTCGCCTCTGCCACTCCTGCTAGGCAGATGCTGGCTTCGAAGAAGTTGAGGGTTGACGACGTGGTTACCCCAGAGGTTGACCCGTCGGTCAATACCCCTTCTTCTTCGAAGAAGGTCGTTTCAACTACTGAACTTGGATGACGTCTCAGGTGCTGTTGAGGAAGTTCCGAAGGAGTTGGAATAAGAACATCAACAGCCGAAAGGCTCAACACTTGACGTCAACACATCGTCCATAGAACGATTTGCTGGCGAGTTTTATGATGTTCCCCAACGTTCCATCCCTTCGTCGGTGAGGGACAAGATTGCTGAGATGAGGCCTTCGTCCTCAAATCTCTTCGGGGATCTGCTTGTCCAATCCCCATCAGAGCGCGCTCAAAGTTGGGCGCTGAAGTCCACTGCATGCATGCTTCGGCGTGCCTGATAGGTTGGAGAAGGATCCCAACAGGCTTGCACAGTTCTACCTGATGGAGGTAAATACTTCTGTCAACTCCCTTTTGCTTATATATATTTTTTGTTGACTTTTTCCTTTCCTTCCTTCTTTTATTTCCTTTTTCCTATCCTCCCATTTTTGCTTTTTTTTACTAACTCTTCTTCGTTTCGGTTTTCCGAAAATGTTTCAATTGTATAGGTTGTTCGTTATCAGGCCATTGCTTCTGAGCTCAACCAGACTGACCAAGATGAAGTCCTTCGGCTTCGTCTTGGTGTCGATGCTCTGAAGAAGGACATTGAAGGGACGAAGCAGCAAATGGCTGAGTGGAGGGAGGCGAACATGAGGGAGCTGGCCCTCTGTCGCCAGATCAGGATTGAGATGCTTCGAAAGCTGGGGACGAAGCCATAAAGCTTAAGGCGGAGCTAGACACCATGGGTGAACAGCTTCGAAAGAAGGAGGAGGAGAACTCTGACCTCCTTAAGGCTAAAGAAGCTTCTGAAGTCGAAATTGCTGAATTGAAAAAGCAATTGGCTGCTTTTGAAGACGAAAAGGAGGAAGGGTTCTCCAAGGGTTGGGACGTGGCCCTTCGTCTTGTTCTGCATAGGGAGCCAACTTTCCCTTGGCTGGATGTCGAAGACCTTCTGGCCAATGGAGGCAAAGAAGTTCTCGAGCCTTCGGCTCGTGAACTTGAAGTGATTGCAGAGCTTGACCGAAGGGAGGCTACCGATGCTGAGATCGAGAAGCTTGCTGATCTGGTCATCCAATAGGTTGTTGATGCCGAAATGGCAAGAGCAGCCGAAGCAGTGATGCAAGAAACTGCTGCACCCAACAGCTCCTCTGCTTCTGGTCCTTTGGATGCTACTATGTCCGAAGCTTCTCATCCAGAAGAGGCTGAAGCTGATGCATAGGAAATCGGGCAGTCATCTTCGGAAAGTTGTGCCTCAAGCTGATTCTCATTCTTGATCTTTTGCTTTAAGTTTTTTGCTCTTTTGTTTCAGCCTCCTATGTACAAACATTATGCGTTTTGGTAGTGTTAGTTTTTTGTTTCTCGCATTTGTACTTTGGTGGTTGTTTGTCCATTTGTGGACGGCTGTCGAATTTGATCTTTGTACTCTGTTTTTTGTAAACATTTTTCGGTTTTTTCCGAAGTATATGAAATGAATCCTTCTGATGTTTTCTTCAATATACATGTCTTCTTGAATTATCTTCGGTTTTCTTGCATGTTTTTCGCTTTTGTTTTATGTTTCAACACTTAATATTTATTCATGAAAGTCAAAAAACTTCTTAGAATAAACTTTTGTCAAACTAACAATCCATTTAGTGAACTTGGCTGTGAGTTTGAATTAACTAAGTTCTAACCATTTGGAAACAATCTGATGGAGTGATTGATGGGATGAAGGCCACTGTCTCCAGTGTCAGCTTTCGTCCTTACAACACTTTGTGGGGTGGACTTGGTTGTAGATCTGGACTAATTAAGGTCAGACAACAAGTCCTGCAAGCCCTTCGGGTATAATCCGAAGGAGTGGTTGATGGGATGAAGGCTACTGTTTCCAGTGCAAGCTCTTCACCCTTACAACACTTTGTTGGGTGGACTTGGGTGTAGGTCTGGACCAGTTAAGGTCAGACAACAAGTCCTGCAAGCCCTTCGGATATAATCCGAAGGAGTGGTTGATGGGAAGAAGGCTACTGTTTCTAGTGCAAGCTCTTCACCCTTACAACACCTTGTTGGGTGGACTTGGGTGTAGGTCTGGACCATTTAAGGTCAGACAACAAGTCCTGCAAGCCCTTCGGGTATAATCCGAAGGAGTGGTTGATGGGATGAAGGCTACTGTTTCCAGTGCAAGCTCTTCACCCTTACAACACTTTGTTGGGTGGACTTGGGTGTAGGTCTGGACCAGTTAAGGTCAGACAACAAGTCCTGCAAGCCCTTCGGATATAATCCGAAGGAGTGGTTGATGGGATGAAGGCTACTGTTTCTAGTGCAAGCTCTTCACCCTTACAACACTTTGTTGGGTGGACTTGGGTGTAGGTCTGGACCAGTTAAGGTCAGACAACAAGTCCTGCAAGCCCTTCGGATATAATCTGAAGGAGTGTTTGATGGGATGAAGGCTACTGTTTCTAGTGCAAGCTCTTCACCCTTACAACACTTTGTTGGGTGGACTTGGGTGTAGGTCTGGACCAGTTAAGGTCAGACAACAAGTCCTGCAAGCCCTTCGGATATAATCTGAAGGAGTGTTTGATGGGATGAAGGCTACTGTTTCTAGTGCAAGCTCTTCACCCTTACAACACTTTGTTGGGTGGACTTGGGTGTAGGTCTGGACCAGTTAAGGTCAGACAACAAGTCCTGCAAGCCCTTCGGATATAATCTGAAGGAGTGTTTGATGGGATGAAGGCTACTGTTTCTAGTGCAAGCTCTTCACCCTTACAACACTTTGTTGGGTGGACTTGGGTGTAGGTCTGGACCATTTAAGGTCAGACAACAAGTCCTGCAAGCCCTTCGAGTATAATCCGAAGGAGTGGTTGATGGGATGAAGGCTACTGTTTCCAGTGCAAGCTCTTCACCCTTACAACACTTTGTTGGGGTAGCTAGATGTGATTTCAATGACCCAAGGTACCTCTCGACGAAGTACATCCATATAAAAAGCACTGGTCCAGCAATCCTTGCTTGGGTAGCTAGATGCAAAACCAAGTGTACCATTATGGTGAAAAAACTAGGAGGGAAAATCATCTCCAAGTGACATATAATTATAGGAATATGAGCCTGAAGTTTTTTTAGGTCGTCTACATATAGAGTCTTACTAGATACATCTCTAAAGTAGCCACATAAATCAAACAAAACCGCCAACACATCCTTCGAAAGAAGCCCCCGCAATGCAACAGGAAGAAGTTGTTGCATTAATATATGACAATCGTGGCTTTTAAGCCCAAGTAATTTGGCTTGTTGGAGATTTATGCATCTTGAAATATTTGACGCATAACCATTTGGAACTTTGATGTCATTAAGAGTTTTGCAAAATTTTCTCTTCTCATCTTTAGATAATGTGTAGGGGGCAGGTGGCAAGTCGTATCTTTTTTTTCCATTTCTAGAGATTTTCTTTATTGGGTGAAGGTCTGCTCGTATTCCCCATTTTTGTAGATCTAAGCGAGCTTTCAAATTATCTTTAGTCTTCCCCTCTAGATTGAGCAAAGTGCCAATCACATTGTCACACACATTTTTTTCAATGTGCATAACATCTAAATTATGTCTAATTAAGTNTTCATTTTTAGAAGCATCGTATGTTTCAACTCCAATATTCCATAACTCCATTAACTCTTCAATTAACGGTTGTAAGTAGACATCAATGTTATTTCCCGGGCTACTGGGTCCAGGAATTAACGACGACAAAATAAGAGAAGATTGTTTCAAACACATCCATGGTGGCAAATTATATGGTACCAAGACAACCGGCCAACAACTATGTGCAGAGCTCATCACCCCAAAAGGATTAAAACCATCACTAGCAAGCCCAAGCCTTACATTGCGACTCTCTTCACCGAACGCTGGATACCTAGTGTCAAATGATTTCCATGCTTCAGAATCAGCTGGATGTCTTAGCACCCCTTCTTCTTTTAAGCGTTCTTCATCATGCCACCTCATTAAGGTGGCAGTTTTTTTAGACATATACAACCTCTTAAGTCTTGGTATTAACGGAAAATAACGTAAGACTTTTGCAGGGGCTCCTTTCTTTTTCTTTCTTCTTGTTAAAGTTGTCTGCTCATTTTGAGTTTTCCACCTTGAAGTACCACAAATTGAGCATTCATCATCATTAACCTTATCTTTCCAATACAATTGACAATGATTTGGGCATGCATGAATTTTAACATACCCAAGACCTAACTTCTCAATGACCTTTTTGGCTTCTGCAAACGACTTTGGCAGATTTGCACTACTTGGAATTGCAAGTAGTAAGAGTTGAAATAAATCATTAAGAGACTTATTAGTCCATTTATTAGTGCTCTTTATATGAAATAAAAGCACTAAGAAAGACAACTTAGTCAATTGACACCCAGGCCATAATTCTTCTCAACATCTTTTAGCAAGCTATAGAAATTTTGTGCGTCTCTGTTAGGGCCCGGTACACCTTCATCCATGTTCTCACCATCAACCGGGTCACCATCTATACGACCATATATGTCATGCAACATCTGACGCATTTCCATACCCATCACAGTCTCATTTTCTACCAGGTTCTATAGGAGTTGGAGTACGAACTTGATCATACTCTCCCCGTGAAAATTCCATGTTGAATAATTACGCATCATTCCATTATGAAGCAAGTGATAATTTACTTCATCAGTATTCAATGCTTATTATTAACACTTTTATGCAAGGACATCTAAGCTTGGCATCAATGTTAAAGTCCTATTAGCATAACTCATGAAGCCATCAACCCCTACTCGGTATTCTGGTGTTTAATTGGGAAATTTAAGTATTCCTTGATTGTTCTCAAATCCATGAAATTTTAAACTGAAAAATAGCAAACCCACCAACTATTTTAAAAAAATACAACAAGAAAGAAAAAGAACACACGTTTGAGTAGTTGATCACAAAAAACAATAAAAATTTGTACCTAAAAATGAGCAAGGGAAAGTAGGTTTAAATATAAGAAAGAAAGATGTTGGCACCATTATTAAAGTATATGCACAATTATGGGATGACATGACTATGATTTTTCCTGTTCTTTTAGTAGTTATTAGAATTCCAGTGTCCACAACTTTATAGTTGAAATCCAACTTTGCAAAATAATTTACAATTTATAACTATTCAAGTAAAATCAAAAAGAGAAATTCTTCAAATACGGCGGAAAGATAGCATAGAGGTTGTTTTGCACAACGTTTAATGGAATATGGAATGCCAAAACAAATAAGAAACAGATTACATGAGAGCTTAAATGCCACAAATCCCAAAACAGCCACAACCAAACAGCTACTACAAGAAACTAAAAATTAGATGTTTATAGTTTTAAATTTCGCAAATTGACAAATCACTTAATGAGTTATTCACCCACTCTTAAGTACTCTAGATGCATTTAGAGTTGCCTGGGAATTAAATTTCCATAGTAGTTAGTCACATTCTGGGAACATGTATGACTTAAAATATGTTCAGTTACTGTCAGAAGCTTAATTTTTTATACACAATAATCACACAAGCATTTTTAGGCAAATCCTGTTAATGCCTGAAAACACCTTAATTTTTTTTTTTGGTAAAAAGTAAGAAATTTTATTACCAAAACGGAAAAAAACATACATCCTAGAAAGCCACCCATAACCAAACTGACTCAGTCTAGTTAAGACGGCTCAAAACAAAACACACTATACATGAAATCAAACAAAAACCAAACAAAAATCACCAAACCAGCCCCAAAACACTCAAAAAACAAGCCCAATGAACAAGGCCTAGGCAAACAGCAAAACCATCCTACAGCACACAAAGACAGCAGACAAACAAAGCCACAAGGATCAACACTAGAACACAGCAAATAGCAATAGCAGCAAGCAGCAAGCCAGCCACAGCAGCAGAACAGCACCCAGCAAGCAAGCCACCACAACAGCAAACTTGCAACATAGCCACAACCAGCCTGCTCACCAAAAGCATTTAAGCAGGCAGTCCAGCCACGACAGCAGATCAGCAACACAAACAGCAACACTTCACTCATCTTGTTGCTGCACCTGTGTCTGTTGCTGTTGCTGCAGTTGTGTCTGTTGCTGTTGTTGCTGCAGCTGTGTCTGAATATGAAATCAGCAACACAACAAAACGATTTCACCTCCAACACCAACACAACAAAACGATTTCACCTCCAACACCAATTCCATCAAACCTCCCAGTTGAAACATCACCATTCAAACAACCTAACACTCATTCTCAAACAAAGAATTACACCCCTAATCTCCAAAACAAAACGATTTCACCCAAATTAAGGCATAACAATGAAAAATTAGGGGAAACTCAATTAAACAATCATAATCAAATTAATCAAAACATTCACAAAAAATATGAATATGAAGAAGAAAACTTACTAACAAGAGCTTTACGATAAGCTTGATAAACTTCACGAATTAAAATCCAGAAACTTCACGAACTAAAACCCCAGAACCTACTTCACGAATTAATCACGAATTCTTGCTGCCTGCCATTAATTACATTCACAAATTCAAATTATTTACCAATTAATATAACAATACATTAGAAATTAAATACAATATTATGCGAAAAAAATTTAAAGATTAAATTTGACAAAGATACCTCGATTGAGAGAAGCGATTAGATTAGGATTTTGATTAGGATTTTGATAGAATTCGAATTTTGCCTAATTAGACCACGAATTACAAATGTCTGGAAGAGCTCTATTGCAATTTCACGTAGAATTGGAGGAATATAGAGATTGAGAGAGGGATTTTGATTAGGTTTTTGTTTTGATTAGGATTTCGGTTGAGAGATGGAAGAACTGCTGCAGCGCTGCGTGGAAGAAGTGGGATTTTCTTTTTTTTTTTTTTTTGATAATGGAAGTGGGAATTTGGATTTTATTAAAAAGTAAGTGGCGGGTTTATTTTGTCCTTTACCAACGCTTATCTGCAGCGCTTTTGTTATGCGCTTCTACATTGAGCGTATTTTAATTAAATCAGCACTTTTATTGGGTTGCGCGTCTAATTAAGCGCCTCAATAGGCTTGTTTTGTACTAGTGAATCCTACACTTGGTATCAGAGCAAGGAACAATTGAGCTCAAGTATTGTAATACTTCTGAGCAAGTTGCGGATATTTTTATTAAGCCCCTGAATCTAGACACATTCCAAAGATTTAGAGAAATGCTTGGAATGAAGATTAAAGTTTGATGGGTTGTGTTGAAAGCCACAAACTTTAATATTTGGCATAACTATTATTAGATTACTATTGTTAAAATAAAATTAATTATGAGAGATTTTTAATGAGAGTAATTCTGAACCTCAATATTTTTAGCATCATAAGAGTTATATATAGCCAAAATTGTCATAAACTACCTATTAAATGTCTGATTTTGTGAACAACTACCTAATAAAAACTTTCAGTTACTAAACTACCTATTATAATTCTTCCGGTTTGGTAGCACTACCACGTATTGTTTTTCTCGAATTTTTCCACACCAAAATTCTCTAGAGTGGGCCCCACCATTAACAAATTCTCTCTTTTTTCACACCAAAATTCATGATTTCCTCCCTCTTGATTTCCCCTCTTTTTTCACACAAAAATTCTCTAGATCCCCCCCCCCCCCCCCCCTC
>PYUH01000463.1:474769-509741 GCA_016808085.1 Suaeda aralocaspica
CCCCCCCCCCCCCCCCTTTCAATCCTTTCTTTTTATAACACCAAAATGTCCATTGTTATTAGCTGTTCTTCTTTCTAATTTCTTCCCACCTATGGAAGGTGCTAGCTTTTTCATCATCTCCCCTTTATTTTCTAGGGTTTTAAAATTTCAATTTCACTTGTATATAATTTATGCTCTAATTTCAATTTCAATTGCAAAATTTCAACGTTGGCAAAACTAGTTTAATTTAAGCAAAATTAGTTTCAGAAAAAGCTGACAATTTATAGATGAAAAGAAGAGAAACTAGAATTTAATGAAAAAATTATTAAGCACATGCAATTCATAAATTTAGTTTATATAAAAATGGTTAGTAGTGAGAGGAAGAGGGTTTCTAAAAGTGCTCAAAGTGACACATATAAATTGAGAACCTTGATGCCAAACCATATATTGAGAACTTTGTAAGATGGAAAGAAAAAGAAAAATTGTAGAAGAAACTAGAAAAAAATAAATAAATAAATAAACAGAGCATGAGGGAGGGGATAGATTGAATGAGAGAGAGAGAGAGAGTACAAAGTTTATGTAATGAGCAAGAACACTTTAAATAAAACGGATTAATAAATTAATTAAAACTAGCTAATTAATTTAAAAGAGAGAGAGTTAGTTAGTAGTGGGGCCTACTTGTCGGAAAAATTTTAAAAATACAGTATGTTTAGTAACTGAAAGTTTTTATTAGGTAGTTGTTCACAAAATCGAACATTTAATACGTAGTTTCTAACAATTTTGGCTTATATATATGTAACTTTTACTCTATTGTAATATATGGCATAAGAAAAAAAAATAAAATAGTGAGAAATGAATATAAGGAGCAAATTTTATATTTATATAAGTTTTGTTTATTATTTTGGGTTGTAACCCATACTTGTTTCCTTGCTCCATACACCTTTGCTATTATTTGAGTTAGCAATTCGTAAATTGTTTTTAACTCCTACAGCCTTTAATCGATCTTTTCAAGTTAAAAATGCTACTTGGTATAAGATAAGTTGCTAGAATTCATTAAAATAAAAGATTTAGATTATTAGCTGCTTGATTTTTTTTTTTTTTTTGGCAAGATATAGTATTACATATCAATATCCAACAATAATTATTAATTATTAGATAAAGCTTAAACTAATTAAGCTAGTTTAGTTAGACGGTGATATTGAAGCACAAACAACAGATGAAGCATGCTCCATCTTATGCAATTCAACCCCTGCATTGCAAAAGTTAGCAAAAGCCCGCATATATTTCCTTCCATAACTTTGTAACGATCCACATTGTACTTCATAAGTTGATACCATTGCTTTGAGACAATCCCAATCATCAACAACCGGTAACCCTATCGGCCTTACCATTGTTAAATGCGAAGAGCCATCCTTATCACCAAATAACATTCGCGCTATTGCTTCAACATTTTGATCCAAATGTTTCCTTTGCCACAACACTTCATTTAGTCGCGTTTCTGCTTCCTTTCTTTGCTCCGATCCTTCTGGAGCTCTTCGCACCTTCTGTTTGAAGTATATTAAGTCAGCTTCACGTTGCTCGACACTAACCATCGGAATCTTACTATACGCAATTGCCTCCTTGGATTGCTTCTTAAGGTAGCTACTTTGGTGTTGCAGAAATTGATGGTTACTTGATGAATAATTCAATACAAAGTAAACACCGAGATGTTCTTTACTCATTTTAAGATCACCATATTTCATTACATGAGACATGTTTGTCCTTTTTTTCACCTGCATTCAACGTATGCATTGTTACATATATGAGCTATATATTAGTCTTGTTTTTAGTCTCTTTAGTTTAGGACAATGTCTTTACACTTTCATATATACAAAATAGTAAGTTTATTTTATGAAAATTAAAATCAAAATCACTATAACGTTGATTAATATAATATATCTTACCAAGGCATATTGTTCCTCCAAAGTTTCCTTTGTTGGATCTTCTTTGTCACTATTAAAAACAACAATAGAAAAAAAAATAAAATATGAGAACATCAATGCAACAAATAATAATTGTGACAGACTAATAAGATTAGTTTATTACATATTTCATGGTAGAGCATATAAATTAGTTAGTTTATTAGATGAATTATATATATATATATATATATGTATATAATGCGTAACAATTGACTATACCTATCTTCAAGCCAAGAAATACTATACAAGTCACCCAAACATGTAGCGTATTCATCATCTCCACTACAATAGGTTGCCCAGCTACTCTCGTGAGGGTTTGACGCAGTTGTCACAAATATGTTCAGATTACTTGGCAATAAACCATCAAAAATGCTTCCAGATTCACAAGCTTCAACATAAATAACCTGCAAAATTTAGGTTCGCTTTTATCTCATGCATTAAGCATATTTCTCATATGTGCAATTTTATCATGCATGTATTTTTAATTAATAACATAACAATATATATTTAATGGCTTTTTTTCACAAGGTACCCTTGAGGTTTACCGGGTCGCACACTTGCCCGGGGTACCTCTATAATTTAAAATGCACCTTGTATCCTTATTAAGTTTTGATTGTGCACCATATGCCATTATATATGTTAATTTTCCGTCAATTAAATATTATATTATTTATGTTAGATTTGAGTTAGATTTTGTGGTAGCGGTGGTTGTTGTGATAGGGCGGTGGTGAAGGATAATGGTGATGGCAGTGGTGGTAGCTGATACCTTCAGTTAAATATAATCTTACTAAAAATTTAACAATAATCATTAAGCAACTACTAAATTATTTTAATTTCATAAATTTTTTAGGTGACGACATTATCGTAATTTTACAATAATTATTGAGGAAAGGATGAAAGTTAATGGTCTTATTTAATTATAGAATTAAATTATATATTTATACTATTGTCTTACCGATGAAAATCTAAGAGAATGACATTTGACGCATAACCAAAACTTAATAAGGGTATGTCTTGTATTTTTTAAACAATAGGAGTACCTCGTGCAACTTGATTAGAGATGGCAGTTCAGGCCGAGTCCGACCCTACTCCGCCCCGATCCGAGGAAAAAATCCGCCTCCGAAACTGCCTTAAAATAATCCGCTTCCGACTCCGCCAAAAAAATCCGACTCCGAGTTTAAGTCGGAGTCGGATGCTAAAAATAATCCGAGTTATCCGACAATTAATCCGACTCAACTGGATCTCCGACTCCGACTCTACCGGATCTCCGACTCCGACTCCGCCTTATTTCTCTACTTATTAGGTATAATAATTATTATCATTTATTTTATTATCATTATCATTATTTCTACTAAACTAATACTACTATTATTTATGCATTAATATAACTAATTTTACACATATATGACCACTACTAAATGGTTACCAACTTATTATTAGAGTTGGCAATTCAATCACTCCGCTCCGACTGCCTCCGCTTAAATCGGAGGGACAAAAATCCGCTCCGACTCCGCCACGAAAAAATCCGCTTCCGACTCCATTTAAATAATCCGACCCAAGTCCGACTCGTTGCCATCCCTAAACTTGATAAACCTCAAAGGTACTTGGTGAAAAAGCCATATATAATTATTCAAGGCATAAAGCCTTAAAATAAGGAATTAAGTTACGTTGGTGTTACCATGCTTTTGTAGGCACGGGAAGCGTGCTTCTTCTTCAAAACATCTATGAGATCCTTGGCATATAATGATTCCGACTCACCAGGCATAGCTACATAATTACACGATTAAGAAAAATAAGTATAAAAATGCTGCAAAGCATGAAATCACATGCTATTTAAAGGACGCATTTGATCATGAATGAAAAACTCTACGAGTTGTATTTCATATTATGTGTAACAATTGGGTATTCATATAAGGCAAAAAAAAAAAGTTGCAGATAACATGAAACAAATATAGTAGGTGAATTGAGGTTTGATTAAAAATTACATACCAAGTATACCGGGAGCACCATGGTCAGAATAGTATATAAATACATGATCGTTTGGTCCACTCTTCAACACCTTTCCACTGCCACCTTTTATAGCCGTTTTATTACCTTCTATCACAGCCAACACATTACTTGCCGTCAAATTGCTTCCTGTATAATCCTATATTTTTCGTTTAATCAAGGAAATACCATTATCACATGATCATCATTGATCAATCAAAATTAATTAACAAAAGTTACTGGAATTAATTATGGGCAATTTGATTCAATCCATATAATGAATAGAGTAGAGTATATACTACACTACATTGAATAAAAAAGATGAATGAACTAATTAAATCCAAAAATATAACTAACCTTGGGAACATGTGGATACAAATTTTTTCCATGTGGTCGGTTTATAATAACACCTTGTTTTGGATTTTCTCGATGAAATGCAATATCATCGTACATGAACACTATAATATTTTCGTCTTTCAATCCTCCTTTTCTCATTATATGATATGCATGACATACATCTGCCTGCGAAGTCAAACAAACCATTTTGTAATCAATTAAACTAGCTTAGCGTTTACAATGTAAATACAAATTAAGCGAAAAATTAAGTAAACATGGATGCATGCAAAATAATTTAGTGGTCTACTAATTAATGATTCACATCTTCTTCTCTAAAAATTAATTGCAACAATTAGACCAAAAATCTCATTTCTCGATGTTTTTGGTCAAGTAGTTACAATTAATTTAGAGTATAGGAAGTATGTATGTCAATGTGTCACGCATGTATCTAGTGTCCCACAATAATATCTTACATTTCATGTATGTCGATTAGCGGTACTCAATTACTCATTAAGTCATATACTCCCCCGGTTTTTTTAGTTGCTACATTAGGGTTTTTGACACTATTCACATTATAATTTTAACTCATTTTAGTGTTTAATAGATATATAACGAAAAATATAATCATATGGGATCTTGTTTGATTCGTCTCGATATATATATTTTCTGAATATATAATTTTTAAAAATTTTTATTATACCAAACTCGAAATATTAATTTTATAAGTTGCGTTCTTGGGAGATACGAAAAAGTAAATGTAGCAACTAAAAAAGACTAAGGGAGTATAATTATCGGTAATCAAACTACATACATACAAATTAAATAAATGAATAAGAAAATGGATATATGAAGCCGGATAATTAATTTAAGTAGCATGAAGTACCTGGTGTCTGTAATTCTCATAGCCGTTAGAGCCAGCCACTAAGACTGCCCATTTAGTACCTCCAATTGAATCAATATCATCATTAAACTTTTTGAAAGTTTCACTTGATAAACGACCTTCAGCAATAATGGAGGAGAAATTTATTAATAATAAGAATGCAAAACCAATGTTGAAACTCACCATCACCCTTTCTAAGTGACACAAACCCTTGTAGATATTTTTATAATAATTTTGTATAAAATTGCTCACAATGCATGTGACTAATTAGATTATTTAGTAGAAAATATTTAACTGGTGAGACCAGGGGTTATATTTATAAGCTTATAAATGAAGTCAACATTTTATTTGCATGATACCTAAATTAGTTAACTGTGGGCTTCCAACTTTGCGATACAATAAGAAGGGCTATATTAATAAGTTTAAATAAATATAATAAAAGGGCAATATACTTCCAATGCTTTATTTTATTTAAGTTTTGTACAAAAAATTGTATAAATATTTGGTAAGTCTATTGTATAAAAAATATATACTAATTAAAAAATTAAAATACAACCCCCTCAAAAAAAAAATAAAAAAAAAAAACAAACAAACAAACAAAACAAAAAAAAAACAAAAACAAAAACAAAAAAGTCTAAAAATGCACAAGTAGGAAAAACTCTACTTGTAACCCCCCATATGTAATGGGTATTACATTGTCTGTTACAAATGCACCTTTTGTAACGGACAAAAGTCGGTTACACACACATGAATAGAATGGAGGGAAATCATGATTTATGGCTAAAAGTTCTTTTCAATTTATAATTTCTGTAACAATACTCAATTATATATGCCTATATTTTATATTTGACCATCCAGTTGTAATATATATTCTTTTAATGGTTAAAATTACAAGAAATAAAAAAGAGATAACTTGTAACGTCCAAATTAAATGAGCATGACATATAAGTTTTATTTTTTATTTTTTTTTTTGAGAAAGCATGACAAATAAGTTGATTACACACTTGTTTGCTGATGCCACGTTATTTATTTTTCAAATTTTTTCTTAGTTTTAAAAAGCAGTTGTATAATAGGAGCCCTGAGCTTTTCATTTATTTATTTTATATAACATTAGTAATGTTATATAAATAATTCTAACAATTTAAATTAACTACAATTAAAATGAATTTCCTAAAATACCCCCAAATACCCTCAAAATCCACTTCTGTTGAAATGCATAGCTAATCCCAAATCACCATTCAGCCTAAACAACCGGCCACTCAGGGCCGTATCACAGGAGGTATAAGGAGCCTCACCACACAGGGCTCAACATATATAGGGCCCTCAAATTTTAGGTTTTCTGTACTGTTATTGTCTATAATATATAATATCTAACTTATTAATATAGGGGCCTAATTTATTTATTTTTTTAACAGGGCCTCTCAAATTTTGTCACGGCCCTGTAACCACTGGTCATCATAGTTAAACGATGGCTCACCACCATCTCCAACTTAAACCACTATGGATTACCTCCTGAAACTATTACAATTACAAATCACTCAAACCTCCATTCGCATCACCACTACAAGAAAAACGTCGATTAGCGACGGAATCTTTCCGACGGACCAATATACCGTCGGAAATTGTAGATATTTGCGACGGATTTTTTTCCGTAGCAAATTTGCGACGGAATTTTCCCGTTTTCGACGGAATTTAAAAAAATTGTTGAATGAATTAAAAATTTTTGATAAAAATAATTAGTGACGGAATTTTCCATCGGAAATTTGCGACGGAATTTTCCTGTTTCCGACGGAATTTTAAAAAATTGTTGAATGAATTAAAAATTTTTGATAAAAATAATTAGCGACGGAATTTTCCGTCGCAAATTTAGTCATTTTGCGACAGAAAATTCCATCGCAATTTTGAAAAACAGTAAAAAAAAAAAAAACCTACTCAACCCTATTTTTTCTCCCTCTTCTTTCTTCTCTTCTTTATTTCTCCATTTGCCTCCTCCTTTCTTCTTCTCTCTTTCTTCTTTCTTTTCTTCTGCTCTTCTTTCTCCCTCTTAATTTCTTTTTTTTTTCCTTCTTTCTCCCGTCGCCTCTTCTCTTCTTTCTTCTTTTGTTTTTCTCTCACCACCACCACGGCAGCACTCCTGCCGTCTCTTCGCCTTCTTTTATTTTAAGGGTGAAGTTTGACCATGAAAACCCTAGATCTAGGGTTTTCATGGTCAAATTTCACCATTAAAATAAATTTGCTTGATGTATAAAGAAGGTATGTGTTTACAACGTTTGTTTTTTTTCGTTTTTTTTTTCTTTCCTTTTTTTATTTTTGTTGTTTTTCATTTTACAATTTTTGTTGTTTTTGGATTTTGGATTGTGGAAAAATGTCTGTTTTTTGGTGGATTGTGATTATTTGGGTTTGATTTACAGTTGATTTGGTGGTTTTGGGTTTGGGTTATGGTGAGATGGCTGAGGGTGTGTGGGTTTTCAGGTGAGGGTTAGTGGGTATGGGCGGGTGGATTTTTGGGTCTAGGTTTGGGCGAATTTGGATGAGGGTTAGTGGGTGTGGGTGGGTGGGTTTTTTGGGTCTAGGTTTGAGCGAATTAGGCTGAGGGTTTTGTGGGTGTGGGTGGATGGTGGGTTGGGGTCGGGGTTTGGGGGTTTGGTGGAGTTCAGCGGGTGGGGGTTAGTGGTCTGGGTGGGTGGGGAAGGGTGGGGTGGGTGGGGGTTAGTGCGTCGGTGGGGGGGGGTTAATGTGTCTGGGTTAGTGGGTCTGGGTGGGGGACGGGTCTGGGCGTGGTTGTGGGTAATGTGGTGGTTTGGGCGTGGTGGTGGGGTGGGTTTGTTGAGGTGGTGAGGTGGCTATTGCTGCCTCACCGCCTTTTTCTTTTATTTTGATGGTTTTGTTTTGCGACGGAAAGTTCCGTCGGAAATTTCGTCACAAATCAAAAACTCAAATAGTCAGAAAAATATCGAAATTTCGTCGCTAATTCCGTCGGAAAAGTTTTCCGATGGAAATTCCGTCGCAAATTCTTGTTTTTGCGTCCGACGGAAATTCCGTCGCAAATTCTTGTTTTTGCGACAACTAAATTTCCGAAGGGCATTTTCCAACGGAATTCCGTCGCAAATAACTGTTTTTTTTATAGTGCACTACCATCAGGGTTCACAGCCAATACGCTCCACCATCAACCAAATCTTTGGCCCTATAACACCATGTATGTATCCCCATTCGCATTACCACCACCAAAATTTGCTTCCCCCATTATGATTTACACCCTCCACATGTACCGCCACAACTAATTTCACAAAGAGACTAACCCTAACCTTAGCAAAATAATTCGACAATCGAATTCACACACTCAAATATTTTACCTTACAGTTCTAACCCTAGAAAAAAAAATTAGTGATGGTGGCAGTGTTTTCACATAAGAATATAAGTGTAGGTGACAAAGATCTAGGTGGAGGGAGGTGGCGAAGGTACGTAGTGTAAGACATGGGTAGTGGTTGTGTCATGGTGGTGCTTTATGATTAAGGTGGGTAAAAGAGAGAATGGGGGAGAGTGGCATGATGAGTAAATAAAATGTGAAAATTTTGAATTGGATATATATATATATATATATATATATAGTTAGTTAGTTAGCTAAAGCAATTAGAAATAGGTAATAATCTAAATGATTACTTTATTTAAAAAAATATTTAGAGTTCAGTGCTACTTTTAATAATAAAAAAATACTGCTAACACTAGAAAAAAATGTGAAAATTAGAATTGGAGATTTAAATGTAGTGTAATATCCCATATTTTCATGTATTTTAATAATTTAATTTTATATTTTATGCGTATATTTTTAGTATTTTTATTGAAAAATTAAGTTCAATAAATATATTAAAGAAAGAAAATTTAAATTAATTGTTACTTAAAATAATTATTTTATGTTTTCTAAAGTTTATAAATTATATTTTATGTCACTTTGAATTTTATTAAATATTTTAACAAGTTTCTAAAATTAGAATTTTCAAGGTTTCCTAAATTAATTGTTTTTAAAACAAGGGCACAAAAGTAATTTTAAGCATTAAAGGTATTTATGTAATTGCACCAAAACTTACTTTGGGCCTATAAATACCCCGTACTAGAATTTTTAGATTTATTATGCCAATTTGAGAGTTAGGATTTCAAGAAAAAAAAATAGAAAAAAAAGGAGGGTCGAATTTCAGGAAAAAAAAAACTTCAAGCTTCGAACTCCTCCGTCGCCGGTCCCGTCGTCGTTGCTGCTGCCCCTCGCGTGCGCCACCTGCTGCTGGCACCACCTTCCGCCGGACATCACCCTCGCCGGCTTTCTTCCTGCCCTACTTAGGTATATTTCGAGCCGTATTTAAAAATAAAAAAGCTTTTTCTTCCTCTTTTTCTTTTTAATTCAATTATGCATAAATTAATGTTTATAATCTAGGGCATGTTTACATCAACTGAAAACAACTGAACTGAACTGAAATAAGTTTTTTATGAAGGATTAATGATTAGTGATATGTGTGGTTTTTATGGTGTTTTTCCCCCATGTTTTGAGTCAATTTTATGCCTAAGAGTTGTGTTTTGGCTTGATTTTAGCTCATTTGGTGTTCTTTGGCTAATTTGAAGTGTTTCACCAAGTTTGATTGATGTCATGTGATTATAGAGCTTTTTGGTTTGATTTTATCATTTGCGGTTGTTATGCTCGGTTTTGGCATGTTTTGTGTTTTCAGGAAGGAAGCTGAGAAGCTTGGACCGAATGAGAATGACATGTGCATGGGAATGCATGCCAAATAAGTTATGGAAACAAGCCATGAAAATTTTATGAAGAAATAAAGCGATAAGAAAGCAAAGAAGCTCCGACGTGTTTATGCGCCCGCACAAACTTGCCATGCGCCTGCATTTAATTCCTGAGCAGTCTTCATAGGGCTTCTGGAGTACTGATGCGGGCACACAAAAGTTTTATGCGTCCGCATCAGCGCTCCTCCAGAATTTTGAGGACTTTTATTTTTTCGTGCTTTAACTTTGTAAACCCAATTTTTGGGGTATTAAGGGCACGACTTCCTAGGAAAAAGACGTATGCTTTTCATAATTTAGAATTACTCTTTGAGGGTTTTTATTAAGCACTTTTTCTCTCTCAAAAATTAGATTAGGAATTAGGGTTTGTTCTCAACATTATTTCAATTCAATTCAAAGTTCTTCAATTTGGTAATTCCTTTTACTTTTATTCTTTTGCTTAGTTTAATTTATGCTCTTTAGTTTCATTAGTTCAATTAATTTAGTTTATTTGTTGATGTCAATTAGTTTTAATTATTAATTATTTCATGAATTTAATTATGAATTCTATGATTATGATTGCTTTAATTTTCACGTTCATGAGTGAGTAGTTAATTTTCTAGAGTTAGGGAAAACTTTAATAATTAATGGACTAATTAACTTAGATTGTTTCGATTTTGCAATTAATAGTCAAATTCCTATTATTGGCTTGTTTGTTTACAATTGAATTGTGTGCATATTTAGTTGTAATTTTGGTGATTGTCGAATTTGATGCCGAGAGGTAAAAATACCACAATAAGACCACTGAATAATAGGCGGAATTAGCCTAGGCATGAGTGAGAGCCGCTAGATGAGTTTCGAGGGAGTCTAATTTCGAGAGAATTAGTGAGCCTAATTTGACGATAATTGTGAGATTGAACGTTCTTTGTTAGTGAATCCATTAGTTGTTCTTGGTGACCCGAATGACCCTAGGTTTAAATTATTGGTTTTAATCACTGTCATTTCCCTTAGTTAATTAGTAGTCAATTAGTTAATCAACATTTCTTAACCAAGGCCCTTTACACGGTTTAAGCTTTTTAGAACTAATAGAGTTCAATTGCTTCCGTGAGGATCGATCCCTACTTCCCTAGCTACATTATTTAGATTTGTTTGGTTTATTTTTGATAGGTGTGCGATAGCCTCATCAAATTTTGGCGCTATTGCTGGCAATTTTTAATTTTGTTAGTCAGGTTTTTACTGTTTTCTTTTTATTTTTCTTAGTCTCAAAGAACTATTTGGTTCTTTGAGGCAGTTTCTCATCTTTGCTCGGAGTTTTCATGTTGTGCAGGTTTACAGGTTTATGCAAAACGACCACGAGCATGATATTTTCATTTTCCCTGAGCCCGAGCAAGTATTTCTGAAGCGGTTGAGACGTAGTAGACGCCGAATATTTCTCCCCCGATTTGTGGAGGAGAGTGTTTCTGATCTGTCTCAGTTTTTTGAGTTCACTTTCAACCCTTTGTTTGAAGGTTATTTAGAGGTCGAGATGGCTGCCGAAGGAGAAGGACAAGGTAGAAGACCGCCACCTCCACCACTGCCGCCGCCACCTGCGGTCCGTTCATTGAGAGACTATTCCTTGCCTAGTATGGAGTCTATGGCTGGGGGTTATTCAGTGTCTGATACTGATGCTGCTAACTTTGAACTGAAACCGGCTCTTGTGAATATGGTTGAACGAAATCAATTTTCAAGGACATTGAAGGAGGATCCGAACTTACACTTGCAAAATTTCCTCCAATATTGTGATACTATCAAGCAACAAAATGTGTCTAAGGACTACATCAGGAGGAGAATGTTCCCATTTTCGTTGAAGGACAAAGCTAGAACCTGATTGAATGATCTTTATATGTCTATAATTACTTGTTGGGAGGATTTGGCTCTTGCTTTTCAGAGGAAGTATTACCCCCCTCCCCCAAGAGAACTGCTTTTATTGAGGAGCCAAATTACTAATTTTAATCAGGAGACAGATGAGTCACTTTATGATGCTTGGGAACGGTTCAAGGAGCTATTGAGAATGCATGTGTCCTCATCATGGGCTTGAGAAGTGGTTTCTGGTTCAATCATTCAACAATGGTTTGGGCAATGAGAGTAGAGCTTTGTTAGATTCTGCTGCTAATGGTCGATTCATGAACCAGAAGGTCAATGCTGCATATGAACTGATTGATGAAATTGCTACTCATAACTCACAGTTTGGTAACCTTCCAAGAAGGGTGGAAAACATGTAGTTGATGATAAGTATGAGAGTTTGGCTTCACGGATCAATGCTATAAGCCAGAAGCTTGATAAGATTGGCACTTCCTCTCCTCCATCGATGTCTGTAGCTGCTATGTCTTCCCATTTTGGAGGCAATGATCCCTTCTGCGATACATGTGGATGATTTGGTCACAATTCTTTGTCATGTCATAGTCCTATAGAGCAAGTGTGTGCATTCCCGGTCTACAAGAACAATCTGTTCTCCAACACTTACAATCCAGGCTACAAGGATCATCCATATTTCTCTTATAGAAGCACCAATGTCCAGAATCCACAGCCTATGTCCCAAATGCAACAACCGCAGCAGCAGGAAATGTAGAGGTTCTAACCTCAAGGTCCATCACAGCCACCTAGGTTCACTAGACCACCATTTAACCCAGGACCACCACAGCACACTAGTGAGTTAGTAGATTTGAAGAATATGATGTCACAGATGCAGAAAAGTATAGAGGCCATGCAAACTCACAACAAGCACTTGGAGACTCAAATAGTTCAGATTGCTCAATCAAATGCTCAAAGGCAACCAGGCACCCTTCCATCACAACCTACACCTCCAGTATCACAAGCTCCGCAGAATCCCCCGAGGGACCATGTCAATGCCATTACTTTAAGGAGTGGAGCTTCTTATGAGGGTCCAAAAATGGCTACTGATGATGCTACTTCCGATGTTGCAACTGGAACTAAGAAGACCAATGATGTGGTGATTGAAGACTTAAAGGTAGAGACAGTTCCAGTTAAGGAGGCTGAAGCACCTAAGGAGAAGGTAGATGACACATCGATTGATACGATCCTGAGGCCACAGGTTAAGTTGCCCTTTCCGAACCGGGTGACCAGGAGTAAGAATGATAATCATTTCAGTAAATTTTTAGCTATTGTTAAGAATTTGCAAGTTACTGTTCCTTTTACTAATTTGAACTCAAATTCCTACTTACACTAAGTTTTTGAAAGACATTTTGAGCAGGAAACGCGAGTTGAGTGTGGTGGAAACCGTAGCGTTTACGGAGGAGAGCAATGCTATATTGCAAAACAAGTCTCCACCTAAGCTGAAGGGCCCGGGAAAATTTTCTATTCCTTGTAACATTGGCCCCCTGTTCATAGACAAAGCTTAATGTGATTTAGGGGCTAGTGTCAGTGTCATGCCTTTGTCTATTTGCAAAAAGCTTGATATGGGTGATTTGAAGGTCACTAACATTACTTTGCAGATGACAGATAGGACAGTGAAGTACCCTAAAGGTATTTTAGAGGATGTCCCGATGAGAGTAGGGAAATTCTTTATTCCTGTTGATTTTGTAGTGTTGGATATGAAAGAGGATGCACACATCCCTATTTTTCTAAGTAGACCATTTTTAAATACTGCAGGAACTGTTATTGATGTAAAGAATGGAAATTTGACTCTTTCTGTAGGTGATGACAAGGTTACCTTCAACCTTGATAGTGCATTGAAAAGTCCTATGATAGAACAATCGTGTCATGCAATTTATACTCTTAATGGAATTGTTCTTAATGACTTGCCTTGATCCCCTAATAAGGATCTTCTGGAAGCTCCTTTGTGTTTGGATTCTATTGCAGGTGATGAAAATGATGCTAATAACAAGCTATGTCAGGATCAAAAGAAAAGAAAATCCCGTCCCAAGAAACACCGGAAACCTCGAAAACAATCTTCTCATGCTTGTAATGTGAATACGACATATGATGAGGTTTTTACCAAGGAACGTGAGGCATTTGAGCAACCAATAACTCCTAATTGCTTTGATTGCCTAACTATATGGGGTTCACGTTCACTCTTTGATCCTCCATGAGCTATGAGGTAACACGGTCAAGCTAATGACCCTAAACAAGTGCTTCTCGGAGGCAACCTGAGCTTTCTATCCCTTTAACTCTTTTTGTGTGTTTTTGATGTGTTTTAGTTTATTTTCGTAATTTTTAGTTAGTTTGTGTTCGTGTGTTTTTGTGTGTCTTTAGGTATAATTGAGTAACTAGGGTTTTTCGGTAGAATTCCGAAGTCCAAAGTCTAAGTCAAGGTTAAGATGAGTGAAAAAGAGAAAGTGAAAATTTATTAAGTGTCAAAGAGAAGAAAATGAAGTGATCGGGGTGAAACAGGGTAGATGCGGACGCATGGGGGTTTTATGCGCCCGCATCAGACCCCCATAAGTCTTCAAAACTAAAAGAAGGAGTCTGATGCAGATGCATGAGAAGTTTATGCGCCCGCATCAGACCTCTTGAAGTCCAATTTTTTTTTCCCGCCCAAATCTGCGCAAGAACGTCATTTTGAAACGGTGATAACGTTTTCTCTAGGATGTTCCACGAGACATACAACCTACCGTTGGAAAGCTCTATGAGTCTACTTTTCAATGCAGCAGGAATATGATTAATACAAATTATACTTTGTGAGATATGATCCAAACAGTGCGAGGTGGTCAAATCTCAATCCGTGTATGCTACATGCAATAGGCCAATAGCATTTACCACCCATGCCTCTCCTTGCACAACTTCTTCCACTTACCCATATACATCATTTTACACCCCCATGACTCCCTAAACCCCTCCACCATCTCTTTTCCCTCTTACTTTACTCCCTTCAGCACTGAGGACATTGCTGAGTCCGGCTTGGGGGAGGTATGTTTTATTTGCTTTCTTAGTATAGTTTTTATTACTTTCTGGTGTAGTTTTTACTTCTTTCGTAGGATTGTTGCATGGTTTGTACCGTCCATTAGGGGCGGGAGTTTACATGTGACCAAAAAATTGTACTGCTTTCCTAGTTTAGTGTAGTTTAGAGAAAGAATCCATTTTGCGAATGGCTAGCCACTCGTCCCAGCTTGTGTTGTTTATGAGTTTTGACTTTTCATGTACCCATGTGCTTAAATTTTTGAAAACTTCATGATGCTTGTATTCAGATGAGTTTACTTATGTGATTTGCCGGGCATGTCTTTGTCTTAAATTGCTAGCATTCCTTGTATTTGTCAACTCTGTCTAACTTTGCTTGGGTCTAGGACTTGATGACGTGTTGTATGCCCAAGATTGGCTTGGGGGAGTCATATGGTGGTTTATTGTGGTTGTTGATAGTTGTGATGGTGTATTTGGAGGATTTGGTGAAATTATGAATTTTTGATGTACAGGAGGTTCTACAAGTTTCACATTAAGGCTCTGCGTACCAATGACTGGAATTTTGTTTTAAAACACAAGGTGTGATTTGTAAATGTGATTTGGAGTCCGGTTATGTACGTGTGATGGTTCGGTCTTAATGGCTAACTATTAATAGTCGTGAAACTATAGCGAAATGAAAAAAAGAGGCAATGAAATTGAAAAAAAAATAAAGTGAAAAAAAACTGAAAAACAAGTTGAAATCGAATGAATGAATGAAAAGCTTGAATTTGGTTTATATTTGTGCTTTGAATGAAAATAAAGGTGTGAAGTGAATGAAAATTGAAAGGTTTGGTATGATTTGGTTGGAATTGGATGATGGGAGACATTGATATTATCGTATGATGTGTTGGTGAGTCTCCGATGTTTTATATGCGTATATCCCGCATTTTCCGCCACATTATCCCAAATTTATCCTACCCTTCACTCTAGCCCTACATTACAAGCTTATAAAGTCCTCTTTGATCTTCATGTGCATGCTTTAGTTGATTGTGGAAGAGTCCTTTGGCAAGGTCGTTGAGTATTAATTGCATTTCGAGTCGACTTTAGGATTGAGTGTATACCTTTAAACACTTGCATGAGGTGTGAGATATGGATTAGGGTTCTTCTAAACTTGCATTTAAACACTTTATTGCATTTTCATTCCAGCTTCTTATGGTTGGGTCGTGAGGGTGAGCTACATAGTTAGATGCTCAATTGAGTGGAGTGACAACCCATGAGCTACTCTAGTCATCGATCCATTGAACTTGCTTGGTTGGCTTTGTTTGACTTGTGTTTAGGAATGTGTAGCATTTGACTTGCTTTGATCTTGGTAAACTCGGATGAATCCTTGAGTTGTGATGCATATGGTTTTATGGGGTGAAAGTCATTTCGTTGTTTTTGCTCGGGACAAGCAAAGGCTCGGCTTTGGGAAATTTGATATGTGTGGTTTTTATGGTATTTTCCTCCTTGTTTTGAGTCAATTACATGCCTAAGAGTTGTGTTTTGGCTTTATTTTAGCTCATTTGGTGTTCTTTGGCTAATTTGAAGTGTTTCGCCAAGTTTGATTGATTTCCGGCGATTATAGAGCTTTTTGGTTTGATTTTATCATTTGCGGTTGTTATGCTCGGTTTTGGCATGTTTTGTGTTTTCAGGAGTACGGAAACCGAGTTTGGAAGGAAGCTGGGAAGCTTGGACGGAACGAGAATGACATGTGCATGGGAATGCGTGCCAAAGAAGTTATGGAAACAAGTCATGAAGAATTTATGAAGAAATAAAGAGACAAGAAAGCAAAGAAGCTCTGACGTGTTTATGCGCTTGCACAAACTTGCCATGCGCTCGCATTTAATTCCTGAGCAATCTTCATAGGGCTTCTGGAGTACTTATGCGGGCGCACAAAAGTGTTATGCATCTGCATTAGTGCTCCTCCGGAATTTTTGAGGACTTTTATTTTTTCGTGCTTTAACTTTGTAAACCCAATTTTTGGGTATTAAGGGCACGACTTCCTAGGAAAAAGACTTATGCTTTTCATAATTTAGAATTACTCTTTGAGGGTTTTATTAAGCACTTTTTCTCTCTCAAAAATTAGATTAGGAATTAGTGTTTTTTCTCAACATTATTTCAATTCAATTCAAAGTTCTTCAATTTGGTAATTCCTTTTACTTTTATTCTTTTTTGCTTAGTTTAATTTATGCTCTTTAGTTTCATTAGTTTAATTAATTTAGTTTATTTGTTGATGTTAATTAGTTTAATTATTAATTATTTCATGAATTTAATTATGAATTATATGTTTATGATTGCTTTAATTTTCATGTTCATGAGTGAGTAGTTAATTTTCTAGGGTTAGGGAAACCTTGAATAATTAATGGACTAATTAACTTAGATTATTTCGATTTGGCAATTAGCAGTCAAATTCCTAGTATTGGCTTGTTTGTTTACAATTGAATTGTGCGCATATTTAGTTGTAATTTTGGTGATGGTCGAATTTGATGCCGAGAGGTAAAAATACCACAGTAAGACCACTAAATAATAGGCAGAATTAGTTTAGGCATGAGCGAGAGCCGCTAGATGAGTTTCGAGGGAGTCTAAGTTCGAGAGAATTAGTGAGCCCTAATTTGACGATAATTGTGAGATTGAACGTTCTTTGTTAGTGAATCCATTAGTTGTTCTTGGTGACCCGAATGACCCTAGGTTTAAATTATTGGTTTTAATCATTGTCATTTCCCTTAGTTAATTAGTAGTTAATTAGTAGTCAATTAGTTAATCAACATTTCTCAACCAAGGCCCTTTACACGGTTTAAGCTTTTTAGAATTAATAGAGTTCAATAGCTTCCCTAAGGATTCGATCCCTACTTCCCTAGCTACTTTAGTTAGAGTTATTTGGTTTATTTTTGATAGGTGTGCGATAGCCTCATCAATAAGCAAAATAAAAGAAGAGCTGAACTGAACTGAACTGAAAGTTTTTAATGAAGGATTAATGATTAGCAAAATAAAAGAACAACCGAACTGAACTTAACTTAACGAAGCTGAACTGAACTGGTTTTAAGCTGAAGTAAACATGCCCTTAGTTTAAGCATGTTTTTATCATTTTAATCATGTTTTATAAAGTTATGATCATGTTTTAGGATTTAACGTTTATGTTTATAAACATGTTCATGAATTTATGAAATTAGGGTTTACGAAATTTATAGATTTATGATTTTCAATGATCTAAACTTTCATATTATGATCATAGATTGTTGTGGTATTAATTTGTGATGATTTTATGAAGTTTAGATTTTCAGTTGATTAATATTGCTGTCAAGTTGTTAAAGTTATGGAAACTAAGAATAAAAATATTATGAACATGTTTTGAAGCATGCACTACAAGAAAACAGCTTATTAGCGACGGAATTTTGCGACGGAATGTTTTTCCGTCGCAAATTCAGTAATTTACGACGGAATTTTAGTCCGTCGCAAATTTGCGACGGAATTATTACAATTGCGACGGAATTTTCCGTCGGTATTTTCCTACAAAAGTGCTTACAAAATTTAAGAAATTTGTGACGGAAAATTATATTTTGCGACGGAAATTTCCGTCGGAATTTTGCGACGGAATTTAGTCCGTCGGAAATTCCGTCGCAAAATTCCGACAGAATTAATTTTGCGGTTTAACTTGTTATTTTGTCGCGCAAAAACAAAAAATAAAAAAACCCTAACTCCTTCTTCTTCCCTCAAACCTTACTCCCTCTACACTCACTCGGCGGCTCCTTCTTCGTCCCTCCCTCCCTCTCAACACTCTCAAAAAAAAAAAAAAAACCCTAACTCTTGCTGTTCTTCCCTTCTTCTTCTTCGCCGTCTTGTTCTTCTTCGTCGTTGCTGCTTCTTCTTCGCCGTCTTGTTCTTCTTCTTCGCCGTCTTGTTCTTCTTCTTCGCCGTCGGCTTCTTCTTCGTCACAACTGCTTCTTCTTCGTCGGTAATTGCCTCAATTTTTCCTTCTGATTTTTGTCTTTGTTTCTCAATTTTTTTCGGTAATGTGCAATAATTCGTGAATTTAGAGAAAATTTAGAGCAATAATTCATGAATTTGCGAGTTTAAGGAGTTAAATTGAATTGGGGTATTTTTGAATTGAATTGAAGCTGTAAAATTGATTTCATTGAGTTTATTGGGGTATTGTAGCATACTTACTTGGATTTGTTGGGTTTGATTAATTTATGGGTTTACGCTTGGAATTTGTTGATTGTTGGGTATGGTGATGTGTGGTGGAGTACGAGACATCTGAAAAACTAGGGTCGGAATGGTGGTGTTCGGAGTGGATATGTAGGGTGGTAGTGGTGGTGTGTTGGTGTTTCGAAGGGAGTGCATGGGATGGTGTCGTTCTTGTTCAGTCTTGTTCTTGTAAAATTGTTCGCAATTTCAGTTTCAATTCATTTTGAAAATTGTTCGTTCCTATCGTCTTGTTCTTGTAAGCTTGTTCGCAATTTCAGTTTTAATTCAGTTGAATCGTCGTCTTGTGCTTCTTCTGTTTTAGTGGGTAACTTCGCAATTTTGAGACTTTCGTTTGAAGGCTTTAATCCCCAAATTTACAAAGGTCAATTCTTTTTCCGTTGAACTCCGATTATAATTGTTCTATTAATGCGATTCCTATTTATTTTATTGAATTGAAGCTTTAATTTTTGTGCATGTTATTAGGTTGTGATGATAATTTGTATCCATTTTCGTTCATAAATCTGCAGTTGAAATTGAGCCAATACCCATGTCAATATTTGGTGTAATTCAATCTTTTGTTTCAAAATGTTCGGAATTCGAATTTGTTTTGACCTTCATTTCAATACCCATGTCAATATTAGGTGTAATTTTTTATATCATACATTGAATTTTGTACATAGTTTATGATATAATTGTTTATTTTGTTTTATTTTTCTAGCTTCGAGAAAGTGTTTTGGTTGTCCAGTTTTATGATCAAACTGCGACTATACCAAGTATGATGCGGCGGAGTGTTTATGGCTTAGTGTATGTATTAATGAAAATATGAGATTGTTTTGTGAATTCTGGAGTAGATTGTTTTGATTGAGCCGTTGTTGTTGTCATGATGTGTAATGAACGCTTGTTGGAGATCCATTTACATGAAATGAAAATGTGTGTTGTTGTTTTATTGGTTTGCCAAGCAGAAACCTTATCTTGCATTCATTCATTGTTGTATTGTTGTCCCTAATAAATATTGTCACTCATATGTATGTGTGTTAATAGTGGTTAACATTGAATCAGGTAATCATGGACGGCGGTACTCATCGAGATGCACAGAAGAAGGGGAAAAAAGGTACTTCAAATATTCATGGTACCGTGATCAACTTGGGTGAGTCATCGCAACAACAGCAGCGTGGCAACGTCACACAGGATCATCATGGTCAAATTCAGATAGAGGTTCACACTCAGGTGAACCACCATGCTACTACCTCGGCGCAAGAATCAGGTCAAGCGACAGATGAGTCAGGGAGGCTGGTGTTGGACCCGACTTCGTTGTGGTAACAGTTTCATATGCATATCTTCGACACGCATTGTTGTAATTTTGTTTGCAACTGTCTTTCATTTCGTTAAACAATTATCTAAATTTGGTTGTTGTGTTCAGGTTTGAAGATGATAAGGTTAAGAGGTTGATAACGCAAACGATTCAGGGATACTACAACGCCCCTTGGAGAAATTACAAGGAAGTTGATGATGCCACCAAAAGTCACTGGTGGAACGTGTTTGGGGTATAAATTGTTTTAAGTAAAGTAAAAACTTGGTTTTTTACACTTTGTTTCACATTGAGTATGATAACTACATTTGATTTGAATCGCAGAGGCAATGCACTTGGGATCTCAGTTGGAACCTCAAGTTAGACAACAATTCGTTACAAGGCTTGGTAATCGATTGGTGACATGTTCTACCCGTCACCCACTCGATGAATGGAGCTAAGCCTAAATGGGGACTGAGGATGTCCACAAGGCTGCTGGCTGTGGTGAAAGAAGATGAAACTTACAAGAGAGAAGAGTGCTCAAAACAAGAGAACAGGAGAGGTGGCTCGATGGATAACCCCATTGAACCCACCCTTTCAAGGTTCCATCTCAGCTGTGCAACATGCAAAGAAGATGGTATAATGAAATCTTTTCTATTCATTCTTCGTATTTGAAAGTTAAATACTTTATACGATTTTACTTTTACACTATTCGACTTTATCACATGTGCAGGCAAAGCAGAATGATGCAAGCTACCAACCCCAGGAGACTGCTAATGCGTACGCATTTCAAAGATGTCCGGGAAAGGAAAGGTGCCAGCCACATCCAAAGCAAAGCAAATTGTGGTATGTACATTTGGGGCTTTTTCGAGAAAAATTTAAGCCGTAACGGCTGTAATGCCACATTTCAACAAATTAAAAACATAGACACCTCTAAATATGCAGTATATGATTGTTAAAGCTAGTTTTAAGCTGAATGGAAGAGACGGGAATGAAATAGGCAAGTAAAAGGCATTTTGAGGTTTTTGGAGTCATTTTGGGTGAAATTGAGCTCAAAACACTTGGAACTTGACTTTTAACTTAACTTGATGCCTTAAACACTTGTAAATACTTGATGTAGGAATGTTTTAAATGATTATAAGCTTCAATAAAGAACAAATAGTGACTGGCCATTATATACCCCGTTTTAGTGATTTTGGTGCTTTTTTGAGTGAATTTGAGCCCGTACGAACATATGCCAATTTCAACAAATTAAAAACATAGACACCTCTAAATATGCAGTATATGATTGTTAAAGCTAGTTTTAAGCTGAATGGAAGAGACGTAATGAAATAGGCAAGTAAACAGGCATTTGAGGTTTTGGATCAAGGGGGTCACATTGAGCTCAAAACACTTGGTAGTTGACTTAACTTAACTTGATGCCTTAAACACTTTGATGTAGGAATGTTTTACATGATTATAAGCTTCAATAAAGACAAATAGTGACTTGTCCATTATATACCCAGTTTTAGTGATTTTGGTGCTTTTTTGAGTGAATTTGAGCCGTAACGAAAAAATGCCACATTTCAACAAATTAAAAACATAGACACCTCTAAATATGCAGTATATGATTGTTAAAGCTAGTTTTAAGCTGAATGGAAGAGACGGTAATGAAATAGGCAAGTAAAAAGGCATTTTGAGGTTTTTGGAGTCATTTTGGAGTGTTACGTGTATTCGTTATTACTATGTGTGGTCAATCAAGTTCATGTTGTAGGAAACAATCAGCACCAGGTTGAGGATTCCTCCAATGCGGAACTACAAAGAGCCAAATGAGATGTATTGGGAGGCAGCAGGTGGGCGCAGCAAGAAAGGTCGCGTCAAAGGTCTTGGTAGTGGTGCTGAGCTTTACTACGGGTCGTTCAGGCGATGTGGATCGTCACAACAGTACACTCCCTCTGTCGTTTCGCAAATGCAAGAACATTTTGACAAGAGGGTAGAGAATGTGACAACCCAGATGCAAGAGTTCCAGCAGCAAATCAGGACCCAGATTCGTGATGAGTTAAGGCAGGAGGTTCGAGAGGAGGTCAGAAATGAGATGCAAGCAGAGATGGCCGCAATGGAGCAGAGAAACAGAGAGCATATGGAGGAGCTGATGAGTCGGATTCAGGGATTCGGCACTGACTGTTGTTCTCCGTTCCAGAGTCGTCGTAGAGACCCCAGAGATGACTCGGGTAGTGGCGCAGGTGAAGGCACTCCAGTTTAGTTACCTAGGCCTCTTGTATTTCATGATATATAGTTTAGTTCGTCGCAATTACTATTATTGTTAAACTTGTTATGGTAGTATTTCATGGTAGCTGTAACACACAAATTAATTTATTTATGTTTTAAATAGTTTGCGATGGAATGTATCATCGCAACAGAATGGAAAAGGCTTTTGGTCTACATAAAGATTTGCAGGTATAAATTAGGGTTTGAAGTAGTCTTTGATTTTACAAAGAAATTGCAAAATTCCGACGGAAATATGCAAATTGTCATATAAGAATAGAGTAATGCAACTATTGCGACGGAAATTATCGTCGCAAAATAAATGGAAAATTAAATGGTTGCAAATTAAAAACTAGTTTGCGAGGGAATTTTCCGTCGGAAAGTAGGAATTTTCCGACGGAATTTGCATGATTTGCGACGGAAAATTCCGTCGCAAATTTGCGATGGAAAATTCCCTCGCAAATTAGCGACGGAATTATCCGTCGCAAATCTGACTTTTTTGCGATGGAAAATTCCCTCGCAAATTAGCGACGGAATTTTCCGTCGCAAATCTGACTTTTTGCGATGGAAAATTCCCTCGCAAATTTGCGACGGAAAATTCCGTCGCAAATTTTGTTCTGCGACGGAAAATTCCGTCGCAAACTTTTTACGACGGAAATTCCGTCGGAAAATCTAAAATTTTGCGACGAAGGAATTAGCGACGACACGTTTCCGACGGAATTTCAGGATTTAGCGACGGAATTTTTCCGTCGCAAAAAAACCGTTTTGTTGTAGTGATGAAAAACTATTTTAAAGCATAGATTAGATGAATAATGATAGTATGAGGTTATAAAAGTGTTTTGTGCTTGGTTTATGAAGTTTTAATGAGATTTTAATGAGTCTTGAATAAATATTTAATGCTGTAAATTTTTATTAACACGTGTTCATGCACAATAAAAATAGTAGCACGTGAAATACGAAGTTATAATATTTTTTAACACATCAAAATATTATATGGTGATCTTAGGACATGAATATAATGTTTTAAGATCGACTTATAATATTTAGAAGGGTTTTAAAACTTTAACAATTTCATAAAGCTACCTTTTTTGGAAAATTATCGAAAATCATGTGTTTTGCGAAAGAAAAATTATAATAAAGTATGGAATTGAATAGAGACCATATAGGGAAGGTTTTGAAAAAGCTTCCAATGTAAAAAGTTAGTTTAGAGTTGTTGTAGAAGTTAGTCAACAAGGTTTAATTTTAATTTAGTTTTTATTTTCTCTATGTAGGAGAATTCGAGTTAGAAGACTTTTAGAAGTTGTGGCAGATCACCATTATTATACAAGGTACATAAGTGCTAAAGGCGAATATATAAGTAGAGTTCATGCTTGATTTGTTGATCTTGTATGCCATGCTTGTGAACATAAGTTGTTGCTTGGTTGTTGAGTTGTCTTGTATGATAAGTTGTGATAGCAAGAAATTATGAAAGTATGTTTTATATATCAAGTTGACATTCCACGTTTATAGTATTGTTAATTATTTCACGAGTAATTGGAAGGTTAAAGTTATTTCTAAAGTTTGACTAATAGTCAATAAAAAAGGAGGGTAAATCAGTTAAGTTGATTAGTTACTTAATCAACAAGAAAGGTAGTTAGTGAATTTTTATTCACATATTTAAAGGAGCAAATGAGAAAATAGTTAGCCACTCACAGTTAATGTGTGGTAAAGGAAGTTTAGTTTAATTAAAGGACACACCAAAATCATTTTAGAATCACTCTAAATCCAAGATAATTAATATGGTTTTTCTTGATTCTATGCATGCTTGTATGTGTTTGTGTGTGAGTCATAATATTTGTTAAACCGTTTAATCACGTAAAGTGAAAGAGAATTCGCACCAAAACTCTTGGAACATATATACTTTGAGTACGAAAAATGGGGGGGAGTTATGGGTGTTTACTGTAACTTCTAATCGGAGTACAAGACGTTGGCTCTTTTATATTTTAAATGCGCTGGTATTCCGTCACTATATGTGACATAGGTAATATCTTCTTGGAGTTGCTCCCAAGTTGGTGCCCAATAAGGCGATTGTTAAGGAAAAGAAATTCGTTCGATGCGAAATCCAATGATTAAATATAATGAGTAATTTTTTAATGAGTTGAGTCTATGCACAGGTATGTAGAGATGTCAAAGGTAAGAAGTATGTGTGTTCATTCTTTTCTTTTATTCTCATGTTAATCATGTTTTGCACAGTCTCTAGTATTTATGTACTCAGCTTTTCCGACTGTATGTGTTTGTGTGCATGGCTTTGTCTTTGACTTGGCCCTACGACGACCCATTTCGATGGCGAGTAGTTTTCTAGAATAAAGAGAAAGCTACAAGCACATGTGGACATAGTCAATCATGCTGGGTTGGAGAGTGTGCGCTTCCTTTGTAGTTTTCTTAGTTTTGTGGACTTGTTATTTATTTACTATTATTGTTGACATTTGGCTTTTCGAAGTTTAAAGATTATTTGGTTTTGAAGGGCCGTTGGGGCGGTTCCGAAGTGTAATAAAGATTTATTTTGGTTTTATTTTTGGTTTGCTTTTAAGATTATTTTGAGTTCATTTTGAGTTTTAATTTGATTTTTAATTTAAAGACTTCCGCTGTAGTACTTTGATAAAAGCCTTAGCTGTTATCACGGTGGCGGTAATACTTTGATTTTTCTTTGTTAAATAGGAATTATATTTATTATTGTTTTCTATTTTATTTATGATATATTTTCGGAAATCTAGTGGAGGAAAGTTAGAAAATTTCAGGGTGTTACATATAGTTAGTGGGGGAAAATCGTGAAAACGGGTGGAAAGCACCGAATAGAGGGAAATTAGTAATAAAAAGGAAAAAGAAAAATGTGCGGAGTCAAAAAAGAGGGACATTAGGGTAATTAGATTAGTAAAATAGCTAAACCCTTTGCGTTAGTTAACATATGATTTACAACAAGTTTACAGTAGCTACTATGGTAATAATCCAATGGTACCATATGGAAGAAAGATAAAAATAAGGGTATTTTAGGAAAAATTAATAGTTCAATGGTACTATTTGAAAAATCTCAAAATTTTAAAATATAGGGGCATACCTTCCATTGATAATATCTTTAATTTGTTTGCCTAAAACCACCTAGTTTTACTATATATACCTAGGTTGCACGGGTTCAAAAACGGGGTCAAAAACGGGGGCAGGGACGGGGACGAAAAACGGCAAAATCAAAATTTCTAAAAACGGGGACGGCAAGGAATCGACAATTAAATAATCACAAAATTAAATAATTTAAAATACAATAGTATTTAATATTTTAATGTAACAATAACATAATAGTTAATTCATAAAACGTTAAAGTACAACATTATCTTAAAGTACAACATTATGATTAATCGATTTGTGGTTGTCGTGGTCTCCCTCAAACTCACCGTCGTTCGTGCAAACTTCACCTGGAATTCAGTCCAAGTCGCTGTCGCCTGACACTTTTTATTTGATGCTTTGATGAATGTCGAGTGAAAAGAAAAGCAAATAATGAATGTTGAGGGAAGAAGTCAGACTAAAAGAGATAAATGTTGAGTGAACAATTACAGATAATTGAAAGAGACTAGAGGAGTAAAAAATTTAGTAAAGTAAAAGGAATGAAAGAGATGGAGAATTAAAGAGTACTAGAGGAGTAACTGAGTAAGAAGGTTGGTGAATTAGTTTGTCAAACAATAAATCCTAGACTTTGGTTTTGAGTGGTATTTTTTATAATGTTGGGCCTTGGGCTCTTATTTGCATTTGAACTTTTGTCTTAAAAAGGTTGGGGACTTCTATTTTGTATCTAAGCCGACCCCGAAACGTCCCCAATGTAGCACAGCCGTCCCCGCCCAATTGATGCCGACCCCGAAACGTCCCCAAAGTAGCACACCCGTCCCCGCCCAATTGATGCCGACCCCGGGACGTTTTTCAGGCGTCCCCGCACCGTCCCCGTCCCCGAAACGACCCNACCGTCCCCGTCCCCGTCCCCGAAACGACCCCAGGACAGATTCGCCAAGTTCTCAAAGGTACCCGTGCTTCATAGATATATACCATGCCCATCTTACACTTGGGTGTAGGAGCAAATTTGTAGTGACGAACTTCCATCAGAACTCTGATTACCTTTTGGAATATTCTAAATAGTATCTCTGTAACTTTTATTTGTTACCATTAAACTTCCTTACGGTGCGTTTGGTTTGAGAGATAGGAATAAGAAGGTGGGATAGGGATTGGGAATTAGTAGGTGCAATAAAGATAAAACTGACACAATCCCTTGTACGGCACTAGTACATAAATCATCCTTTGCTGCGGTCAAAACGGGGTTATTTGCATTGCTCCGATTTTTGGCCGCAGCAAATAGAGTAGCAACAAATGAGGATGGTCTTATTTGCTGCGGTTTTCTAGATAACCGCAGCAAATAAGTAACCCAAAAAAACGAAAAATATTTTTTTTTTTGTTTTTGCTCTTTTTAAGCTAAAATGAAAAATTAAATGTTACATGTACATAATATTGATGATTTTCACTCAAATTTAAGTTAAATCACATACAGTTGACCTTAGAAAAATACACTAAAGTATAAAATAAAGCAAATAGCAGCAATAACCGAGGAGCCAACAAACAGCACCAGTAACCAAGGAGCCAATAGTAGTAACCGAGGAACCAACAAGCAGCACCAACAACCAATACGCAGCACCAAGTTAGCAACCATCAAGCGGCAGCAGCAGCAACCATTAGCAGCAGCAGTAGCTACTATCATAAAGAATCATCATAATCAAATGACTTGACGTCTACAAAACAAGCACAATCAACTAGAAATGACTAGTAAGAACGACACCTAAAACTTTCCTTTTGTATTCTAACACAAGTAAGATGGAGAGGATATTCAAGGCACTAAAGACATTTAGCTCATAGACTTTCATACACCAAATTCACTCATTTAAACTCTAAACTCCGAACTCAAAATGTAACTCCAAATTAAAAATATTTTTATGTAATTTTATATATATCAACAACGTAAGCACAACAACAGAAACATCAACAATGATGAAGTATGAAGTTATACTTATCAATAAGCACAAAACAAACAAATCGAATAACAACAACAATATTACAATCTATTTTCATTAATTTCATTCTTTCTTTCATACTCTTTCATTCCATCATTCATATTTTATCAATAATAAAGCCTTATTCATAAATATTAAACAAAAGTCATTTATTTAATTTTTAATGTATAATAAAACTTAAGAAAAAAATAATAAATCTAAAACTCCATTTAAGAAAAACATACATTCACACCTTGTTCAGAAGAAAAGTTGGGTCTGGTTCTGCGCTAATGGAGGCAAGCAAGCAACAAACATAGCCAGTGGCAAGTGTTTTTTTGTTACAGCAAGGCAGTTATAGCAGCCAGCAGCAGAAAGCAGTAGTAGTGGCAAAGCAGCAGCAGCGATGGCAAAAGCAGTAAATGAATAGCATAAAACCAAACCTCGCGCCTATAGGTTGCATGAATAGAATCAAAGTAAAAATCAAAGCACTATGACTTAAATTCCAATTTCAAGTTGGTCAACTAGAGTAAAGATCAGATATCAACATGAATAAAGCAACAAAAGCATGAAACCTATTCAATGATGTAGCCAATACTACTAAGAACACATCAACATTTAGCTCAATACAAATAAAAACAGATCAACATGAATGAAGCAACAAAAGCATGCAACTTATTCAAAATCAATTATGAATTTATGTATTCAGCCATGAACTCAATCTTACATGCATTAAATAATCATACATGTATTTAATCATAAACTCAACCATTAATGAGTTCATCATTGAATCATTCATTCATTTATCAAACTCATTTATTCATGAGGCGCTCCTCAAATTCAGTCACTCTTAATAGTTACTAGTTGACTTCATAGTTCATAATAACTCACTCTTAGTAGCAACAACCTAATTAAACCGTTCATAATACCATTCAACCATTCTTTCATTAATTTTAAAAAGTAGTGTATCGTAATTACCTCAAAATAATAACACTCACATATTCTCACACACACAGTCCCTTAATCGGATACTCACCTCACTGACTTGCACAGTCTAAAACTCCCTCACTCACTGACTAGGAAACTCTAAAAATCATTGACTTTTAACAAAAACAACCATCGCAACAAAATCTAAACAACCAACACACACTCACTCACTCAATCACACACAGTCAGCCACATTCACTCATTCACTCAGCCAGTCACTCAGCTAAATTCACTCACTGTCACTCCACACAAACACACATACACTTAGCCCCTCACTCACTTACACAATCACTCACACTCACAGCCACCCGCTCACACAGACAGCCAAACAAACAATCCCTCGGTCACTCAACCTCACACATTCACTTACTCACTCACACACACTCAATCCCTCACTCACTTACATACTCAATCATATCACTCACACTCACAGCCACTCGCTCACACAGCCAGTCAGACAAACAGTCACTCACTCACTCACTCACCCTCACACATTTACTCACTCACTCACTCACTCACATTCAGACATTCACTCACAGTCAATCACTGAAACACACAAATACTCAAAGTCACTCACAGTCAGTCAGTCACTCGCTCACATACTCACTCCCCCTCCCCAACACACACACACACACACACACACAAACACTCGCATACTCACCAAGTGAGCCATAAGTCACTCACTCACCCACTAATTTTAAACAAAACATACAAATCACTAACCTCAATTGAGCCCAAAACCCAGCCAAAAACAAATAATTCAACCCCTGAGAACAATTTTGAAGAAAAAAGGACTAAACCCCTCACAAAAATCGCCCAAAAATCCTCCCAAAATTGCCTCAAAAAAATCCAACATACAAATATAAAAAATAAATCAAAATCAGATTAAAAATAACAATAAATAAAAATCAAAATGAATGAAACACAAAACATGTGAATTCAGAGTAAATAACAATAGAAAAACAACATTAAATCAACCAACAATAACAAAAATAAAAACGATTGATCTTCAAACATAATTGCCTAAAATTCAATCAAAAATATCATCACAGAATTAGGGGTTTTGGATTAAGTCACCTCAAACAATTGATCTTCAAACAAAATCGCCTAAAATTCGCCCAAAATCGCCTGAATTTCCCTCAAAATCGCCCGAAATTCGCCTCAAAATCACATCACACAAATAGATAAAAAACAAATCAAGTTCAAACCATCAATGAATTAAAACATGCAAATTCAACATTAAAATAATAATGAAAATCAAAATTCAATCATCCAATAATAAAAGAAAACAAAAAAGATAGAAAAAAAAAAGAAGAAGAAGAGAGTACCATGATTTGCTTCACTTTTGAATAGAGAGCTATCCAAGAAAAAAGGTGATTTGCGACAGAATGTTTGCGATGGACACCAACTTCGTCGCAATTTTGCTACGAAATTTTAACAATTTGTGATGGAATATTGAAAAATATAGACAAAATTTCATTTTCTTTTTGGAAAAATTAATTTGCGATGGAATATTCCGTCGTAAAATGCCATTTAAACCAAACAAATAACCTCCCTAACCCTAAGTATATAAGTAACTCCTCACTAGATCAATCCTCTCTTCCGCCTCTCCCTCACTACATTCTCTCACTCCCTTCCTTTTTTAATCTTTCATTCTCTCACTTCCTCCTTTCCTCTTCTCATTCACGCCTTCTTCTTCTTCCTCCTCTTTCCTCGCCTTCTTCTCATCTCTTTCTTTCTCCTCCTTTCTCCTTCGTTCTTCTCATCTCTTTCTTTTTCCTTTCTCCTTTCTCCTACATCAAACAATTTCGTCGGTTTGTTTCTTCATTGAAAATTCCGTCTTAAAGAATAGAAACGAAAAGGTTGAAGATGTTGTTTTTTTGGTTTAATTTGACCATGAAAATCCTATATCTAGGGTTTTCATGGTCAAAAATGACCAAAAAAATCTTTGATGATTGATTTTAAGGTATGTATTTAGTTAATTTTTTGTTTATTTTGATTTTCAATTTCGTTTTTTTGCCTTAATGGTTGTTGGAATTTTAGGGGCATTTGGTTCAATTTTTTTTGGGTTATGCTGGCAGTTCTAAGTGACTGTGGTTGGGTGGTTGTTAATTGGGTTTTTTTTGGGTTGTGGTGGTTTTCAATTTGGGTTTGGGTTTTAGTTTTGGTTCTGGATAGTTCTGGGTTTGGGTTTTTGGGTTGGTTGGGTGGTGGTTGGTGGGTGGTTATAGTTTTGGCTTTGGGTTTTTGGGTTTCGGTTGTAGTTGGTGGGGTGGTGGTTAATAGGTTTTGTCAGTATGTTTGGGTTTTGATTTCGGTTGGTGGGGTGAGTTCAGGGTAGTTTTGGGTTTGGGTTTGGGTTTTGCGTTCAGATTTTGGGTGGTTCTGGGTTTCGGTTGTGGTTGGTGGGGCGGTGGTTGGTGATTTTGGGTTTTGGTTTTGGTTTTTATTTTCGGTGGTATTGGTTGGTGGTTTGGGTTTTGGTTTCGATATTGGGTGGTAGTGGTTGGTGGTTTTGGGTTGTGGGTTGTGGTTAGTGGGGGTGCTATTGGGGTTGGTGAGTTGTGGCGGGTGGTGGTTGTATGGGGTGGTGGGGTGGCTGTTGCTACCTCACCACTTTTTTTTTTAAAAAAATTTTGTTTAGTTTTCCGACGGAATTTCCGTCGGAAATTTTCAACGAATTTCCGGCCGTCGCAAATTCCGTCGGAAATTCCGTCAGAAATTAAACAAGTCATGTCGTCGGGAAAATGATGAAATTCTGTTGGATTACTTTTCTGAAAGAAATTCCGTCGCAAATTATCGTTTTTGCGACAGCCAAAATTCCGACGGCCATTTTGCGATGGAATTTTCCTTCGCAAATACCATTTCGACGGAATTTCAGCTTTTTGCGACGAATTTTTTCCGTCGCAAATGGGATTTTTCGTAGTAGAGGGACGAAAGTGTGAAAGAATGATAAGGAGGGGGTGAAATAGTGAGAGTGAGAGATTATTTTAGGTTTGGTGGAGGAGAGACAGTGAAAGAGTGAGAAATAGGAGAGACGGTGAAAGAGTGAGAAATAGGAGATGATTTTAGGGTTAAGGGGGCTTATATATGGGTCGGTTATTTGGGCTCCTGGGGTGCTTATGATTCCGATTGGGTTATTTGCTGCAGCCAAATAACATGTAGAACCGCAACAAAAAGGTCATTGGTTGCGGTTTTTTTGAACCGCAACAAATACTTCTATATAATTGTAACCACAATGGTTATTTGCTGCGGTTGTTCAAAAATCACAAAGAACCATAGCAAATGTGATACAGCAAATGTGTTTTTTTTGTACTAGTGTGGTATGAGTAGGGAATTAGATTGGGATAACCAAAAAATTTACAAAATTACCCTTAATTAAATTTCTTATTTTTCCTTCTCTTTCTCTTTCGCTAAGGGTGAAATCATCTTTTACATATTAAAATTATACCCCTTTGTAACACCGTGGAATTTCCTAACTTTCTACTCTAGATTTTCTGGAAAACATATTATAAATATTAAAGAAATATAATTATTAAAACTCCTAATTGATGAGGAAAAACCAAAGCATTACCGCCACCGTGATAACTGCTAAGGCATTTATCAAAGTACTATAGCGGAAGTCTTAAAACCAAAACCAATTTAGAACTTAAACCTCAAAAAGAAACTCAAAACTAAAATCAACCAACAACCAAAAGAAAATCAACTTAAAACTTTATTACACTTCGGAACCATATTAATGGCCCTTCAAAATCAAAAACTTAAAATTTGAAAAATAAAACAACATCCAAATAATAGTTAGATAACTCCATAAGAAAATAAATTAAGAACTACGAAGACTACACAACAAGCACTCTCACTCCAGCCCAGCATGAATCTGTAGCTTTTCTTATTCTAGACAACTACTCGCCAACAAGTGGGTCATTGTAAGGCCAAGTCCAAGACATAACCATGCACACAAACAAACAGTCAGCAAAGCTGAGTACATAACTACTAATTAAAGACTATGCAACAAGACTAAGATAAAATAAAAATAAAATCATACATACATCTTACCGTTGACAACTCTTCACCTGTGCATAAACTCAACTTAAACAATTTAATTATTATATTTAAACTTTGGATTTCGCATCGAACGGGTTTCCTTTCCTTTAAAATCGCCCTATTGGACACCAACTTGGGAGCAAGTCCAAGAAGGTACTACCTATGTCACATAGAGTGACGGAATTCCAGCGCATTAAAAATATAAAAGAGTACAACGTCTTGTACTCCGATTAGAAGTCATAGATCACTGTTCCATACGACTCCCCCCATTGTTCATACTCAAGGTATATACGTTCCAAAAGTTTTGGTGCGAATCCTCTTACACTATACGTGATTAACCGGTTTAACGATGTTATGACTCACATACAACATCACATAAAAGCATGCATAAAGTCAAGCAAGCCATATTAATTATCTTTGCTTTAAAGTGATTCTAAAAAATAATCTTATGTGTGTCCTTTAATTAAACTAAACTTCATTTACCACACATTAACTGTGAGTGGCTAACTATCTACTTTCTCCTTGACCACACATTAAACTGTGAGTGGCAACATGTTAAAAATATATTGCTCATTACCTTCTATTAATTGTGTGAATAGAAATTCACAAACTACTTTTTTTGTTGATTAAGTCACTAACCAACTTAAATAACTTCCTTTTCTTCTTCAATAAGCTATTGGCCAATTTTAAACTAATCATAACATTCCAATTTAATCTTGAAGAATTAATATTGCTAAAATATGGAATGTCAAAATAATATAAAATCATGCTTCTAATAAAATTTGTCATACATGTCAATTTCACAATCCAATCAAGCGTACAACATACCATAGAAGATCAACCAAGCATGAATTCTAATTTTTATGTTTGTCTTTAGTACTTACGTACCTTGTGTTGTAGTGGTGTTCCGCCACAACTTATAAAAGTCGACTAAATCGAAGTTTCCTACATAGAAAAAACCGAAACTAAATTAAAACCTTGTTGACTAAGTTCTACAACAACTCTAAACTAAATTTCTACATTAGAAACTTGTCCGAAACATTCCCTATATGGTCTCTATTCAATTCCATTCTTTATTTTATTTTTTCTATTACAAAATACTTGATTTTCGGTAATTTTCCAAATATGGCAGCTTTGTAAACCTTCTTAAACACACTCTTAAGCCTTTCTAAATATCATATTTTGATCATAAAATACTATAGTCATGTCCTAAGATCAATATATAATCCTTAGATGCATTAAAAACAATCCTAACTTACTATGTTACATGTTACTATTTTTACAGGATATAAATATGTGTTAATAAAAATTTACAGATTTATTTATTCATCTAAAACCCATTAAAACTCATGGAAACATCATAAATTCATCATAAAACTCTTTTATAATCCACTAACATCATTATGAAACAAATCTATGCTTTAGAATAATTTTTCATAAAACAAAAGATGTTCATAATATTTATTCTATTGATTTTCATGATTACAAAATTTGGACAGCAATATAATTTATGTTTAAATCCTTTAAAAATCAATCTAAACTTTATAAAATCATCATAAATTCACCCAATTAATAACAATTCATGATCATAATATTGAAGTTTAAATCATTAAAACCCATAAAACCAAGAGTTTCATAATTTCATAAACCCTTATTTAAAATTTCATGAACAACAAATAAATTCATGCTTAAAATAAATCATAACTTCATAAAAACATGATTGAAACTATAAAAACATGATTAATCATAAATATAAACATGAATTTGCAAGATTGAATGAAAAAGAAAAAAAGAAGAAGAAATATATATATATATATATATATATAAGTAGGGGGAAGAGGGTGGCCGGCGAGGCTGCATCGGCGGGGCTCCGGCAAAAGCAATGAAAGTTTTTTTTTTCTTTCTTCGGAAAAATCCAAACTCTCTTTTTTCGAATTTTTTTTCTTTCTTTTCTCTCTTTCTCTCTCTAAATTTTGAAATCCTCAATCCTAAAGTTGCAAAAAAGATCTGAAAATTGGGGTTTTAAGGGGTATTTATAGGCCCCAAAGTAGGATTTAGTGCAATTCCATAAATACACTTAATGCTTGAAATTATTTTTATGCCCTTGTTTTAAAACAATTTAGGAAACTCTAGAAATTCTATTTTTAAAAACTTTTAAAAATATTTAAGAAAACGTAAAATAATTACTTTAATTAAAATTTATTTAAATTTCCTTCGCTTAATATTCTTATTGAATATAATTTCTCAATCAAAATATTAAAAACATATGTATAAAATACGAAAATAACTCCTTAAAATACGTAAAAATATGGAGTATTACACCATTCCTTATCCCCCCCCCCCCCCCCCCCCGGTA